>JANAVB010043618.1:7035891-7208391 GCA_029216955.1 Iris pallida | reverse complement strand
TGTATTTATACAGAGGTCAAAGGTTATGAAAATGTGAAAGATAACGAATTCCAATCGATAGAAGATTATGAACAGACGAACCATCGGATGAATATAATAAATGCATGGATGAACCGTCAAGTATTAATGAATGAATATCGGGAAAAGACACGTTCCTTTAATTCTGGCAAATATATGCCTATAAATAGAGCATCTCTTTGAGTAGAAGGATCACACATTATTCTCTTTTATTCAAAATGTCTTCCGAAGAGAACACGAAGAAAACCGAAGTCGTCTCCAAAGTCGATGAAAATGCTAAAGAGCATTCGACTCCACGAAAGAAGGAGACGGGCGAAAGCTTGTCTACTCCCAAGCTGCCGAAAGATATCTTGGATTTCCTGGTCGAACAAGGAGAAACTGAAGAAGAAGAAGCAATGAGGCTGGCTGCCTGTCAGTTCTTGGTGCGGTCAGGAAAGGATGTATTCAATTCTTTTGCTAATTATGTATGTGGTCCTCGTCCCAAGTACGAAAGGGATACCAGTGATCTTCCATGATGATGTATTTCTTGAAGAATTTGTCTCAAATAAACTCTGTTTAAGGAAACTTTGTTTATGATGTATCCTTCCTGCTTTATATTATTTTGCCTTTATTCACTGATCTTTAGACTCAGAAATCAGGGAAAATGATACATGGTAGAATATCAGTTTCCGCTGGGGATAACGACATCGAAATAGCTTTTGTAGAGAAGAATAAATTTTTGATTTTACACTTGCTGGGGAGTAATGAAAATATTATTTATACATAATATTTCTTTAAGAATTTGCCATTGATAGGCATCATCGTGACTTTCCCGTCCATAGAGGCAAGCTGATATGCTCCATTAGAGAAGACTTTGTTTACTACGAATGGGCCTTCCCATTTCGCGTCAAATTTGCCTTTGCTCATATGTGTCATGGTCATCGGACGTCTGATAGTAAGGACCAATTCTCCCTTCTGATATGTTCTGACTTTGACTTTCCGATTAAAAGCTTTTGAGATTCGGGCTTGATATACAGTAGAAACTCTATAAAATAATACACTTGGGACCACCAAAATTTATTAATTAAAAGAGTTATTAATTAATCGATAAATTAATAATTATTAATTTATATATTAATTAATATTTTATTAATTTATAGTAAAATACTTACGTAGTTTACAAACACCTTTCAAGCTTCCACTTAATTATTGTATACAATGCATGTGTATATCAAATGAAGGGCCCAATTTGAAAGAAACCTTCAATCTCCCACCTTATTATGCTTCTTGTGTTCAGTGTATCACTTTATGGACATTAAAAATATTTTCAAGAAACCTTCAATTCTTGAGTCATTTTTCAAGAAACCTTCATAAATCATTCATGTAATATGCTATATATAAGGAATTATTAATTTATATTTTATATGGGGTCTGAAGAAATTATCAAAAATGTATTATCTTATAATTTTAGCGAATTATTAATTTAGCACCCTATCCCCGAGTCGGGACCGGCCAAAAATATTATCTTAGAGAGTTTATTAAATAATCGAGTATTAATTTATAGAGTTTTTACTGTAGCTCGATATTTTGTTGCGCATACAATCGCTTTTCATCTAAAGCTTCCAGCTCTTGAAGTCGAAGTCGATCATTATTCTCTGTTGTAAATTCATTGGAGATTGCAACTCTCAAAGAAGGAATTTGTATCTCGAGGGGAAGAACAGCTTCACACCCATATACCAAAGAGAAAGGTGTACATCCGATCGCATTGTGAACTGTGGTACGATAAGCCCATAAACATTCACCAAGCTTCTCACTCCAGTTACGTTTATTGGAAGAAACGAATTTTTTCAAGAGTTTGATGATTGTTTTGTTGAAAGCTTCTGCTAGTCCATTGGCTGCTGGATTATATGCTGTAGAAGCCAGATTATTAATCCGATGATCATCACAGAATCGAGTAAATTTCTGGCTGACGAACTGTGGTCCATTATCATGGATAATACGCCGAGGAACACCAAATCGATAGATGACATGATGTTTGACAAAGTTGATAACATTAGAAGTCTTGACTTCAGATAACGGGATTGCTTCAGCCCATTTAGAAAAGTAATCAGTTATTGCTAGAATAAACCGATGTCCTTTTGATGATGGTGGATTGATAGGACCGATGACGTCCATGCCCCAAGCTTCAAAGGGCCATGATGCCGCTGTTGGGTGTAAGAACTCTGATGGTTGATGGATAAAGTCTGCATAAATTTGACATGCTTTACATTTCCGAGCATATTGAATGGTATCAGCTACCATCGTGGGCCAATAATAACCCATACGTCGGATACGATCTTGAAGTTTTGGACCTGGCTGGTGAGCTCCGCAGACGCCATCATGTGCTTCACGGATTATCTGTTGTGCTTCTTCACCAGCGATGCATCGAAGGAGAAGACCATCATAGGCTCGACGATATAGTGTCTTCGTAATATGATTATAATAGAATCTGAGAGACCGGCGCCGGATAGATGCTGCTTCACTCGGGTTATCAGGAAGTATGTCATACAACACAAAGTCCAGAAACGGACGTCTCCAGTCTTCAGTTACGGTGTCTATTTTGTTAGAAAAGACATATTCCATAGTAGAATCGGAAGAAGACAAGGACACTTTGTCAAACTTTAATTCAGCATCAAAGTTGAGAGAATCTTCGTCTGGATTATGGGGAAAAGCCAAAGCCAGATTATTTTCAACGCAGAACAGTTCTCGGTTATAAACCACTATCACTTGCTGACGTCTGATTGGTATGGCTAATACAGCAGCAAGATTAGCCAAAGCATCAGCTTCTACATTATAGGCTCGTCGAACATGTTCAATAAAGAAACCTTCAAAGGAGGAGGCCATAGAGAGTGCTGTTCGATGATAAGGTATCAAATCTTGATGACGAACTTCATACGTTCCTCTGATCTGATTGATGATAAGCTTAGAGTCTCCATAAACTTCTAAATATTGAACATCCAGATGTTTAGCGAGTTGAAGACCAATGAGCAACGCATTGTATTCTGCAACATTATTTGAACATGATTGATCCAGAGAATAAGCCCTCTGAATAGTTAATCCCTCTGGGGAAACAAGAACAATTCCAACTCCAGCGACAATATCGTTGTTAGAACCAATTCTAGATGCTCCATCAAAGAATAGACGCCAGGTAGGAACTTCTTCAGAAACCATATTTGAATCCAGAACTTCATCGGGAATCTCATCATATAATTTAGAATCTTCTGGGACTGCATGAGCTGCTAGAAAATCAGCAAGAGCCTGTCCTTTAACCGACTTCTGAGGAATATAATACATGTCGTATTGGGCTAACAAGATTCCCCAATTAGCAAGTCTAGAGTTGAGAATACCGGGTTTCTTCATCATAATCCTGAGTGGATTCACTCTGGAAATGACGTGAATCGTCTGACCGATAATATAATGTCGCATTTTCTGAACAGCAAACATTAATGCTAGGCATTCTTTCTCGATTGGAGAATAACGCGGTTCAGCGCCTGTCATTGTGCGACTGAGATAATAAATGGCCTGTTTATGACCATCTTTATTCTTCTGGGCGAGTAATGCACCAAGAGAATGATCCATAGCTCGAACATATAGGAGAAATGGTATTCCCGAGACGGGAGGTACCAAAACTGGAGGGTTTATGAGGTACTGTTTGATGTCGTCAAATGCTTTTTGACATTCTTCGTTCCAGATGAAAGATACACCTTTCTTCAGAAGTTTGTGGAATGGTCTGCAGCGTCCTGATAAGTTGGAAATGAATCTCCTGATATAAGCAATCCTCCCTTGAAATCCTCGTAGCTCTTTTAAGGTGCGTGGAGGACGCATCTCTTGGATGGCTTTGATCTTCTCGGGATCCACGTGTATACCTTTAGCGGTAATGACGAAGCCGAGAAATTTACCACTAGAGACGCCTAGGAAAGACTTAGTAGGGTTCATTTTAAGTTGATGCTGACGCATTAAATTAAATATAGTCTTCAAATCTTGGATATGATCCTCCTTTCGTCGACTTTTGACTACAATATCATCAACATAGCATTCGACTATTTTCCGGAGATGTTCACGGAATATAGTGCTCATTGCTCGTTGATATGTTGCTCCTGCATTTTTGAGACCAAACGGCATCACTGTATAACAATATGTACCGATCGGTGTTCTGAAAGAAGTGTGTTTTTCATCATCTGGAAATATTTTGATTTGATTATACCCCGAATACCCATCCATGAATGACATTCGTTCGAAACCACATGTGTTGTCGATCATGACATCAGTAATTGGAAGAGGAAACTCGTCTTTAGGACAAGCCGCATTGAGATCACGAAAGTCTATACAGACTCGGATCTTGCCAGTCTTTTTAAGGACAAGAACGATGTTAGCCACCCATTCAGGATGTTGTTCCTCTCTGATAAATCCGGAAGCCATAAGCTTGTTGACTTCAGCTTCAATTGCATCCATAATGTCTGGACGAAATCGTCGCTGTTGCTGTTTGACCGGTTTAACATTTGGCATAATATTAAGCTTGTGCATTGCAATCTTCGGATCTAGTCCTGGCATATCCTCGTAACTCCAGGCGAAGACATCGATGTAATCATGAATAAGCTTGATCATATCTTGCTTATCTGTTTCTGAAAGACTCTCACTGATGAATATTGGTTTAGGGGAACCTTCTTCACCAACATCAATTTGGATCAGTTTATCTTCAGTAGGAGGTTCCCTCTGTTCGAACCTGAATTCCCATTGATTATCTAATCTTTGAGCCCATTGTTCTGATTCAGGTGATATTTCAAAATTATCCTCATCTTCACCATTTTCTTGTGGGCCATCAACAGAGACCATATTGATGGATAGAATAGAGCGATGAAGATCGCCAACACTCGTATCAGAATCCCAAGAAAGGGAATCAGAAGACTCAGATCGTTCATCTTCAGATTGTTCGTCTTTATTGAATTTTGACTCTTCATGAACTATGTTGATAAAAGGGGTGGGAGCAATGTAACCTAAACCACATTTTGTCCTTCCGTATTTTAATGGAGGAATTCGAACAGGCATTCTTCTTCCTTTTCCATTAAGACCGGTTCTGAAATCATAACCCATATTCTTGATGATATTTTTGGATTGCTGACTGTAGCGACGTAGCTGTAATCTTCCAGTATCGTCATTTATATCATCCTCCTCCAGATTAGGAGGATTGTGAGGTCCTTTATAGAAAAATATTGGATTTTCTCCCTTCTTTCGACTGGGGACCACAAAGTATGATTTCTGTATAGAGTCTAATGATACGTCTGTATGAAGAGCTTGAACAACCCCTATAGTTAGTGGCTCTAAGCTATCCAGCAATTGTAAATAACTTTGTACATAACTACAAACATCAATATACTGCAAAGGAGATGCTTCATTAATACTAGATGCTGTATTTACAACAGAAGGCTGAGCCTTATCAGACTTAGTCAGATTAATGACAAAGGGGGAAGAAGAAGAACAGTTAGAATTTTTGTTTCGATTAAGATCGATAACAAAAGGCTCAGAAGAGGTGAGCTCCCTTGAAGAAGACCGTGGATAAGTAATGCGTCCACTGACTGGAATGACTAGAGTATCTGATCTAGCCTGAGAAGATGGAGGGGGAGTGATGAGTCCACTGACAGGAATGATCAGTGAGCCTTGTGAAGCTTGGGAAGATGGTGCAGTAGTGCGTCCACTGACAGGAATTATCAGTGAGCCTTGGGTGGATGATGAAGTAGTACGTCCACTGACCGGAATTATCAGTGAGCCTTCTTCAGATGTTTTAACAGACTGTGGAGGAGTAATACGCCCTTTTACAGGAATAATAAAGGTGTCAACTTTGGATGTCTCATCTTCATTATCCATAGCTTGCAAGACTTTCGAGTATTCATCTTTGTACATGCGAGCGTCATTGAAGTAAGCTTCGACTCCTTTGAATGGGTAAAGATCTGCAACTTCCTTTTGAACCTCTCCATTATCATCAACATATTTGAAGCACTGATGAAGAGTTGAAGGAACAATATTATGTTCATGCAAGAAAGGTCTCCCCAATAGAGCATTGTACGAGCAACCATGATTGTCGATGATGTAAAAAGTAACTTTAGTACGAAGATCGCCTATTTGAAATTTAAGGCGAATCTTGCCTAAAGGCTCACTTTTTCCTTGATTGAATCCCAAGATGGTAGTGATAGTGCTGGAAAGACTATGCACAGGTATCTTCAATGCATCTAACATAGCCTTTGGCATAATACTGAGAGCGGATCCTGGATCAATCAGTAAACGATCAACCTTCATAGAATCAATATATCCTGTATGATATAAAGGACGATCATGTCGATTATCCTCTAGCAGCATATCGTCCTGCGTAAAGATAATGTTTGGAATAAATTCCAATACATTATGGCAGTGAGAGACAGGTTATGTTTCTAACTTCTTAAGGAGAGTTAAGCAAGTTTCTGCTTGTAACAGTGCTTCACTCAAAGTTTCTCGAGTCTCTTTAGAGAGACGTAAGAGTTCGAAGATTGACAATTTAGCTGGTGTATTGGCTAGTTGAGCCAATATATCAAAATTATAAGGCTTTTCAAGTCCTGTAGGGGATGATTTCTTCAATGGTTTGTCGAAGCGGACTTGTTGTTTGCCCTTGTCAGCTGTTGTTGGTTTAGATGGAACTGTCTCGACAGGAACATTTGAAGGTTCTTCAGTAGAGACTGGTGTTGGGGCTGTAGCCGGAGGGACATTAGAGGTTTCTCCAGAAGTGTCAGCATAATCTTTGAGATATATTTTTCCTGACCGAGTTCCAGCATGAACTTCAACTTCAGATTCTGGTTCAGGATCTATCGAAACCATGTTACAATTCTTCATCTTGTTTTTGGTTCTTTTATGTTTGATGAGAGCTTCGTCCCAGAAGCCGAGACCAACACGAGATTGATTATGTCTCATAGTGAGGGCAAAAGGTGCTCGGAGTCCTTCGCCTGAGTTCAGCCCAGGAGCAGTGGCTAGATCATAGCCCATCTTTGCCATTAATTCACGAGATTGTGAACTGTATAGATGAAAAGCAGGCTTGTACCTATCTTCAAATTGAGATACAGATTTTATTTCCGTAGGGAGTGAATTTCCTGCTGAGATGAAAGTAGAGGTTAGATAAAAATCGGGTGTGAAACTAGAAGTCACATTGCATGACTTAGTCTTCCCGAGCTTCTTTTTAGATGAGGAAGTCTTCTGAGGAGAAGAGGAAGACGTTTCAAACTCCGTCATTAAATCCGGGTGAATCCACATGATCTCTCCCTTCTTAGTTGTGACAGGAACAAGTCCGTCATTCTGTGCTGGTGGGATGTTTATAACTTCGAGAGTTGCTTTGGGGATAGGAACAATCCCACTTTCCACCATTAAGGGAGAGAAGTCACCGAACTGCATTGAAATTACATTTGCTGTGACTGTTTTGTCTTTGGGTGTTAATGTCACAGCTCCTGATTTAATCATCTCTTGAATCTTCCCTTTTAATACATAGCAAGACCGGATTGTATGACCCAGCATTCTATGATATGGACAGTATTTTGGATGATCTGTCTTATTGGCTTCATCAGGCTTTTTAATTTCTGGCAATTGAATCTTATTACCTTTGAGTAAGCATTCAAAGATACCCTGAACATCGTCATCATCGAAAGAATATTCTTCTTTCGGCCGAGGAGATCTCTGTTGTTGATTTGTTGGAGCTGAAGTAGCTTGGGTAGTCTTTACCTCTTGACTACTGTTTTGGAGATTGACTTCAAGAGCTTCTTTCCCTTTGCGATTGTTGGGTCGAGTACTATTGCTAGCACTCTGATTTGATTCTTTGGGAGCCATTTGTACCCCCAGACCTTTGAAGGTCTCAGCACTGACTTCGGCAGCTTTGGCACTGACGATGAATGAAGGCCAATCTTGGAACTGAGTGGACCCTGTCCACATGCTGATAATTGGTAAAAGGTTCGACTTGCAAGTGTCGATCGTAACAGCATCGGGAGTTCCAAGAGGCATTTTGAGGGCTTCTCTTCTGAATCTCTCAATGAATTCCTCAGTGGTCTCATTATTCTTCTGTTTGATTCTTATGAGGGCCGACATGGTCATATCATTGAGCCCTTCGTAGAATCGTTCAAGGAACATTTGTTTGAAACCGGCAAATGAAGTAATACATCCGTCAGGGAGACTTCTATACCATTCATAAGCCGTTCCTTTGAGACATCCAATGAACACCCGAATAAGGAGGGCGTCATTTGGTTGCAGTTGATCAGTCATTACTTCAAAATGATTAATGAACTGACTTGGGGAGGTTGTCCCATCATAGAAAGAGATGGTCGGAGGTTTGTATTTTGGTGGATACGATACCTGCTTCCATTCTATCGGATAAGGCTGTTTGATGCCTAACCTTTGTAAACCATCCTTCTGTTTGAATGCCTCGAATTGAGTTTTGAGATTCTTCAATTCTTCAGAGACAACTCCCGAAGATTGTGGAGTTGTGGTTTGTAGAGTGTAATTGGGAGGAGGGACTGCAGCATATGTACCACCCCCAGCTCCAGAGTGACTTGGGGTGGTTTGTACAGGAACATTAGATTGTACCCCCGGAATAGTAGAGGGTTCGGGGTTTGGAACAACAGGGATATTCAATACCACTGGTGGTGCTGTCTGTTGTTGAGCCTGTATTAGAGTGTGCATAGCACTCAATGTATCTGCCATAGCTCGCAATTGTTGTTCTAAAGAAGAAATCCTCTGTTCATGAGCCTCATTGCTAGTCGAAGGTTCATGATCACTTTCTGCCATGTAAGTGGTAATCATTCGAGGAATAGATGATGAAACAGTCTGTTCTGAATCATCACTGTATGAATCAGTATCTTTCCCAGGGCTTTTTACAGGAGTCAATACTGGAAAATTGGACTCTCCAAGGAAGTCTTCTGTGATCTCCGGATTACCACTTGGATGAGAAGAAGAAGAGGCTCTGGTCAAGGCTCCGGTCCTGGATCGAGTGCCGAGATAAACACCATCTTCAGAGTCTGATATAGCATCAGACCGTATGCTACCCCCAATATTTCTGGAAGTCATGTTGACAGAAGCATAAAGAGGTTCATCTTCATCCAACATTGGTTCATATTGAATCCGTTCGAAAACAGATTGTCTTTTTGGTGAACAACAACATTGGATGACAACCCGAGGTTGGAAGTCACAACCATGCTTTTCATGGCGAATATGGACAATGTCATAGCCAGATGGAGTGTCGATTCTCCGTTTGTTTTGTAAATATTCCCGGAGATCTGTAGGGATAGATTGGGAAGTACTGGAAGATAGTTTCTGTGTAGAAACTTGTCTTTTGTTCTTCTGTCTTCTTGGTTCTTGAGTGTATAGAGACCGATTAATTTGAGCCACATAGTTCCTGGCATATTCAACATCAGGGTCTAGTACACTTGTCTCAGTGGAACCGAACCGATTCTGATTAAGCTTATTACGAAGATCCGTAGGAGATTTGACTTTAATATCAGTCTTGGATACTTGTAATTTGCCTTTCTCAGACCGAGAAATTTTGAGAGAAGGAAGATGAGTATTATTCCGACTAGGAGTCGGTAATAATCCATCTTTGGAGGAATTAGCCAAAAGGCATTTTCCATTGTTTGATCTAATAAGAGTACTAGTCAAATTAACTCCAGAGGTAAAGACCTTAGGAGTAGAGGAGTTGACTAAAGAGTCTTTCTCCTTGGTTGGCACAAGATGTGCAAGTTGAGGGGGAATCATTTGTATGTTCTGTGGAAGAGAACCCCCAATCTGATTTTGAGAAACAGTCAAAGGACTGTATTTGTTAGCATACGCTGACTTCAGTTTGGACTTCTGGTCATACGCTGCCTTTTTATTAGCATACACTGGCTTTGGCTCAGCGTACGCTGCCTGATGTTGGCTTTTGTACGCTGCCTTTGCCGTACGCTGCCCTTTGCATGCCATACGCTCAGAGTCATCAATGGCTAAAGAGCCGACTGCTATCGTAAGAATAGAGGGAGAAGGGACCTTGACATGTCCAGAGATGGTTTTCCTTGTACACGCTGACTTGGTTAAAGAACCAACTTTGTCAGTGTGACTAGGAGAAGCCACTGTTGCCGTGTTCAGAGAAGCAGAAGTGTGCTTTGTTGAAGTTGAAGATGTGTTCTTGTCAACGTGAGAAGTGACAGGAACATCTCGGGCTGTCGAAGAAGACTTGGGGACATAGACAGAGCGTCCCGTCTTCTTGGCAGCAGGAAGAGCGGAGGAAGCAGTTCGACCCTCCTTCGCCTTGAGCATTTCTTCGTAAGCAGATTGGTCGAATTGTACGACCATCGTCTTCTTCGTCGAGCCGATCGACGAAGTATCGCATTGAGTTGTTGCTATCTCGTTGGAGGAGACAGCTTTCCCCAGCAGAGTCGCCAATTTGTTTTCCATAAATAAATTCACTTTATTTATTTTGTATCTGAGAAAATTACAACTGTAGGAATCTAATCTAGAAGACGATTACTTTATCCCTTGGACGATGCGATGAAGAAAACTCGAACTTCGAAGAACTTGGACAGCAACTGGGCAATCTCTCTGTTCTCTCTGAAAAATGACCTGTCGTGTCTGATGAAGATGAAGAAACTCTTTTTTATAGAGTTCAGGATAACTGTCCTTAAGCATACGCTCAGGTAGTTACTTGACGTGTGCATAACTGCAGGGACGCGTGGCGAATTCTGATGGAGACACATTAGCGTGCGGTTGAAAGTAGTGGAGCATGTTCAGGAGAGATTGATGGCCTGGATGCCACGTTGCATAACTTCTAGAGAAGTGGATAACTGGTACAGGACACGTGAGAACGTGTGTTGACTGTAATCCTGGATATGGTTGCTGTAATACACTGCCTCGTTGAAGGAGAGTTATACGCTGACTTGGACAGCGTAGTGCCATAGGAAATCCATACGCTCACTTTATGGGCAAGGAGTCGTATGGAGATCATACGCTCGCTTTATGGGCAAACTCTAATTAAAACAATTAATTTATTTGCAAAACGATATTAAAACAAAATTAAATATTACAACTCGATATTAAAACAATTTTAATAATTGCAACATGATATTAAAACATTTAAATAAATTGTAAAATGATATTTAAACAATCTAATTAATTACAAAAATCAATAAAAATATTTTAGAAAATTACAAAATGATATTTTTGTATTTAAAACTCATTTAAAATTCATTTAAAAATTCTAGAAAATTTCTAAAATCATATTAAATTATTTTAAAACCAATAATGACATTTAATAATTAATTAACACTAGTTTAAAAAATTTTGAAAATCAGGGGCTTACATACATGCTTACTTTTCTTGTCAATCTAGTAACTTGCAAGTAGAAAGCTATTATCCTGAACAATTTTCTGTTGAAAACCTTAAAAAGGTATATGTGCCATGTATGCAAGCGATTCCATCTCCATATTCTCCAGAAGCTGAATTGGTAAGAGGTGAAATTGGAGTACCAAATGTTGGACGTAGAGCCGGTAGACCCAAAAAAAATCGTTTTTTGACAAGGGAGCTGGGGACAAGAGATCTTCATTGCAGCAACTGCGGGGGCATTGGACACAACAGAAGAAAGTGTACAAGAGCACCAAATTTGGGTTAAGATTAACTTTAACATTAGTTCATAAATTGCTTTTATACATCAACTACATGAAAGTCAATAATCACCTCTATGCATCCTATCATAATGCCTACGATCGACTGGCCTAAGACCCAGTCTAGCCCGCCTAGCTGCTGTTTGCTCCGGTGTCTCCCCTGGCAATGGCTGATAGTCATTAACGGCCTCCTCTGTAGTGTTCTGGGTGTAAGGCGGTGGCGGTGTGTCAAATATTGTTCTGCAGGTATCCTCAGCAAATGAGCTCCAATCAAATTCACCGGTGTTTGACGGCGGCAAGGTTTGCAGCGAAGGATGTCCCCACGGCCCATGATCTCGATCAAGCTGTGACCAACTCATCGCCTCCTGCGTTGACATCATGATACGACATTTCGATTGCCATCTGAAATATGTCATAATTAAAACTATATTAACTAAATTTAACCACAGCTTATTGTGTTGCCATCGTTTGTGTTGACATCATGATACGACATTTCGATTGCCGTACGAGATTTTGTGTTGCCATATGAAATATGTCATTATTGTTTGACCTAGGATTGACATTTCTACAAATATTATTTTACGTCACAATATTATTTCTAATAATTTCTATAAATTATTTTAAATTGTTTCTAATAATTTCTAATATATACTAATAATTTCTAATATATACATAACAAATATTTCTAATAATTATTTTAAACATTTACCACTACTTTCTTCCATATTTCTATAGAAAACAATCACTACAAATTACATAAAATTTCTAGCAAATTACAACAAATTTCTAACAAATTACATGAAATTTCTACAAAATAAATGTACCAAATTATTTCTACAAAATTACCACTACTTCCCACGTCATGTATTTCTACAAATTACATAATTATTTCTACAAAATTGGTGCAAAACAACCACTACTTCCCACAATATCATTTCTACAAAATTACTATACAAAATTACCATACAAAATTGGTGCAAAACAACCACTACAGATTACATGAAAATTTCTACAAAAAAATTTAACAAAATTACCTCTCCTGCCTCTTCTCCTCCTCTCTCTCTGCTCCTTTACTTCCTCCTTCTCCTTCTCCGTCTCCTTCTCTTTCTCCTCCTTCTTCTCTTCTACATCCACAGACTGTTCTCACATTTACTGGACAGTAACTTTAACCCACCCCCCGCCCACAGTAAAAAAAAAAAACAAAAATCAGCCGGACGGCAATTGCTATGCCGTAAGCTGACGTCATCCGACGTCAGCATACGTCAATTTAAATGTCGTTCCTTGGTTAATCCAGTTCCCTATTCTGGTTACTTCCTAATCTATTTTGGTTACTTCCTAATCTATTTTGATTTGAAGGTGACAGGGAATGACGTCTGTGAACGGCATTTTAAATGTCGTTTGGATGCTGAAAACATAATTCCCCGAAACTTGATGCTTTTCCCACATTTCTTCTAAACTTTGATGCTTCTGTTGCAATTTTCTGTAAATTCAATCTTGAGTACACAAAAAAAAATTCATAAATTCAAGGTAAGTACAAGTAAATTGTGAAATTATTGTAACCGTTGCAACAGCACTTATAATGTAGGAATAAAGAAGCGCCTATGTATAAAGTAAGTTGGTTGTATCAGTAATAACAATAATTGCAGATGGATTCAGTATTTGTAGCTTGTAGAAAGTAGTACGGACTAATACGAAATTGGTAAGGTACGAAGCTCCCAACCGTAAGAAAATGTGTTTTTTTTATAAAAATAAATAAATAATTGCGGATTGAAGCCAGCGTTTCCTTCCGCAAGTCTCGTATGCACTGACAGGTCCCCAACTTCTGGCCACCACCACCGAAATCCCGATAAATTAAACTATACCGCACTCGTCCACTGCGTTTTTAACATTAAATTTATTAAAAAAAAAAAACCAAAATGACAGTACACTACCGTACAAAAAAGAAAAATATTCCGGTCCACCTAGTCCAATAAGCATTTCATTCCGGTCCACCGCACAATCCCCAAGGCCCCAGTCTCCAAACCGCCCCGTCCATAATTACATACCATCGGTCCATCCTCTATAAAAAAAAAAAGAAAAAAAGGAAAACCCCCACTCCTCACTGCTCCACTCTTCACTTCTTCCCCCAACATGGAGCTCCACATCCACCCCCTCCTCCTCTTCCTCCTCCCTCTCCTCTTGTCCTCCACGTCCGCTCTCTCCCGATACCAAACCCTAACCCTAACCCCACTCCATTCTCCACCGCCCCTCGACCCCGACTTCTCCGCCTGGACTTCCCATCCCCAATCCCTCGAAAGCCCGGGACTCCACTTCCGTCTCGCCCACCGCGACTCCCTCCACGTCACCCCCACCTCCTCCCCTCAGAGTCTCCTCCGTCTCCGTCTCGACCGCGACATCGCCCGCGTCTCCTTCCTCTCCCCCAACTCCACCCGGCCGGCTCCGCGCCGCACCGGCACCGGCTTCAGCGGCTCCGTCACCTCCGGCCTCGCCCAGGGCAGCGGCGAGTACTTCGCCCACATCGGCGTCGGCACCCCTCCCGTCCCCTCCCTCGTGGTCCTCGACACCGGCAGCGACGTCGTCTGGCTCCAGTGCCAGCCCTGCCGGCAGTGCTACTCCCAGTCCAACCCCGTCTTCGACCCCTCCGCCTCCTCCTCCTTCTCCTCCCTCCCCTGCTCCTCCCCCCTCTGCCGCAAGCTCGACGTCTCCGGCTGCGACGCCACCACCATGTCCTGCCAGTACCAGGTCTCCTACGGCGACGGCTCCGCCACCTCCGGCGACTTCTCCACAGAAACCCTAACCTTCGACGGCGGCAGGCGGGTCCCCAAAGTCGCCCTCGGCTGCGGCCACGACAACGAGGGCTTGTTCGTCGCTGCCTCCGGCCTCCTCGGCCTCGGCCGAGGCCCTCTCTCGTTCTCCTCGCAGGCCGCCGGCGGAAGCGGAAGCAGAAGCTTCTCCTACTGCCTCGTCGACCGGACCTCCTCCGCAAGCAATGCCGCCAGATCCTCCTCCTCCGTCGTCTTTGGCCCCTCCGCGGTCCCTACGTCCGGACGCGTCGCGTTCACCCGGATGCTCCGCAACCTGAAGATGGACACGTTCTACTACGTCGAGCTGGTCGGCGTCAGCGTCGGCGGGTCCCGCGTCGCGGGGGTGTCGGCTTCGGACCTGAAGATGGACCCGGCGACGGGGCGGGGAGGGGTGATAGTGGACTCGGGCACGTCGGTGACCCGGCTCGCGACCCCCGCGTACAACGCGGTGAGGGACGCGTTCAGGGACGGGGCGGCGGGGCTGAGGCTGGCGGCGGGAGGGTTCTCGCTGTTCGACACGTGCTACGACCTGGCCGGGAGGAAGGAGGTGAAGGTGCCGACGGTGGCGATGCACTTCGCGGGAGGGGCGGCGGTGAGCCTGCCGGCGGAGAACTATTTGATTCCGGTCGACAGTAAAGGGACGTTCTGCTTCGCTTTTGCTGGGACTGACGGTGGGGTTTCGATCATCGGGAACATTCAGCAGCAGGGGTTCCGGGTGGTGTTCGATGTGGGTCGAAGCCGGGTCGGGTTTGCGCCCCGCGGATGTTAGCAGTATCGGGTTCGGGTATTTTTTTCGTCTCTCTCGGTTTGATTTACTATGATTAGTTGTTAAATGGTCATTACTGTTCTGCTTTGCCACTTGTGCTTAGTTTGGTTAACGGGGTGTTAGGGCTAGTTTGGAATGTAGTTGTATTTTATTCCATTTGCTCGGACATATATTCCCAGAGTCCATTTCTGGACACTCGTTAGGCTAGCATTTCTAAACGTCCATTTGATTCTGAAATGAGTGGGGGGCATTCTTGAGAAAACGTCCATCCAGAATGGTTCGTCTCTTGAATTTGGCACTGAACAAAGTTGTTCTGGATGATACGTAAGTGCAATGCAACACAGATCCTTAGCTTTAAGGTGATCCTAATATTGAGCTCTAGTTTGGCTTATAATATTCACGAGCTTTAATTCTGTTTCGAGTCGATTATTAAAATTAAAAGCTTGGTGGGCTTGATTTATAGACTGAATTGAGCTCGCTAATGAGTTAATTAAGGTTTGTCCAAATAAAAGTGTAGCCAAGCAATTTTAATACTGGAAATTGCTGAGAAACCCAATTTCGGGGTTGACTTGTACGAAAAATCTACCCGCAGGATGGCTTTTATGAAATGTCCAGAATTATATAATTCCACGTTAAATATTCCAAGATTCTCTTTAGATGCTATGTATTTACAAAATTGACATTTTCATAGTACCAAAAATACCCCTTCGTGCAAATTTGGTCATATATATGATTTTGAATTAAAAACTCAGATTTGGATTGCGATTTTCGTTTTCTTCTTCACGAGAGATCTGAATTCCATTGCTCTCATCTTCAGCAGAGATCGCAAAGATCGTTCGTAGTTCACTGTGTTTTTCTTCAGTCGAATTTTGATTATCGCTCACCATCATCGCTCATCATCATCATCATCATCTTCGTGGAGAGATTTGAAGTTTTTCGACGATTAGGTTAATTGTGGAGAGAAGATATTCTTCCTCTCTTTTTATAAATCTTAAACAAGGTGAGAGTTCAAATGTAGAAATTCATTCATCATCTTCGCATATCTCAAATTTTTTGCTAAATTTGAATTTGTTATGAAGATTTATAATTGAGAAACGATTAGAGAGATCTTTAATCTTGTTCTTGTGTGCGAATATGAAGGCGAATGATATTTGCCGTGCTAATATGACTGGAATGGTCATCCTCCGTTCACTTGTCACAGAGAATGACCATTCTCTGTGTAATTTAACACGGAGGATGCCATTCTCATACGTTTTAACACTGAGAATGACCATTCTCCGTGTAATTTAAAACGGAGAATGGTCATTCTTATGCGTTTTAATACGGAGAATATCATTATCCGTGTAATTTAACAAGGAGAATGACATTCTCCGTGTTTCTATATACGGAGAATGACATCCTCCGTGTAATTTAACACGGAGAATAGTAATTCTCATGCGTTTTAACACATAGAATCCCATTATCCGTGTAATTTAACAAGGAGAATGACATTCTCCATGTTTTTATACACGGAGAATACATCCTCCGTATAATTTAAATCATTCTCCGTGTTAAATTATACGGAAAATGGTATTCTCCGTGTAACTTAAGACGGAGAATGGTTATTCTCATGCGTTAAAGAATGGTAACGCATGTGAATGTCATTCTCCGTGTAATTTAACACGGAGGATGCCATTGTCCGTGTAATTCAATACGGAGAATGCCATTCTCCGTATAATTTAAGACGGAGAATGGTTAACGCATGAGAATGCTATTCTCCGTGTAATTTAACACGGAGGATGCCATTCTCCGTGTAATTTAACACGGAGGATGCCATTCTCCGTGTAATTTAACACGGAGAATGACCATTCTCCGTGAAAGAGTGACGGAGAATGGCCATTCTTCGTCATTATTACACGGAGAATGACCATTCTGGAGAATGGCCATTCTCCGTCATTATTACACGGAGAATGACCATTCTCCGTGATTTTATTATAGAAGACACTGTAGATGTTACAAAAGATACAGACAAAGAAAAATAAAATTCAAACAGAAGGTATAGAAAGAAGTTCTTTTATTACTATGTCTACAAAGGATTTATTACAGATTCAGAAAGACTCATACTGTTTTCTACAAAGGATATATTACAAAGACTTATATTGTTTTCTACAAAGGATCTATTACAGATTCAGAAAGGCCTAAAGAAGTCTAGAATGGGGTTAATCTTCACAAAAGCGCGATTCTTATTTTTCATGGTGCACATACTAGAAGATTGATCTCCATCGAAGCGTATTCCTCCACAGGACATAGCACAACCTGTGGCTCTTCAAGCATAACGGGCTGCTAGACCGTTACTGAGAAGGGCATAGCATAACCTCCAACTTTTCGACAAAGCACGAGGACTGTCAAGATGTTGTTCAGGTTCGAACAAGTGTTCCAATGCATCTCGAGATTCACTACTACGTGTTCTTCTACAAGGACATAACTACTTTGAACGAAGAAATCCACAGCCAACAGCCAACTGATGCCAGGCCAGGGTCCTCTTAAAGTTAAGTCAGGGTCGTGCATAATGGAAATGCTATGAAGATGATGGAGTTTGTTCCTCAAAAAATCCCTTTTTATAAGCCATATTGTCCAATAAATGCAGATAAACCTAATAGTCAGCATAATGAATCTCATTTAATAGATTCGTTACAAGTGGATGCCATGCCACAAAGTTCATAGTCTTCCCCCAAGAAAGAAGGTGACAATTAAGATTTGTTCAAAGACAGTCATTAAGGAAAATGCAAAGTCCCACCACCCCTCACACACACTGAGAAAGCCATTCTCCGTGTAATTTAATACGGAGAATGATATTCTCCATGTTTTTATATACGAAGAATGCTATTCTCCGTGTTTTTATACACGGAGAATGCCATTAAACGTGTAATTTAAAATAAAAAATGGTCATTCTCATGCGTTTTAACACTTGAAATGACCATTCTCCGTGTAATTTAAAACGGAGAATGACATTCTTCATGTTAAATTACACGAAGAATAGTCATTCTTATGCGTTTTAGCACGGAAAATATCATTATTCGTGTAATTTAACAAGGAGAATGACATTCTCCGTGTTTTTGTACACGGAGAATGGCATCCTCCGTGTAATTTAACACGGAGAATGATATTTTCCGTGTTAAACTACACGGAGAATGCCGTGTTAAACTACACGGAGAATAGTCATTCTCATGCGTTTTAACATTGGGAGTGACCATTCTCTGTGTAATTTAAAACGGAGAATGACCATTCTCCGTGTAATTTAAAACGGAGAATGACATTCTTCGTGTTAAATTACACGGAGAATAGTCATTCTTATGCGTTTTAACACAGAGAATATCATTATCCGTGTAATTTAACAAGAAGAATGACATTCTCCGTGTTTTTGTACACGGAGAATGACATCCTCCGTGTAATTTAACACGGAGAATATCAAACTACACGGAGAATAGTCATTCTCAAGCGTTTTAACACATAGAATTTCATTATCCATGTAATTTAACAAGGATAATGACATTTTTCGTGTAATTTAAATCATTCTCCGTGTTAAATTACACAGAAAATTGCATTCTCCGTGTAATTTAACACGAATGATGCTAAATTACACAGAGAATGGTATTCTCCGTGTCATTTAAGACGAAAAATGGTCATTCTCATACGTTTTAACACGGAGGATGCCATTCTCCGTGTAATTAAAACAGAGAATGTCATTCTCCGTGTTAAAATTACGGAGAATGGCATCCTCCGTGTAATTTAACACGGAGAATGAACATTCTCATGTATTTTAACCTCCGACATGGTGTGAAGATTGCGAATGGAGAGGAAGGTTTGACGATTCTAGAGGAAAAAAACCTAGATTCGAAACTGAGCGGCGTATGGAAGAAGAGGAAGAATCAAAGCTTTTTTTTTAAGAGTAGGGTTCGGAGGTGTTTTCAACAAATTAGAAGGGTAAAAAGGTCATTCAGAACCCTCTTTATATATTCATCGCTAATTCTGGGCACGCGATGAAATGTTATTTTCCGGTGGGTTTTACATTTGCAATTTTTGGACATTTCATAAATTTTCCCATTTTAATATCGAATTGAAAGTTTTTATATAGATTTCATAACTAATTATAAATGTCTATTATAACAAATTATAAATGTATATGATTGTAAGATTATATATATATATATATATATATATATATATATATATATATATATATATATATATATTCCTAAGACACTAGTCTAGTGGCAGTGCGGTAGCCCATCCGGATCTGACTTGGAGAAAAGACACCCAAATATATATATATATATATATATATATATATATATATATATTCCGGATGGGCTACCGCACTGCCACTAGACTAGTGTCTTAGGAATATATATATATATATATATATATATATATATATATATATATATATATATATATTCTTTTGAAGCAATGGGTAATTGTGGCGAACGTCCCTCCACTGGTGCTCGTACTCCCGACCACTTTGGCTGTATGCATCTCTTAACCACTAGGCTAGAGGTCATTTGCAACACCCAATATATATATATATATATATATATATATATATATATATATATATTATATTGGTTTTTTTTGGGGGGGGAGGGGGGGAGGTAACGACTTTATAATAAAAAGAATAATGTGACTTACATATACTCTCCACTTTCTCACAAACTCCAAATAAAACAGAAACTAATCCGATACGAGGAATGATATGTCTTCCCCGAGACTGGACTCCAATCCTCTAACAGAGTTTTCCAAATCTTCAAAGACACTCCTATTCCTCTCGTGCCATATATGCTATACTGAGCTCAGTAGGCGTAATCTAGCCTTCATAAACCACTGTGGACTATTATTCTTGAGACTATCGATCTCTGTGAAAGCTTCGGCCAGGCTTTACGTATCTCTCTGTCTCAAACCCAAAATATTGCATTGTCCATGCCACACACCTTTTGCTGAATTCGCACCTGAAGAATAAGTGGGAATGGGATTCTGGTTCGCTAGAGCAGAGAGGGCATTGTAGATCACTTATCTGAAGCCCAAACCTATGAACTCTGTCTTTGGTAAGAAGCCTGCTCTGCGCTGCATTGAACATGCAGTACCTGAACTTGGGGGCTGCCTCCTTGAGCCATATGTATCTGGACCAATTAGATTTAGGACTTTTCTCTCTGAACTCTTCATAGGCTTTCTTAAGGGAGAATCTGCATGTGTTGTTTCTTCCCATCTCCAATGGTCATGCCCGCGTTCCTTCTCGATTTGAATGTTGTTTATCAGCCTGGCCCATCTATTGATAGTAGACCCTGGTTGTAGGCACCAATTACCATTACGAAGGAGAGTGCAAAACCTTATCATTCTTGTTTCTGATACTGTGAGGGTCCCTATATATATGTGTGTGTGAGAGAGAGAGAGAGAGAGAGAGCGGGTTCATGAGCATCAAAGCCAAATACCTATAAGGATAGCTCCGTCTTGGATAGACAATTAGTTGCATGAGATCATCCTTGGACATATTTGCCTCCATAGTGTCAGTTTATCGCCTTTTAATTTTGGAATATATCTTCTAACCAAAACGATCGGATTTTCTCAAAAGATTTTATGAATTGGAGTCAACTAGCTTTGAATTGGAAACTCTATTATTTCTTTCATGCCAAGCATACGAGAGAAACTCCATAATTTGTACAATCACCAACAAACAATTTACCTTTTGGAGCTGAGTTTCCCCGTAAAGTCCCAGTAGCTCACCAAATCTGTAGGTCTAGCTATTTGTGATGGTGATAACACTATTAAATTTCTTCCATAGAACACATACAAAGAACTAAACATATCAAAACTCTCAATACATATAAACAGAATTCCCTGATCATAAACAGTGCACAAACATACATAAAAACTATGCAAACTAGTGCCTATACTGGCATCAAGCAAGCCGGTCATAGACATGAATAATTCTGAAATACCACAACCATAAAAGTCTAATATCGCATCAATTTCCTATAAAACAAGCACATATATAGTCTCCTTGAGACTAACAAGATATGAAACACTGAAGAAATCTACATGAGCAACCCAATGTCCTTCCTCCTTAATTTCCTGGTTGCTGCAGATGCTGCGAATGTCCTGTTCAAACATAATATCAGCAACAATATTGTGATCGATAAGTTGGCACTGTGGAGAGATATATAAGGCCACTACTATCCCTATTCTGCACCAAAATCCCTCCCTTTTAGTCAATTAGACAACCTCCTCGGTGGTAAATATATCTTGGATTAATGTTGTATAGTTGCAACTTGCAAGAATACTAATCTAGGACAGTATTCATTAGCATAAATTGTATTAACTGTCTTCTTTGATATGTTTTTATGTCAAAGTATCTACTGTGAATAAGAGAGGATTAATTAGGTCATCTTAAAGATAAATTAAGAGTAGAAGGAGATCCTGTTTCCAATCTTCTTAATTTCTGGTCGCTATGGCTATATTTAGTTGGAATTTGGTATGTGTGTTTTGGTGTTAAAATGGGTACGTGACGGCCAACTGGAGGATCGACAATGGATTCCTCCGATGATTTAGTTATCTATATATAGTACCCTTTCTCAGAGAATATTGATTGACCTGACCTCTGAAGATCAGGTCACATCCTCAATGCCGAATCCTTAATGAGTTTGAGAGACTCGGCAAGGTCGTCCAGAAGCCGGTGAGGATCAGGAATTAGTAGCTCATCTGCTGCCAGAACAATCTTCACCTTTTTTGCATAACTGTTGAAGTGGAGTCCAATAGGCTGCATATATGTTATCAAAATATGATCAATCAAGGAAATGCATCTATCAGATCATACAAAGAACTTGATACGTGGCTTGAAACACAAATATTTGTGCATATTGCAGTAAAATGACTAACTATATATGTCCAATTGAGTCCTTATGTTGAGCAAAAGAAACTTAGGGTGCGTTTCATCACAAGGTGAAAAATAAATTAATTCCATGAAATTATTTTACTGTGAAAAAAAATTACATGGAAACAATTTCACGGAATTAATTTGGGTGTTTGATTATCGTTATTTTTTTCATGAAAATTGATATTTTCTTATGGGCTGGACCAGTTTTATTTTCCACAATTTTAGAGGAAAATATAGGAAATGATAGATTTTTAGAAAATAGTTGAACAAAAAAATATACGCGATCAAACACTACTATTCTGGAAAATTTGTGACGGAAATATTTTCCATGGAAACAAAAAGCTCAATCAAACACGGCCTTACTTGTGGAAGTCCATAGACAGTCGGAGCAATGTAGACCAGAGGATGACCATAGAAGCTAATTTCTTCCACCGGCCCGACAACGTTAGAGAAAGTTCCGGTGGTGTGTCGGAACCCTCTGCGACACCAGTCTGCCATTACCTATTGTTCATCAAAATAGAACCTCGTGTGAGAATAAACTTTGAACATGGCATGCAAGTATATATAGTAGCAGCAACACTAGCAATATGAAAGAACCTATTGCAACTACACAATGAAATTAATTTAGGTTTGAAATTAAAAATCGGTACGATCTGCTGGTAATTTCTCTTACTTTCCTTCCGCCAAATCTTGCCACCAGAGTGGCGCATAAATTGGACACGAGCGCCCCGTAGTTGTTCTTAACCTTCCTTTGCGCAACCTTGGTTCCCTTGCGTATGTAATCCAGAGGGTCCTCAAACATCGCTATAGGGAACTGCAGGAGGTTGAAGCCGATGCGATTCCCCCACGCAGCCCGTCCCGCCCCTCCCTCCATCATCTCGGCCAGCTCCTGACGACAAACTATGATCAAGGGAGTGCATTTCTCCGAAAACGAAGAGGACGTTAGAACCTGTAACTTGCTACTTACATGAATTCCTGCAGCAGGCCTAATGTTGACAGCGAAAATGGCTCGGAATCGTACATTAGCTGATCTAATCTTCTTCTTCTTGTTGTTGTTCTTCTTCTCGTCCTCTTCATCATATCTCCTACTAAGATAGCGAGACAAACCAGCTGATGTTACTCCGATAAATACGTCGTTCACTGTCTGCAATTCAGTACAACCAAACTTAAATCCAACATATTTGGAAGAGTATCTAGTGAAAGTGATAGAAATTAACATATTATTTAAAGTGCAAAAGATTTTTCGTTAAATATACGCCTTTTGCGTAGAAAGACATTTTAGAATTTTTTGACAGTTTGTCCCTCCTTAGATTACAAATCCGTTCGATTAGGCTCCTCAAGTATTTTTTATACCTAAAATGTTCCTGCCCCCTCTACCCCTCCCCCGGCTGCGGCGGCACCGGCGAGCCCCCCCGACCCCCCCTCCTCCTCGCCGGCGAGCGCCCCCACTGTAGTGCCCCGCTCCCGGTGGGGCAAAGCACTATGTAATAGGCTCGTGCCAAGTCAGACATGGTCGGGAACATAGATGGCTAGTCTGACTCGACGACGAGTTTGATATACAAAAACTATGGCATCAATAAAATCGATTTGGACGAGTGATATGAGTACCGTTCCAACTAATGGATCGACTACTGTTGGAATAAGTCCTAGATGCGGTAGGCGACGTCTTGGCGAAGGAACTCTAAAGAGAGCGACGCAACCTGTCTGCCGTTGGTTTTATTGGTTTTCTTGGTTTTCTGAACGAATTGTTGCGTGGATTTGATAGTGTGTTTTCGCGTCGATTTCTGAATGCGTCTTTGGGAATTTCGAAGGAAGAATTGAAGGAAGGGTTCTAATTCGATGCTCGTGCCATTGCAGGAGTTCGTGTAACCGACGCTTGACCGTCGTGAAGCGTTCTCCTACTCTCGGCGCAATCTCCTTAGGTGGGTGGTTCTTCGGCCCCTTCTTTTCTACTCCTTTCCGTCGACTAAATTCTTAAAGTTCAACGTTCAAATCGATGATGCTAACGGGATGTATGCTTGCCACTAAGATCAAGAGCTCGGGATAATATATCAACCTAGAAAAGTTTAACTCTGAATCGATAAGTTCACACTAAGTAGAGAAAAGATAAAGTTCTAAGAAAGAGATAGAATATATTTCATGCCATGCAAAACACAACTATGAAAACCTTGGTGGCGGTACATCATGCCTCGAAGAATTTGGTGCCTACGGGATACTAAATCAGAACGTACGGTTTTGGGAGAAAAGACCCTTGCGCGAGTAGGAATGATTATGTGATTTGATAATGGTTACGCTATGCAATTTACTTCATACATATTAAGATGTTCATACATTCGCATGGTCAAGGACGACTTGTGCACAAGGTGAGCTTTTCTCGAGACGGTACCCGGGGCCCTGGGACCGAATCGGCCTAGGAGAAAATTATGGAAATCGTGCTTCGGCGCGAGGCATTGCGAGACCTCCAGTTAGGCTCGCTACCTGGACTGGAGGGCGCGTCGCAAGGCTACGTAATCGTCCTTCATGGTGTCGATATCACCAATGACCGCATATAGGATAGACTGCATGCTCACCTATTGTCTTGTGCAGGTGGTAAGTATCATGTATATCTTGTGCAGGAAAGGAGCACGGCCGTGGTAAGAATGCATGAAAATTTATTATGCGTTATCTTATAAAATGTGCCTTCGAAATGAATTGCAATTCATATAGTTCTAAATAGAAAGATCATTTCGTATGCTAGAATCCTTAATAAGCAGTGTCGGTTTAGACGAGTGGGTTCGTCCCATCCACTAGCAAGTGTGCTAACCCCCAACTCCCCAGGTAACAAGCGTGCTGCGGGAGCTCGAGACTAGATCTGAAGCTGAAGAACGGGAGGCGGCACGAAGCTCTCCTATTTTGAAGTATTTTGAAGCCCAACTCAGATCGAAGGCTTTGTTCAAATGTATAAAGGGGCGTGAATGTATGGAACGACAAGGATTATTTCAGGGCAAGCTTGTCGAGAGTTTTTCTTTTGTGTGTTTCAAGATGTAGCCGCAACGACATATGTAATGTAAAAATGACCTTGCACATACTTTGCAAGTTTATGAATGAAAAGCTAAATTTCTTCCTATGCTATGTTTTCAACTCTCTGCACTGTTTAATTTCAACGCGTCAAGGCAAAGAAATCTCTAATTGCACATCCTTGCCTTGTGCAAGTCCAATAAAGACTTGCACGGCATCACGTCCCGACCCGCGGGGATCGATTTATATCGAGTCAAGGCGATGGCGACCGATTCGGCGAGTCGGGGCGTGACAAGTTGGTACCAGAGCACGGTTCACACCTCGGACCTTTCAAAATACATTCCTTAGATGATGCCGTTGCGATTTTTCAAAAACTATGCTTTTCGACATATGCGACCTGAAATAATCGTTCCATACATATAAGCCCGTAGATATTTTGAGAATACTAACGGGTTTGCTCAATTTTGTAGGAATGACGGAAAGACTGGGTGTCCCTGCTATCAACGCCACATTGATGAGCACGGATAGTACCGAAGGTGCGACGCCTAGCGAATCTGCCATGGAGCGACTACTACGCCTCATGGAACTCCAACAACGCCAGTCAGAGACGCATCAACGACAGCTGCAGGAACAGATCCAGGCCCAAGTCAGCGCCCAACAAAAGCAAATGGAGGCCCTGACCCGGATCGTGAGCACCATAGCGACGCAACAGAACTCGACGACCGTCACGTCCGAGGAAGAAGTACAACCCGTAAAGACAAAACATGTGTCTTCCTCCTCCCTGCTCAAGATGACCAAGTTCAAGAAAATGAACCCGCCTGAATTCAACGTTCGAGCAGAGCCTGACGAAATCATGGGGTGGCTAGTGAAGATTGAGGGTCTGTTCACTCTCCTCAACATCAAGGGGTCCAAGAAAGTCGGGTGCGCAGCGTTGCAGCTCAACTTGAGGGCCTACGACTGGTGGGAGGCGAAGAAACAGGAACTCAAAGAGGCCAACCCCAACGCCAAGATCTCGTGGGAGACATTCAAACTGGCCTTCTTCGAGCAATACATCCCTCGTGTCCTTCGTCGACAAAAGGAAGAGGAATTCATGTCCTTGAAGCAAGGAAACTTGTCCGTTGAAGACTACGATGCGAAGTTCGCGAAGCTTGCGAAGTTTGCCGGGGCTTTTCTGCCGAACACTGAGGCGTGGTGCGAGCGCTTCCAGCAAGGCCTGAATGAGGATTTGCGTCGGGACGTCATGAACCAGAGATGCCAGACGTACATGGAATCATACAACGTTGCCCTTGAAAGTGAGCGGATCTTCGGTCGAGCGTCGCAGAAGGGCGGATCAAGCGTCCGCAACAACTTCAACAAGCGTCCTAACGACGCGGGAGGATCTGGTGCGCTAAAGCGTCAGAACACGTCCGAGTATCGGGGGCCTCACCCAGGCGTACGGTGTCATCGCTGCGGCAAGATGGGACATCTGGCGGTCGATTGCCGAGGGGGATGCTTCAAATGTGGCCAGCTAGGTCACAAGGCAATAGATTGTCGTATGGGAAGGGTGAACCAACATCCACCAAGGGACGTCCAGAACCAGAACAGGGCGCCTCCCGCCCATGGCGCAAACGCAGTACCCGTGAACCCACAAAATCGCCAAGGAACGCAAGGCCGAGTCTACGCACTGACTCGGGACGAAGCCTATGCGTCCGACACTGTCGTGACAGGTATACTACTCTATAAAAATATGCCTGCTAGAGTATTGTTCGATTCGGGTGCTACGCATAGTTTCATATCTGTCGACTTTGTAAAAGATAATGAACTACCTATGAAACTTTTAGATATGAATCTTAGCGTTAGCACTCCATCGGGAGTAGATATGCCTGCCACTCATATTTGTAGGGATGGTTATATCTGCATCGGAGGGAGGAATCTATCCTTGGAAGTTATCGTCCTCGATGTCAAGGAGTACGATATAATCCTCGGCATGGATTGGTTGGGTGCATGCCACGCAACGATCGAGTGCGCGGAGAAGAGAGTCGTGTTCCGCCTTCCCAACGAAACCGAGTTCTCCTATTCGTGCGGAGCAGCATCAAAGTCGGCTATGATAATATCGACAATTTCGGCAAGGCGTATATTGCATTCCGGGTGCAGCGGGTACCTAGCATCAGTTCGAGACACGAGAACGGAGATTGCAAGCACGACCCAGACTGAAGTCGTGGCGGAATTTTCTGATATGTTCCCAGACGAGTTGCCAGGGATGCCGCCGGACCGAGAGATAGAATTCAGCGTCGACACCTTCCCGGACACCCGACCGATATCCAAAGCACCCTATCGAATGGCGCCGGCAGAGCTGAAGGAACTGAAGGCACAACTACAAGAGTTACTAGATCGCGGATATATTCGCCCTAGTGTCTCCCCGTGGGGTGCCCCAGTGTTGTTTGTGAGGAAGAAGGATGGATCGATGCGGCTGTGCATCGATTATCGGGAACTCAACAAAGCCACGGTACGAAACAAGTACCCGTTACCGAGGATATACGATTTGTTTGACCAGCTGCAAGGGGCGACGGTATTTTCCAAGATTGATCTTCGCTCAGGCTACCATCAATTGAAGATCAAGTCCGAGGACGTGTCGAAGTCCGCCTTCCAAACTCGATATGGTCACTACGAATTTCTGGTCATGCCCTTCGGCTTGACCAACGCTCCTGCCGCGTTCATGGATCTAATGAATCGGGTGTTCCGACCGTTCATAGACAAATTTGTCGTCGTATTCATCGATGACATCCTTATATATTCGAAGAGCAAGGACGAGCACGTGGAACACTTGAAGACGGTGCTACAGACTCTGCGCGAACATCAACTCTATGCCAAGCTAAGCAAGTGCGAGTTCTGGATGAACAGCGTGACGTTCCTTGGGCACGTTGTCTCAGCTGAAGGCGTCACGGTGGACCCAAAGAAGATCGAAGCAATAGTCGAATGGAAGCGGCCTACCTCAACAGGCGACATCCGAAGTTTCCTCGGCTTGGCGGGCTACTACCTTAGATTCGTGAAAGATTTTGCGAATCGACGTCACCTCTGACTCGCCTCACCCAGAAGGGAGTCGCATTCGAGTGGAACGACGCCTGCGAATCGAGCTTCCAAGAGTTGAAGAAACGGCTCATCTCGGCGCCGATCCTTGCACTTCCAGACGAGCCGGAAGGGTTTCAAATATTTAGCGATGCATCGCGGACGGGTTTGGGATGCGTGCTTATGCAAAGGGATAAGGTGATTTCGTTTGCTTCGAGACAATTGAAGCAACACGAGAAGAATTATCCTACGCATGACCTTGAGTTAGCGGCCATTGTGTTCGCGTTGAAGCTATGGCGGCACTATCTTTATGGTGTAGCTTGCCGCATCTATACGGACCACAAGACCCTCAAATACATCTTCACTCAACGGGACCTGAACTTACGGCAGCGGCGTTGGCTCGAGCTCATTAAAGACTACGATCTGACTATCGAGTACACGCCAGGTAAGGGAAATGTCGTAGCGGACGCCCTGAGTAGAATGTTCACTGGGTGCTTGTCTATCAACCGCAACATACATCGAGACTTGGCAGAGATGGGTATCGAACTCCGAATCCGTTACCGTGGCGCACGATTGGCCCAATTGCACCTTGAGTCGAGCTTACACAACAAAATAAAGACTGCACAGGAGGACGACCTACTCCTGAAGAAGATGCGCGAGCTGATTTCGACGGGAAAGGCGACTGACTTTGTGGTGGACGAGGGCAGAATGACGCGGATGAAGGGGAGGATATGCGTGCCGGACCATGCTGAACTTAGAAAGGAGATTCTGACGGAGGCCCATTATGCAAAGTACTCATTGCACCCCGGGAGTACCAAAATGTATAAGGACCTGCGCACGACCTTTTGGTGGCACGGAATGAAGAAAGACGTGACAACGTTTGTTTCACAGTGCATGGCTTATCAACGGGTAAAGGCCGAGCATCAAAGACCAGGCGGGGAGCTACAGAACCTCGACATTCCAGTATGGAAGTGGAACGACATCTCTATGGATTTCATCATGGGCCTTCCGAAGACGTCGCGGGAGAATGATGCTATTTGGGTCATTGTTGATTGTTTGACCAAGTCCGCTCATTTTATCGCTATTAAAGCATCATGGCGCCGATCGGTTAGCCTAGATTTATCTCGGCGAGATCGTCAGACTGCACGGGGTACCTGCCACAATTATTTCGGACAGAGACGGGCGATTCTTATCACGTTTCTGGACGAGTCTACAGGCGGCGCTGGGCACTAAGTTGAACTTTAGCTCCGCGTACCACCCGCAAACCGATGGCCAGACAGAAAGAGTGAATCAGATCCTGGAGGATATGCTACGCCTGTGCGCGATAGATTTGAAGACTAGTTGGGACACGCACTTGCCGCTCGCGGAGTTCGCATACAACAATAGTTATCAATCGAGCATCCAAATGGCTCCCTACGAGGCGCTTTACGGGAGGAAGTGCCGATCTCCGATTTGCTGGGACGAAGTCGGGGAGCGACAGGTGCTCGGGCCAGAACAAGTCGAACAAGCCGTCGAGAAGGTCCGCATGATTCGAGATAGGCTCCGCATTGCTCAGAGTCGACAAAAGAGTTATGCAGATACTCGTCGACGACCGTTAGAGTTCTTGATTGGGGACCATGTGTTTCTGAAGGTGACGCCGATACGGGGCGTCATGCGATTCGGGGTAAAGGTCAAGCTAAGTCCGAGATTCGTAGGGCCCTTCGAGATCCTCGAAAGAGTGGCGACCGTTGCTTACCGGATCGCGCTACCTCCTGCCCTGGCCGAAGTGCACGACGTCTTCCATGTCTCCCAACTTCGGAAGTACGTGCATGACCCAAGTCATGTGGTTAGTTTCGATCAGTTGGAGCTACGCGCCGACCTATCATACTCGGAGGAGCCCGTACAAATTTTGGACCGTAAAGAAAAGATCCTGCGAAGCCGATCGATGTCCTTGGTTCGCGTACTCTGGCGCAACCATTCCGTTGAGGAGTCGACGTGGGAACTAGAGGCGGAGATGAAGGAGAAGTACCCTTCACTTTTCGCCGACGAAGGTCAGACCCTTGTTCTTAAGTTTCAGGACGAAACTTTTTTTTAGTGGTATATTATGTAGTGCCCTGCTCCCATTGGGGCGAAGCACTATGTAATAGGCTCGTGCCAAGTCAGACATGGTCGGAAACATAGATGGCTAGTCTGACTCGGCGACGAGTTTGATATACAAAAACCATGGCATCAATAAAATCGATTTGGACGAGTGATATGAGTACCGTTCCAACTAATGGATCGACTACTGTTGGAATAAGTCCTAGATGCGGTAGACGGCGTCTTGGCGAAGGAACTCTAAAGAGAGCGACGCAACCCGTCTGCCGTTGGTTTTATTGGTTTTCTTGGCTTTCTGAACGAATTGTTGCGTGGATTTGATAGTGTGCTTTCGCGTCGATTTCTGAATGCGTCTTTGGGAATTTCGAAGGAAGAATTGAAGGAAGGGTTCTAATTCGATGCTCGTGCCATTGCAAGAGTTCGTGTAACTGACGCTTGACCGTCGTGAAGCGTTCTCCTACTCTCGGCGCAATCTCCTTAGGTGGGTGGTTCTTCGGCCCCTTCTTTTCTACTCCTTCCCGTCAACTAAATTCTTAAAGTTCAACGTTCAAATCGATGATGCTAACGGGATGTATGCTTGCCACTAAGATCAAGAGCTCGGGATAATATATCAACCTAGAAAAGTTAACTTTGAATCGATAAGTTCACACTAAGTAGAGAAAAGATAAAGTTCTAAGAAAGAGATAGAATATATTTCATGCCATGCAAAACACAACTATGAAAACCTTGGTGGCGGTACATCATGCCTCGGAGAATTTGGTGCCTATGGGATACTAAATCAGAACGTATGGTTTCGGGGGAAAGGACCCTTGCGCGAGTAGGAATGATTATGTGATTTGATAATGGTTACGCTATGCAATTTACTTCATACATATTAAGATGTTCATACATTCGCATGGTCAAGGACGACTTGTGCACAATGTGAGCTTTCCTCGAGACGGTACCCGGGGCCCTGGGACCGAATCGGCCTAGGAGAAAATTATGGAAATCGTGCTTCGGCGCGAGGCATTGCGAGACCTCCAGTTAGGCTCGCTACCTGGACTGGAGGGCGCGTCGCAAGGCTACGTAATCGTCCTTCATGGTGTCGATATCACCAATGACCGCATATAGGATAGACTGCATGCTCACCTATTGTCTTGTGCAGGTGGTAAGTATCATGTATATCTTGTGCAGGAAAGGAGCACGGCCGTGGTAAGAATGCATAGAAATTTATTATGCGTTATCTTATAAAATGTGCCTTCGAAATGAATTGCAATTCATATAGTTCTAAATAGAAAGATCACTTCGTATGCTAGAATCCTTAATAAGCAGTGTCGGTTTAGACGAGTGGGTTCGTCCCATCCACTAGCAAGTGTGCTAACCCCCAACTCCCCAGGTAACAAGCGTGCTGCGGGAGCTCGAGACTAGACCTGAAGCTGAAGAACGGGAGGCGGCACGAAGCTCTCCTATTTTGAAGTATTTTGAAGCCCAACTCAGATCGAAGGCTTTGTTCAAATGTATAAAGGGGCGTGAATGTATGGAACGACAAGGATTATTTCAGGGCAAGCTTGTCGAGAGTTTTTCTTTTGTGTGTTTCAAGATGTAGCCACAACGGCATATGTAATGTAAAAATGACCTTGCACATACTTTGCAAGTTTATGAATGAAAAGCTAAATTTCTTCCTATGCTATGTTTTCAACTCTCTGCACTGCTTAATTTCAACGCGTCAAGGCAAAAGAAATCTCTAATTGCACATCCTTGCCTTGTGCAAATCCAATAAAGACTTGCACGACATCACATCCCGACCCGCGGGGATCAATTTATATCGAGTCAACCCGATGGCGACCGATTCGGCGAGTCGGGACGTGACACCCACGACCCCCCCTGTCCGACCCCCCACCCCCTCTTCCTCCCTCGCCGGCGATCACCCCCCCCCCGGCGATCCCCCAGGCCCCCCGCTCCTCCTCGCCGGCGAGCGCCCCCCCGCCCCCCCCCCCGACCCACCCTGCCCGACCCCCTCCTCCTCTCTCGCCGGCGATCCATCACCCCCCCCCCCCCCCCGCTGCTCCTCGCCGACGAGCGCCCCCCCCCCGACCCCGCCGACGAGCGCCCCCCCCCCGACCCCCCCCGCCCGACCTCCCACCCCCCCCTCCTCCCTCGCCGGCGATCACCCCCCTCCCCCTCCCCCCCCCCCACTCGTCTTCGCCAGCGATCGCAGCCCCAACAACCGAGGAAGGAGGGGGGAAGGGAGGGGTAAAATTGTCATTTGGGGACTAAATGAGCATATTTCATACTTTTTGGATTGTTAAGAGCATGAGATCTTTTAGTGCAGAAAGCGAAAATCTAACGAGATTTTTTTTTGCACTTTACCCTTCTTCTTTTTAAATTAGGAGAGAGTAATATGCTTGTTTGTATAATGTGCTACAATAATACCACCATACACAAATCAATATATGTTACCCGATCCTTAAATAATTCCTAAATGAACAAGTGTGTACAATGTAGCTAGGGTTCCTCTAAGTCAAAAGGAACTTGCATGTAGTTTACTGGAACTCTAGAATACTTTTTTTTTTGGGCGATCATTGAGTGAAACCCCTCCTTTTGGCTCAAGGCCCGCCCTCGACGGGCCGATCCGGGAGGAAGACATTGTCAGGTGGGGAGTTTGGCTGAGACGGCACATCTGTTAAAAGATAACACAGGTGTCCTAAGATGAGCTCAAGAAGAACATAAATCTCGTGTGGAACAAAAGTGTAGAAGCTAGTTTGATTGTGATTTTCAGTACGAGTACGAACCGTGAAAGTGTGGCCTATCAATTCTTTAAACCTTCGAAATTTGAAGCTAGAGGTGTCAGGAAAGTTACCACAGGGATAACTGGCTTGTGGCAGCCAAGCGTTCATAGCGACGTTGCTCGGCTCTTCCTATCACTCTATTAAAGAGGCTATTTGTGACTTGTGAGTCAGTGTTCAATGAGCTCATTTTCTAATGGAAAATGCTAAGTTTACTACCAAATTCTTACAACCTTCTTACAACTATTCTCTCCCACCCCTTACACATGGGTTCCACCGGATCCCACCACAACTCTCACCCCCCTGCTACATGGGCTCCATCCGGTCCCACCATTTCTTCCCCTCCTCCAATTGAAGTCCGACACGTGTCCGGTTGTAGGAGGGTTGTAAAATTTGGTTGTAGGCATTGCAAAGCTCTTTTCTAATTTGTACATATACTCTTGATTTACATAGGTTAAAAGTCTAGATAAAAATCTAGATCAGGTTAGCGTGACCTCATTTTTTTTCTCTCTACCAGCATTGCCTAAATATATATATGTAAAGGCTTTTGTTAGACTTAATCCTGTTATCCATTCCGTTGTAATTCCCTAGTCATTTGTCTTGACCTATTATTTAGGAGTCTAAAGCTCAGTAGCTCAGCTACATACAAGCACTATTGTATTTTTCTATATAAAGCATCAATCTATGCTTAATAAAACTATCACAACCCAGAAGCTTTTTCTCCTTCCTCTCGTTGAGTGCTTCCTAGTCCATTTTCTCGGCCAACAACTTAACTATGCTCACTGGAAATTGGACACTTTTTTGTTGTTGTTTTTTTCTTCGATCGAGAGCGAGCTGAAAAGAAACTTACGCAACCAACAGCATTCTTGACAGCCTTAACATCATCGAGGCTCAGAGTCCGATGCACTACGCGCTTGGGAGGAAGCTTAGCCTGGTCCTTCCCGGCCAGCGGCATCGCATTGTCCTTCAAGAAGAGAGTGGTCAGCACGAAGAGCGTCACGTCCACCAAAGTGTACCACAAGCCCACCAGCATTGCCCACGCCGACAGCACGAACGCGCGGCAACGCCGTCCTCGGCTCGGGGTCGTGCCGCCGCCCGGCCCCTTCGGACGGCGTCCCCCGGGGAGGCTCGGGAGCGAGCCGGGGTCGGAGAGTTTACGACCGCATGCGAGGAGGAGGGACGCCAGCGAGACGCCGTCCCCGATCGAGTGGTGGAGGCGGAACACGAACATGGCCTCGGCCTCGGACGTGCGGACGTTGAGGATGTGCAGGTCCCACAGGGGCCTGGAGAGGGGGAAGGTGGCGGTGGAGAGGGAGGAGACGTAGTCCTCCACCAGTTGGTCCGGCGACCACGACGGGGACGCGCTGGAGTCCTGTAGTTTCAGGTTCGGGACTATGACGTGGTCGTCCGTGACCACCCTCGTCCGCTGCCATATCTTACTTGTGCCTCCGGGCTTCTCCGGTACCTGCCATTGAAAGGAGTTCTTAGTCGAGAAAAATTATTCAGTAGGACGAACTCACCACGTGCTTCCAATGGTATAATGACACATCATTCACCACTGTCACGTAATGAATAATTTCTTCTTAGTGGAGTCGTTATTAGTTGTTAAAAGTACATGTCGCTACCCTAAACATCAAAACCCTAGAGCTACAACAAAGTCTAAAAATAGGGTATTACTCATTGATTCAAGACACTACAAGTTATTCGGAGCTGTCAATTTTTATAAATTTTTTACTCAAAATTTTTTACTAAGAAGTTGTCCACTACATAATAGACTGTCAAAATTTTTAACTGTCCTAAATGAACAACATATTTTCTTTAGAAATATAAAAAAAATTTGACAGTCCTACCAATATACTGGACTGTCAAATTCTTTTGACAGTCCAACCTAAATCACCTAAATTCTGGCCAGTCAGAAATGTCAAAAATTTTGACAGTCGAGTAATTTTTATAGTGCCTTTATTAATACTCTAAAAATATTGTATAAGCAAAATTCATCTTAATATATTTCTACCATGAGACAAATATCTTTCTATATATATTGGTATTAGGGAACATTAAGAATTACCAGGATGCTGGAGAAGCGAGGATGGCGGATGATTGTCATCTCCAGTCCGGCCTTGACAGCGTCGACATCGATCTCCATACTCGACCCCAACATTACTATTATTGACCAGTAGAAGTTTGGCCGGTGGAGCATCCTCGACACCGGACTTAATGGCACCCTCTCGCCGCCATCAGCTGCCTCCGGATCCCTCTCCTTCTCGGCGGCGGCGGCGGCGTTTATGGATAGATGTCTCTTTGTTTCTTCCATATATGCTTAAAACTTGCTTGCTTGCTTAATAGTGGCAATGGAGGATTTCAAGACTTCAAAAGTAGAATTTATATAGATAGGTGATCAGAAAGTAGCAGAGAGCGTTAGCAATGCGCGCGGATCTGGAAGATTTTTTATGTCACGTTTGTGATCATCTGCTCTGTTGCTTCTTCAGAGCACATACGACCAAAAAGTAACAAAAAAGAAGTTGCTAAATATAACTAAATGTAGTAAACAGTTAGAAACACGTACGTAAGCCCACATGGCTTTCGTAAATGCTATTTATTTGCGGTCCAGCAAACATATTTGTCTAACAATCTTTGATCGAAATTCTCTCGTAGAACTCCATTTTACTACGAGGACTCAGGTTAGATGTGATAGTATTGTGTAACCACAACTCTTTGATTTCGTTTATTACAAATAGAACGTAGTTATTGACACTCCTAAAATGTTATTCTGCATTTTTTTTTAGAATTTTATCATTAATATTCTAAATATGTCTTTGCATTAACATTATTGACATTCCTAAAATGTTATTCTGCACTCCCCCTCAATGCATGTATTAATTACTGTCAAATTTAATGCACGAATAGATTTAAAATTTGGATAAAAATTAAACAGAGTACATGATGACATTTTAGGATTATCAAACACTCTAGAAATAAATAGGGGTGAGCATTCGGTTTATTCGGTTTAAACCGAACCGAATAACCCAAAACCGAATTGGGCCGAAACCGAATAAGCAAAACCGAAACCGAACCGAATTGGCCCAAAACTGAATCAAACGAACTGAATTAAATCGGTTCGGTTTATTCATTTTATTTTTATTTTTTTTGAGCTTTTTTGTTAATATATATAGTAACTAATTATACATAGACATATTTAGTATATACCTATATATATTTAGTATATACCTATATATATTAATACTTATATATATATATAGTACACACACACACATACACACACACATATATATATAAATTAATTAATTAAATTTTTTTTATTCGGTTTTCGGTTTTGGACCGAAACCGAAACCCAAAACCGAAACCGAAACCGAATAAGAAAATTTAGTATTTTCAAAACCGAAACCGAACCGAATTTTTCTCTTATTCGGTTCGATTCGGTTCGGTTTTCGGTCCAAAACCGAATAATGCTCACCCCTAGAAATAAACACAAAAAACTAATATGCAAGAATCCGGTCCATCACAAAAACATGGGACTTTTTTTGTCGGCTAATGCAAAGAAATAAGAAATGAAGATCACACCATGCAAAGTACATACCAAAACAAATTCTTAAACAAATTAAGATCATTATTAAACAAACTTTTTACAAGATTATGAGAGCCATCTCGTTTGGTTCCAGGAAAGGATTCCTTTCTTTAGGAATTCCTATAAATTTTACTTTTCTGTGTTTGAAAAGCCATAAAAATTGGAATAAAATGTGAATCGTTTGGCGGAAAAGTGACTCCGGCAGGTAGATGGGGAAGCTTCCTTTCTTTCTTTCATTTTTTTTTTACTTTAGAAATTATTTTTCTTTCATGTTCATTTATTTTGGCATCTAAACACATGAAAATAATAACTTTTTTTTTTCCCGATATCCTAATTCTACAAACCAAACCAAACGTGGTTTTGTGTGGAATTGTCTTCCAACAATGGGGTAAAGTGCAAAAAAATTCTCGTTAAATATACGCCTTTTGCACTAAAAGACCTTTTAGAATTTTTTGGCAGTATACCCCTCCTTAGATAACAAGTTCGCTCGTTTAGACCCCTCCAGCCAAAATTTAAAAATTTTATACCTAAACAATCCCTGTCCCCCTCTAATCCCTCCCCCCGCCCCCCCACCCCCCCCCCCCCCCCCCCCCGCCCCCCCGGCGGCGCCGGCGATTCCCCGCCACACCCCGACCCCCCCCCCCCCCCCGACCCCCCCCTCGCCGGCGCCGGCGATCCCTCAGCCCCCCCGACCCCCCCCCCCCCCCCCGATCCCCCCCGACCCACCCCCTCCTCCTCCCTCGCCGGCCCCGACCCCCCCCCCCCCCCACTCTCCTCCTCCGTCGCCGGCCCCGACCCCCCCCTGCTCCCTCGCCGGCCCCGACCCCCTTCCTGCTCCCTCGCCGGCCCCGACCCCGACCCCCCTGCTCCTCCTCGCCGGCGAGCAACCCCCCGACCCCGCCTCCCCCCCTCCGCCCGTCTCTCCCCCCCCCCCCCTCCCCCCCCCCTCTGCCTCCGTCGCCGGCGAACACAGCCGAAGAAGGAGGGAGGGGGGAGGGAGGGGTAAAATTGTCAATTGGGGACAAAATGAGCATATTTCAAACTTTTGGGTATTTTAAGAGCATGGGGTCTTTTAGTGCAAAAGACACATATTTAACAAATGATTTTTTGCACTTTACCCTCCAACAATGTGTCAATTTTGATGAAAGTTGGAATGAATATAATCCGAGTGGCACAGCCTTCCAGGTTAAAATGGTCCTCTTAGGAGGCGTTTGGTTAAGTTTTTGTGGCTTGGGAATGGGTTTTGAATTTCTTACCCATGTTTGGTATGGTTCAAGTTTTTGTGGCTTGGGAATGTTTGGTATGGTTCAAGTTTTTTTTGGCTTGGGAATGGGTTTTGAATTCTTTACCCATGTTTGATATGTTTAGGATTGGGAATGATGAGGGAATATGAGGGACTTAGGGGAAAGCTATTCCCAAGCCACCCCTTGGGAATAGATTTACTTTCCTAGGAATGATGTTTGGCTATTTTGTTTGGATGGTTATACCCTCTTCTTATTTTCAAATTTTTAACTTCTATCCCAAACATGTAAATCATCATGAAATTAATGAAAGGGTATTAAAGGAAAACTAAATAAATTAATATTTCTATCCCTTTGTAAATCAAACACGAGAAATTTTTAAAATTTTTGAACTACCTATTCCCAACCTAACCAAACAAAGTATGAGAATGTTGAATTCCTTTCCCATGGAAAAGGAATTGAAAACCTATTCCTAGGAATACAAAAACTTGAGCTTGTCAACCATCTGGACAAAACCAGACTCAGACAAGAAAACCCAAATCCAGCTCGGCCTGCACCCTCAGCTTAACCGGTTTGGGGCTAGATCTGGTCCAAATCAAACCAGGTTATTAAAATAAAAATAAAAATAAAAATAAAAATAAATAACTTCTACTATGTATATACTATATGTGTCTTATTTATAAGATTAAAATATCGTGGAACTTATGGTTAGCTAGTGAAATAAAAAGATTTAAGAGGTTCATCGTTCAATGTCATCGACAGGAAATAACGCAACAAACTCTATGTCATCCCTTGTTATGTTTTTGTTGTACATTTGATTGCTTTGAACGGACTTTCAGCTTAAAGTTTCTCTTTTAACATTTCCAAATTTCAAATGTGGCCTTTGATTCCCAATGGTCGGGATGGCACTTCCATGAACAATTACCAGATGTTTTTTTTTTTTAAAAAAAATTATAGTTTCAGACAAGTGCATCTTATGTGACATATTTGTACTTTTCATTTTCGTCATACACTTCCAAGCAACCAAACCGGTTCTAAACACGAACCCGTCAAAGTGGGAACTAAATGAACCAGTGAAGCTCGCATTTAACTTCATCATTCAGAAATGTAGTTATATCTGACTGAAAACTTTACCATTTGCAGTCATAAGGTTCCAGGAGATCCAAGGAAAGATTAGTGGGGAACTAGTATGACAATATTACGCGTTTCCAGGCAGTTTGGATCTGTAAGTACTATACCTATTTGTGCATCGTATTTTATTTAAATGGATAAATAATGAATACTCATATTTGTCAAAATAAAAATACAAAATGAGATCCATATTAGGCCATCTATATTTATTTTTTTGAGATGTTCGACGTAACACACGGAACTTTGTGTACGCAACGTTGCACGTCATTTGGGCCCATTGTTCCCAATTTTCACACACACACAACCATACCTCTGTCGTGCTTCGATCTCGAAACTGTCCGCCTTGCTAAATAAAATTATACCTCTCCTCTCCTCCTTGACCACAAGGGCCAGCCGAGTTCGGTAACCATCCATATTTTATAATGATGAATAATGAAATACATACTTGCAGAGTCGGGTCGGTTTTAAGAGAGTGCAACGGTTCGACCGTACTAGACCTCCGAATTCATAGGCCTCCAAAAATAATTTATAATGTCATATATTTTACACTTATTTATATACAACTACATATAGAAAAAAAAAACTAGTAAAATTAAACTATCGTATCGACCAAACTTATTGTCAAGTATTATCACATACAACTAATTCCTTTAACGGTTGGTTCTCTGGCAAACACTTTCAATTCGAAGTGGTCAATACAAGAAAGGTGGAATGCAGAGCATTAGCAACCTTGAAGGTCTTTGATTGTCATGTAAAAACTTTTTAAATCCACTAGAAAAATACATACAGCAAAGAGAAATGCCTAGTTTCTTTTTCGCACTTATGCGCCCCATATCAAACTGAGGATTCATACCATTTCCCTCCTCGGCTTACATTCGTGTCCACGACTTTCCAGTGCAAGGCACTTACAGATCGAGTCTTGAGCACGACCCGTCTCCGTAACCTATGGAACATATGATCTATTGCCATTTATGGAAACAATTGGCCCTTAAGTTTACAGTGGAGGTATTTGATTAAATCAAATTGGGGGGAAGACAAATGTTACATTCTGGAGGAGAGGGCTTACCAATTAGGACTGCATTACAGCATTAAGCGAACGCAAACTTACTCATGTACAGGACTGACAATTATTGTCAGAGGCAGTTTACATACTGGCAGCCCTAGAAGGAAGCTCTTGTTCCACCTCAGATTCTCCCTCGGACTTCTCGAGGGGTATCTGTAACAAAATAACATGCTTGTTAAGAGAATTCAAGTACAGGCAGCGACAAACATTATTAACATAATACATAAGTGTAACTAAATGGAAGAGCCACTTTGCAGACCCATAGACTTATTTATATGATGAGGGTCACTATAAACTTAGGTTAATGTCCTCAGAGATTTTCATTACACTAGAACCACCAATAACCAGTAGTCTGCGATAAACAGTCCAACAACTTTGCTACAAATATGATGCATTACTACAGATATCCATGGAGATGGATTTGATTTTTCTTCCTACAAGACTAATTCCGTCTGAAAAAAAATCATTCACCATTAATCACTCATAGCTGCGCTCCAGATACTCTTGAATGTGCAATGGCCTAAAGATATAGATGGCACTCCTTACCACCTAAACTAAATTAACATTGTAATATTTATAATATAACGACCCAACAATCTAAACAAGAAGCTGTTTTCTGAGCAATGTGAATGGCCAATTTAAAAAGGCTGCTTGAGGTAGCTCAATAAGCAAGTCTACTAATTTCGTGGTTAAAATTAAATGTTCTCATCAAGTATGAGTCTCTAATGACAGAACCAACATGATATTGATAAGCAAGCACAATCCCAGCTCACACTCAATTAAGGCATTTCGAACTCAGCAAAATTCATGTGTATACACTAGACAAACACCCCAAAAATATAATAAAAACAGAGTTTGACTAGAGTCAATGTTAATATTAAGGATAAGTCCGAAAAGCATTTATGATAAGAGTTGTTGACACATACCACCAGTCCTTTTGTATTTTGTTGAGAAAGGTATTCATCAAATGCCCCTTCACCACAAAGAATCTTTGCACCACACCCACGTGAGTCTAAAGATCCAATGGACTCCTCATCAACCACAACAGCATCTATCTTCTCCTTTCCTGTTCTCGTGTCAGGAATCTACAGAAACAGAATATTGAAAATTTAAATTCTATCAGTGGCCATTAATAAACTGAAACATGAACAGCTCGTGGGTATGAAAATTCACTCCCACAATATAGTACCACTATTTCTAAATGAGGCTTATATTCAATTTACTGCCACAATTTAGTAAAATTATCCTGGAGATATATTGTTGAGGAGGCTATAATGGGGTCAAAAAACTGGTTCAAATTTCTAGCTTCAACCAAATAACCAGAATCTTGTTCATTGACACAACATAGGGTAGAGCTGAGAAATAATACTAACAGCAATGCAAATCCAACACAAAACACCCACAAGGTTACCTATATTAGGAAGCTACATTATGAACCATGAATGTATCTAAAAGTCTAGGAAGCAAGATTAATGGCTATGAATCAAGTGGACACTCGTAAATGATAAACACGAGGATAGAGTGCTCGAACACATTATGGACCATATAGGACGCGAGACATCTCAGAATCAAGATATATTACAGCATGTACGATTCTGTTTTAACTTTCTAGGTATTTCACACGAAAAGAAACGTTGCTGACACTTTGTTTCTAAAACTATTTTGTATTTCTCTTTTGTCATTTCTTCTTCAGACTAAAAGGAACATCAAAGCATGAAACAAGGAGCTCAAAAAGAGGTGCAAAAATAGGAAATCAGAGAGTCGACTTTTTCACCTCATACATTGCCTCTGTCAAGATATTCTCCAATATAGATCGCAAACCTCGAGCCCCAGTATTTTTAGCTATAGCTTTCTTTGCAATTAGCCGCAAAGCCTTGTCAGTGAAATGCAGCTTAACCTGGTACAGGGAAACCAAAACAAATACCATCTAAACAACATTTTTGGTCCTTGGCATTTAAAATGTTCGTAAAGGAAGGTCCAACCATATTTATTTATGTTTAAAAATTCAAAACAGACAAGTGTGGATCTCAAACTCACATCATTCATCCGAAACAATTTTTTGTATTGCTTCCCAAGGGCATTTTTGGGTTCTGTAAGGACCTGAAAAAGAGTAAAATTTGCACGAGGCATTCTTCTCAAATTAATCCTGAAGGGAGAGAGTTCCAAAATACCTGCAGTTCTCAATCAATTATTACTTGAGAGTAATTACCTATAGTACCTTAGTACACAAACTACAATTGCAACATAAATCTGTGAGTTCAAATACGGTAGACCAATAACACAGATAAATTTACCTGAACAAGTTGATCCTCATTGAGAGCAGACAAGCTAACCAGTACTGGAAACCTCCCAATAAATTCCGGTATTAGACCGTATGCAATGAGATCACCACTTTCAACCTGGGAAAGTATTAGTCTCGATAAGAACATCACCAAATACAAGGCTCATGAATTACTATACATTGACAAAGACGAATCTGTAGTCCAATATCGTCTGTTCTTACTGTTTCTAATAAAGATGATGTTACAGCAGCATTTGTTAGCCCACTACTCCTCATGTTTGCACGTACAGGCGCTCCAAAGCCAATGGAAGAATCTTGTCGCCTGAGAGAGAAGAAATATTTTATAAGTGCACAAATGCCCTATGTAGCCTGTGACACATACAAATCCAGATCTTCTTTAGTCTTTTAACCTCTCTGATATTGTCTTTTCTAAGTCAATAAATGCTCCCCCGCATATGAAAAGAATATCTTTGGTATCAATCTGCAAAGAGGTTTCTGCAAGCTTAATGGTATGAACTAACAATTGAATAAAGAAGATGCTTAAACATCAACTTGTAAATTAAAAGTTCAAAATAATAGCGCACATTTTAGATATCGAGTGTCAAAAGCTAGAAAAAAAACAGCGTTTGGGAATGACCATCTCTAGGATTATCACAGCTATATAAACGAGTAACTAGTAAAGAAAAAAGAACTTAAACTAACATCTCCTCGGTACATTTGATTTGTTAAAAGTAACTTTTCATATCCAAAGGTTGTGCAGCTTATTTTTGTATAATTTCCATACTAGGACTCCACTAGTTTGTTGTGTGTAATGTCATAAATCTTACACTCCCAGTCATAAGCATAGACAAAGTGGGTCGGGTTTGGTAGCCAACAACCATTGCAGACTTTGCTCGATCTGTATGAAATCAATCCTTACATATCACAATTTGGGATATCCATAATAATGTGTTGTAATAGCATCATGGCTCAAAGCTGGCCTAGTCGGTTGTATATGACCCAAAAGCGAAGGTCACATGAAAATCACCTTGGCGTTGTGACGAGAAAAAGGGCACGATGCAGCATCAGCTGCCACAAAAATGACACCCCAGGGCTTGTATACAGTGTGAATTAGAAAATAATTAATGCATTAGGCTTAGTTAGCTACCTAAAGGATTGGAACACTTACCGGAAAAGGAAAAATGCAATGGATTAGCACAGAAATAAATATAAAATATTGTTCTATGCAGTCTCTTTTAGTCCAAATTTACATAATCTATTATAAGGAAGCCTCTCCCTATCAAGAATTTTAAGGCGGCGAGACGGCAAAGCCCTGGAAGGTCGAGGCGGAATCCTCAAGTCTAAAATTTTGGGGTGTGCAGTAGTAAGATTATACAAACATAGTTACTAAAACTTATGATGTCCCAAGTTATCGACAACTCTCATTCTATGAGTAAGAAAAAAAATGAGCTTCAATTAGGGCAGACCAAAATAGTTAAGGCAGTGAGGACAAAGACATCTAGGGCGAAGGGCTCAAGACTAAAATTGGGGGTGCATACGAAGTGGTAAGTCAAAACAAGCTTGTGGTTTATATTCCCTAACATGTTGTGGTATTATAAATGTATATTTACGGAACTATAATCAACCCATGCAAATATTGTTGTGTAAGGGAATGAAAAGGGCAAAGGTTAAAAGTTAAAACTAATGTACCTCCTCTTTTGTAGTATATTTTAAAATATTTAATAATATCAATAGCTTTAATTTTGGGCTTAGGTAAGATTCCAAATTCAAAAAAAAAGAGGTAGGAATCTAGTCACATTTAAGTCAAGTGGTCGAAGTGACCATCTAAGGTGGTGAAAAAATAGAGGATCTGAAATGTCTAGGCAGACGCCTAAGATGGCGAGACAAGGGCCTTTTAAAACATTGCTCCCATCTATATTAGTTGATCCTTCCTCTCAACATGGTATCAGAGCAATCTATGTTCAAATCACGTCTAATGTGCATTTTAAGTAGTTTAAAAAAAAACTTTTACCACTGCGAATCCAGCTCTTAAGCCCAAAAAATGGGCATGTCGCTTGTGGGTGCATTGGAAAATAAAAAAATAACCCTCACCAAAAGTCTAGAGTTTTGTTGTAGTGGCAGAGCATTTAACATAAACATACCTGAATATTGTCACCGCGGGGATGCTTTCGAGCACCTTTCTCTGGTACATTAACAACCTAAGACAGAGATGATCAGACTTCAGGAGGAGAAAATATAAGCATTTCTACTTTTCTAATATACGTAAGTGTAATGTTTAAGCTATGCACAACTCATGTAGATCATTTAAAAGACGGATAAAAACACGTTTCCATTAACATGTCCACATACAATACTAATGGCACATAAACTGTGGAATATCTTAGTGTAACTCGATGTTGCTCACCACACAATGTATTAAGAAATCTGCTATTACAAACCATATGGCGGAGAGGACAGCTCAAAAATCTTCTACCATTCAGTAGCAAGAACACAACCAAAAATGGTATTGAGAAAAAAGGTATATTGTTTTGTAACCATATCTTATGCCGTAATAAATATTGTATTAGATTGATTGACAATTAGGTATGGGTCCAACACCCGATTTCTTGCTATATTATCTTTCCCACTCAAAAGAAAGTCTCCGAAAAGCCCTTGTATTAGGCAACAAATTGACTTGTAAACCTCGTCTTCGAGCATAAGCAAGCTCCATAAGCAATCTGACATAGTTTTCATGACTAGCTATCGACCTAACATCAACCGTTTATGTATTGTAGTGTGGTTTGTGTTCAATTACGGAGTGTGACGGGCTTCGTCCAATGATCGAAGAAGTCTGGTTGGAGTCGAAACAACAAAAGGGACTCAAAAGAGCCAATACTGAAGCAACAACTACAACACCGATATGCCCGTCAATGACATTTTTTTCCAACAACTTTTGGGTTGGAAAAATTCCGTATCAAGCATACTAGCTGGATACCACAGGTATACTGTTGAGTCGGATTTTGGCAGCGCCTCAAATTAAAAATTGTTAAATCGACGGTTCGGATCGCTCCTAACCCAACTAAGATTACGAGAGCTATATTAGGGGTCTTCAAACCCTAATATGGTGTGCTTACAGAAATTCTAAGGAGACTTTGCTTGTGAAGAACTTGAACGTCCTAAGAGAATCTATAGAGAGAAGGAGAGAACTCGTTGGAGATCTCATAAGGGATGATTTTATGATACAATATTGATTGTGTAACTCGGTACGGCTCTCTTTTGATTCAATAAAGCTATTATCCCCCTTGTCCCGCGGACGTATGTCAATTTCGGCTGAACCACGTTATATTTATGTTTTTGTTCTTTGTGCTATTTACGTACAATATTTGTGACTTTTATTCGTCTTCATAAAAGTAAACTCTCCATTTATGTTGTTTTAAGAATTTGTATCAGAGCATAAGGGAACCGAAAATGATTTCAGTTTCAAAGATCTAGGTTAACGGTAGGTAACGATATTGGTCTGCTCCTTATCTTCTTAGATCATGATTCATGAGATCATTGATTCGTAAGGATTATTGGGAGAGTTAAATTAAGGTTTTCAGGTTGATTTCTAACAAGGGTTATAGCACAAAGTTCAAGGTGGAGAAGTTTAACGGTGAGGATAACTTCTAGATGTGGCAGAGAAGGGTTAAGGTGATTCTTGTGAAATAAGGATTGTATAAGGCCATAACCGGTAAGGAAAAGAAAATTGTCGACACGAAGGAGGATGAATGGAATGGTACGAACCAGAATGCACAATATACGTTAGAGCTTTGTCTGGATGATATAGTACGTCAGAGTCTCAGAGACTACTACGACAAGTGTATGGAAAAAGCTATAGGGGTTGCATATGACAAAATCATTGTCAAACAAGTATCTCAAGAAACAACTATACAATCTTCGCATGACGAAAGGGACCCCAATTCTACACCATACAAACAACTTCAATAAGGTGGTCATCGATCTTCAGTATCTTGATGTAAAGTTAGAGGAGGATCAAGCACTATTGCTCCTATCTTCGCTTCTGTAGTTATATGACCATTGTAACAAAGATCATTTATAGAAAGGAAACTCTCGAGATGGAGTAGGTTACAACGACACTTCTCAATAATGTGATTATGAGAATACAAAATCCAACGAAGAAGTTATTAGGGTTGATTGTAAATGAAAGGGGAATGTCGAAGAAAAGAGATGGAGATAAGAGCAACATGGGAAAATCCAAATCATCATGGCAGGATGTCGATGCATGTTTCTTCTGCTAGCAGTCAGGACACATGAAGAAACAAAGTCCAAAGTACAAGCAGTGGTTAGAAAAAGAAGGATAAATATGTCAGTACAAGCGGTTCGAGTCAAGCCAGTGTTACAATGGAAGCTAAGGATTTACCGTGTGATGTACTTCCGGTACATAGCATAAAAAAATATTTTTCGAAGCCTAGTTTATTAACTTAGGTTCAAATAATGTGTTCGAAAATATAATCGTTCAGCACCTATTAGGAGTTTACTGGTGGCAGGATTGTCCTTATGGGGATTAATGCACCGGGCAAAACCATTAGCATATTGTAGAAATGAATAATGGGATGATTTTATTGATGGACTACTACTTGCTACTTATAGAGGTTCCAACTCCTCTTCATACTACATATTCCAATGTGGGACTAAAGTCCCTTATTGGTTCTCAACACTCCCCCTCAAGATGGGCGATAGATATTAATCATCTCCATCTTGTTACATAGCTTTGACAGTGTCACGTCCCGGTTCCCAAGATGACTCGAGGCACGTGATACTTCTCCCCATGCTACGCAACTGTACAATGAATATCGTATTTGTAGTGCCCCGTCCCGCAAAGTCAATCGGAGGAATCGAAACGCCGACGACGCTCGGTCTTAGCCTTGCAACGGCTACTTGAAGGCTCGCTCGTCCGAGGCGACTCCTCGCTCAGGTGGGGTAGTTTCGGTGAACTTGCCTCATCTTAGCTTTCACTTAATAACGCACATGTTTTCAACTTGCACAAGTAGGCTAATCTAAAAGCTACGAACGCACATAGCTAAGGGAATAATCCCGACGAGTCGAAATGTCTTAGAACATGGAAAATGGTCTCACGGTCTTCATAGAAGTCGGCTCAGCGTGCTTTCAAATGACACTCGATCCTTCGATCCCGTGGCTTGGGAGAAGGAAGTTGGCTTAAGTTGCTAAGTTGTCCCGACACTTGAAATAGCCTAAGTCATAGGCGTCGCCTGCGTGAATGCTTGGTAAAGCATGCACGGTCCCGTCGCTTTGCCCTAACACTCGAATCAGCCTAAGTCATAGGCGTCGCCCGCATGAATGCTTAATAAAGCATGTACGGTCCTGTCCCGCAAGGCTTGGTATAGCCTTCGCACGTCCCGCAAGTTAAGTCGTCTTGCACGGCTTGTTGGCTTAAGTCTAGGCACCCGAGAACTTAGTTGTTCAAGTCGAACGCGTGCACGGCACGTTCCCTCGACGCGGAGCTCGGCGTAGCATTTGCTCGTCGAGACGTTGCCCGAATTAATTAGACAAGAGTTGTGCTGGGCTATCGAAGCCATTTCTAGCACTATCCCGCTCTATCTGCGGTTGTCAAGTCGCGTAGTCCCTTGAGAACAAGGCTCGTCGTATAAGTATATGACTTGAGCGTTAGCATCGCCTATAGAACCAGGTCTAAGGCACGAGCTACGATGGATCTACTAAAGAGTATGCCACGATCAAAGGAAATCCACGCGACTTGTTGTCGCCGAGATCGGTCCCCCGGCTTGGGAGTCTCGCTAAGTCTTGATATGTCCCGCACACGAGATCGATCCCGCGGCTTGGGAGTCTCGTTAAGTCTCGAGAGAGTTAAAGGAAAGCATGGTCATGTTAAGGAAGGATTTGATAGATCGAGTTGAGTATGCATGGTCATTGGACAACTTGTCGACAAGGTGTAGTCTTCTCGAATGATTGCCGGGGCGCCGGGATCATTCGGCCCGGGGGAAGCGCATTGCGGCTCAAAGTAGGATGTTGGATAACCGCATGGGAGACTTCGGCGCCTCCGGGCTAGCTATCCGTGTAGGGACGAGCCGATATCCCACGAGCCAGTCCAAGATAGCTTGACATTGCTAGTGACCACTCATGTAGATGTGTCGGCAATAGCGGCACACCGTGTGTATGCCTTTGGATTGGGTTTAGAACTGGAATCATGTCTAGTCGGTAACACAATGTCTGGACCTAAGATTGGGCTGCAGCATAGGCACCGTGCTTAGCACGATACTTGGCGTTGGGATGTCCATGAGATCGATACTAGGTTTGGCAAGTCTTGTCTAAGTTGGTTCATGAGTCGAATAGAAAGACCGCTAGGCGGTAGCATGGATAAAGTCTTGATAAGTTGCGAGGCGCGGCCTCAATCTTTGAAGCATATACAAGTCTAAGCAAGGTCTTAAGGCACAAATCAAGTCTAGCGGCACGACCTGCACGAGTCATCCCCTTGACGTCGTTGGCACGAGAATAGTCTTGAAGCACTTGAGTTCAAGTAAAGGTCTTGGCACGGCCGAGTCCATGTAAGTTGCTCCTCGGCGTAGCACCGTCTCGAATATGTCTAAGTCGCGAATAGAGTATGGCACGACCCTGTCGTCCCGAGTTCAAGTTGGGTCAAGTACATGCACGATGAGGCACTGCCTCGATCGAAACACACGTTGGAATTATAGCACGAACATGTGTTGGCACCTCGGTTTGGTCGGACGTCCTCGTCCTAAAATGAATCCTAAGGCAAGACTAGAAAGACAATCGAAAGGGTTTTAAGCTGCACAAAGTAAATGAACGTGTCGGTTATGTATAGGTGGGCAAGAAGCTCACTCCACCAGTACAGTTGAGTACTGACACCCACACAGTGTTCTTGTGCAGGCACAGGTAGAAGCTCGTAGCGCGGAGCTCGCTTGGATGCATCGAGGCACGGAATTCCTTGGCGATTCGAAGCATGCGGCCGTACGGATTGAAGACTTATACAAGACATAATGTATGGACATCGCCTTCCGAAGCTTCCGCTGGATTCAAGCATTGTATCGAGAGATGAGCGACAACAGAGTGAATTGTAAAATGAAAGAAAAATGAGCACGAGAGACTTGTAATTTGGCCTTGCGCCCACAAATGTAATCTTGTATTCAATATCAATAAAGAGCTTCTTTTGAATGACTTGTGTTCATGTGTGCTTGTTCTAAATTTCTGCTGCATATTTCAATATTTCTGCTTGGGACTTCTGTGCGACGACCCCGTCGCCGCCGATGTAATCGGCCGTTATGAAACTGCCTTGCACGAGCGCAATATAGGCTCGGATAGGCATCACGCCTTAGCGAGGACGATCGCTCCTACGGGAGCGGGACGTGACATAATGGTATCAGAGCACGGCTTTACGTCCATAGACTTCATATCGAATTTTTCAGTTTTGAAAGCTCGTCGTTGGAAAATAAGTGTGCGCTCTCTCTCGATTGTCCCTCGGTATGTCCATACAATAAGTCTAAATATTTTCAAAAGCTCGTTCAAGCGTTCCATCGAACGCATCGATAGGCCATTGCCGGACACATTGGTAGGCCTTTGTGCCCGAACGATGTTAAACTTGACTTGATAGAAAACACGTGCTAAGTTAACATATCGCGTGCGTGCCTAACTAGTCCTGCGTCGGCCTAGCAGTTGAGCGTGCAAACTCGAAGTATAGTCCGGACGGGATGGTTATGCGGCACAACTTAGTCCGCGCATCGCGCACCTCGACTTTTTGGTGCAATCGAGTCGCGAGCGATATCAAGTATCGTTCGGTCGGGAACGAGGATACACTTAGAGTGTTTATCGATAGGAACACTATCGGACTGACGCTTAGGCGTACGCGAAAGATTGATTTGGATTGTGAGGAATAGTGCGATCGACTTATGTACGTCGAGACGACGCGAGCGACTATGCTAGAGATTCGTCGAACGAATCGGGAGGATGTCTTAGCGAATGATGCGAATGTGATTGTGGATTAGATCGGATGGCTCGAATCCGAGTGGTGTATAGATTTTCTTGGAAATCATTCGAGCAGATTGAGGATTAGAAGTAACGAGTATGTTGACGAGGCGATGCGATCGCGCAAAGCCTTAGAACGCGTCACGCTTAGTTGGTCGTGACTTCGAATATCCCGAACGAGCATCTCGTTCGGACTACTTGTGAATAGGCAACGCGAGTTAGAAAACGATATCGAATCACGCTCGGAACGATGAATGAAAATGAATGGTCTTGATCGAGGAAACTTAGAGGATCGCGCGTACGATATCGGATTGATTCAAATGAAATGTGACTTGAGTTTCGAACAACGATCTTGAAACTAGCTTAAAGAATAGCGATCGAACTTGATCTTGAATATTGAGAAATTGTGGAATATCCAGTTCGGACAATAGCATCAGTCGCACGACTCGAAATTGGTTGCAAAGGAAGATCGTCAGGTTACGCATATCGTCGATGGTATTGAGGCGTATCAAAGATCGATATGCGATAACTCGGAGGTACTCTGACTCGGCGAATGACGATCGTGCAAATGTCATTGTTCCGATGGATGCTATACTCGTGATGTTGAAATGTGTCGAAGAAAAGATAGACTTGGTTCGAGGATTTTCTAGTTGAACGAATGATGAACTGACTATCGAATTGAGATCTAGGCTTGGGTGAAAATGAAATGCTTGGATTTGCTTCGACGATAACCCCAACGTCGACATTCTTGTCTTATGCGAGTGCAACTCCAGCCTCGCACATGCGTCACGCCGACTAGGACGATCACTCCGCGTGAGCGCTGGTATGGTGATTCATACAGCGGGAGTGATCGAATTTACACGGCGTGGCAATTTGTATGCATCGACTTGTGGTTTAATGCGAAGGTAAACTCGAGAATGACTTGGTGTGCTTGAGGATTGAGTAGGTCCAATCCGCGTATCGAGAATGAATTAGTCTAGACCCAAACAAGAGTTACGTCCCGATGAGAATGATTATTCCGCGGGTGCGTTGCATGGTGATTCATGAACCACCGTGGATAATCGTACTCGCGTGAGATTGGGGCGCAACGTATTGTCAAAGCTAGACGACCTCGTGATCGAATACATGAATTGGTTAGAATTGGTGATTTGAATGGATTCGAATACGCGCAACGAATGCATTGATGCGAATAGGTGGTCGTGCTCGATGTTTAGAAATCTGAGTGACGCGAACTCGGGTAGAAAACCCCGTACTACCGACTATGGTTCGACCCTAGGATTGGGGTCAGTGTTGGCATTATTGTTAGGGAACTATGATTCCAATCCTGACAATGACTTAGCCTCGAAAAGATTGGCCTATCGGTTAGGCGAGACGTCCTGTTTCATTAGTTATCAATCGAATGATTGATCTTGAGGATTGGAATGGATAGATGGAGTGAAACAGGAATATAGGAATACCCCTCACGAGATTCGGCTGACATGCATATATTTCAGGGACGCTTGAGTATGTGTACGATGCGACTCGAGTGAGAACGACGAATTCTCTATCATGCGGCTTGGTGAATGCATGTATTCTGGGGACGCCTGAAATGCGTGCACGATCCAACCAAGCGATACGTTGAATTCAAATGAGACTTGGGGGATGGAAGAGTGTCGAGAACTTGAAATCGTGTTAAGAGAAAGAATGATAATAGTACGAGCGTGGCTCGGATTCAAGGAAACGCGTAGGCGTATCTCGCTCGACTGTTGCGTGTCTAGGCTCGATAAAGTCTTGGCCATAGAAATGGTAGGATGGCTTGCCTTCAGGAAAGTCTCGAGGACGAGACTTGTTCTGAGTGGTGTATGATGTAGCGCCCCGTCCCGCAAAATCAATCGGAGGAATCGAAACGCCGACGACGCTCGGTCTTAGCCTTACAACGGCTACTTGAAGGCTCGCTCGTCCGAGGCGACTCCTCGCTCAGGTGGGATAGTTTCGGTGAACTTGCCTCATCTTAGCCTTCACTTAATAACGCGCATGTTTTCAACTTGCACAAGTAGGCTAATCTAAAAGCTACGAACGCACATAGCTAAGGGAATAATCCCGACGAGTCGAAATGTCTTAGAACATGGAAAATGGTCTCACGGTCTTCATAGAAGTCGGCTCAGCGTGCTTTCAAATGACACTCGATCCTTCGATCTCGTGGCTTGGGAGAAGGAAGTTGGCTTAAGTTGCTAAGTTGTCCCGACACTTGAAATAGCCTAAGTCATAGGCGTCGCCTGCGTGAATGCTTGGTAAAGCATGCACGGTCCCGTCGCTTTGCCCTAACACTCGAATCAGCCTAAGTCATAGGCGTCGCCCGCATGAATGCTTAATAAAGCATGTACGGTCCTGTCCCGCAAGGCTTGGTATAGCCTTCGCACGTCCCGCAAGTTAAGTCGTCTTGCACGGCTTGTTGGCTTAAGTCTAGGCACCCGAGAACTTAGTTGTTCAAGTCGAACGCGTGCACGGCACGTTCCCTCGACGCGGAGCTCGGCGTAGCATTTGCTCGTCGAGACGTTGCCCGAATTAATTAAACAAGAGTTGTGCTGGGATATCGAAGCCATTTCTAGCACTATCCCGCTCTATCTGCGGTTGTCAAGTCGCGTAGTCCCTTGAGAACAAGGCTCGTCGTATAAGTATATGACTTGAGCGTTAGCGTCGCCTATAGAACCAGGTCTGTCTAAGGCACGAGCTACGATGGATCTAGTAAAGAGTATGCCACGATCAAAGGAAATCCACGCGACTTGTTGTCGCCGAGATCGGTCCCCCGGCTTGGGAGTCTCGCTAAGTCTTGATATGTCCCGCACACGAGATCGATCCCGCGGCTTGGGAGTCTCGTTAAGTCTCGAGAGAGTTAAAGGAAAGCATGGTCATGTTAAGGAAGGATTTGATAGATCGAGTTGAGTATGCATGGTCATTGGACAACTTGTCGACAAGGTGTAGTCTTCTCGAATGATTGTCGGGGCGCCGGGATCATTCAGCCCGGGGGAAGCGCGTTGCGGCTCAAAGTAGGATGCTGGATAACCGCATGGGAGACTTCGGCGCCTCCGGGCTAGCTACCCGTGTATGAACGAGCAGATATCCCACGAGCCAGTCCAAGATAGCTTGACATTGCTAGTGACCACTCATGTAGATGTGTCGGCAATAGCGGCACACCGCGTGTATGTCTTTGGATTGGGTTTAGAACTGGAATCATGTCTAGTCGGTAACACAATGTCTGGGCCTAAGATTGGGCTGCAGCATATGCACCGTGCTTAGCACGATACTTGGCGTCGGGATGTCCATGAGATCGATACTAGGTTTGGCAAGTCTTGTCTAAGTTGGTTCATGAGTCGAATAGAAAGACCGCTAGGCGGTAGCATGGATAAAGTCTTGATAAGTTGCGAGGCGCGGCCTCAATCTTGAAGCATATACAAGTCTAAGCAAGGTCTTAAGGCACAAATCAAGTCTAGCGGCACGACCTGCACGAGTCATCCCCTTGACGTCGTTGGCACGAGAATAGTCTTGAGGCACTTGAGTTCAAGTAAAGGTCTTGGCACGGCCGAGTCCATGTAAGTTGCTCCTCGGCGTAGCACCGTCTCGAATATGTCTAAGTCGCGAATAGAGTATGGCACGACCCTGTCGTCCCGAGTTCAAGTTGGGTCAAGTACATGCACGATGAGGCACTGCCTCGATCGAAACACACGTTGGAATTATAGCACGAACATGTTTTGGCACCTCGGTTTGGTCGGACGTCCTCGTCCTAAAATGAATCCTAAGGCAAGACTAGAAAGACAATCGAAAGGGTTTTAAGCTGCACAAAGTAAATGAACGTGTCGGTTATGTATGGGTGGGCGAGAAGCTCACTCCACCAGTACAGTTGAGTACTGACACCCACACAGTGTTCTTGTGCAGGCACAGGTAGAAGCTCGTGGCGCGGAGCTCGCTTGGATGCATCGAGGCACGGAGTTCCTTGGCGATTCGAAGCATGCGGCCGTGCGGATTGAAGACTTATACAGGACATAATGTATGGACATCGCCTTTCGATGCTTCCGCTGAATTCAAGCATTGTATCGAGAGATGAGCGAGAGCAGAGTGAATTGTAAAATGAGAGAAAAGTGAGCACGAAAGACTTGTAATTTGGCCTTGCGCCCACAAATGTAATCTTGTATTCAATATCAATAAAGAGCTTCTTTTGAATGACTTCTGTTCATGTGTGCTTGTTCTAAATTTTCGCTGCATATTTCAATATTTCTGCTTGGGACTTCTGTGCGACGACCCCGTCGCCGCCGATGTAATCGGCCGTTATGAAACTGCCTTGCACGAGCGCAATCTAGGCTCGGACGGCATCACGCCTTAGCGAGGACGATCGCTCCTACGGGAGCGGGGCGTGACAGTATTGTACCCTGCAATTGTCGCCCGTAAGGTCCCGGATAGGTATAGATATAAAGCATAATCACAGAAATTCCACAATTGACATGACATTCATTTATCCAGAAATATTATATACTTGGTCTAGATTCATCAACCACATATTATATATATTTGATTCATTGTCTTCAAACACATAATTTACACAACTGAAGATGTTCTCAAAATGAAGCTACATTCCATCAGTCCCACATCATTCATAGAGTTCGTTCTCGGTATACGTCTGATCCACATCTTGATCTTCATAAATCCCTAGTGAACAAAACTAGGTCGTCACTACGACGAGCAAGCCCTCAGTCAAAGGAGGAAGTTATGAAGTGGAATGATAAGACAAGTGAAAACAAAAATATAGTAACTAGAGCAATTAAACGCATACCTTGTGATATCAGTCAAAAAGTAAGTAGTTCTCAAAATAATGTCACAAAGGACACGACAAGATCTTTCTAGACCTAAATGCAATTTAGAGAAACTTTCTGGATCACACATACACGCCTAGCATCTCAACAATAACCCCATTTGCCCGGGATCAGGCTCTCGTACAAAACGGGTTGGTGCTTAGATTCTCCAGCCGTCTGTACTTTCACATATTGATGTGATTACAAGCAAGATAACATCATGAGTGGTTTCCGAATCATCTGGATCGAGTCATCGCATCATGTGCTATAACAAGAAGTTCGTATGACTTAAACTTTTCCAAGAATATCGAACCCATTCATTAGAGAGCTGAGCTGAACCCATGGCCTGGATATCTAATGAATTAACAAGTATTCTGAGCTGAAACTCAAGGTATTGTGCAATGGATAGCTGAGCTGAAACTCAGGACCTGGATGTCCAATTGCGATCAAGAAAGTGAGCTAAGACTCACCCCGGATATTCGCACGGCCGCACGAACACCGTATCAGGGACTGATCAGTACGAAAAATGAAAATCATATTACAAAGAAGTCAGCCGGATGTGATCCAATGATTTCTCTCCCATCCCAATGCAACCTATTCTAGACATTCGGATTCCATAGAAACTATCCCTTAAACGGGAGTCTAAAAAGTCAAGTCGCATTCAAGTAATAGTTTCGTTCTTTTGAGAAACTACGAGAGTCCAAGAAAGTATTGGAACCAAGAAAAATTATAAAGTATCAATTTGGACAATGATTTCCAATAATCCCTCCGATGTTATAGATCGAAGATGGATGATTCCATGATCTAGAACTTTGGTCAAGAATTTCTAAGGAGTCCGAATTCTCGGAAAGAGACTTAACTCTGGAAATTCTCAAAAATTTCGGCAAAATCTCCTTTGTATTTACTGACCCGGAAATAAATCTGATACAAGTAAACACAAAAGATATATATAATGGGCACGCCGACCCCTTCGGTGGAGCAACTCTCAACACCGGCCATGCAATATAAGATATCCGGGTACGCCGACCCCTTCAGTGGAGCAACTCTCAACACCGGAAAACACACATTCATTTATATATATATATGATTTAATAAACTTTCTTACCGTTGTAGGCAAACTAGCAAGCAAGCAAGCAATTTTATTTTGATTATGGCAATGTGCATTACCTAAAATGCAATCAAATCTCAAGAAATACACTTGTTAGTAATACGAAGATACCAAGATGTAAATTTCTTATTGATGACATAAACTAAGTAATTTGTTTACTTGTGATAATGGCTAAATTAATCTAAGAGTTCAATTTTGATTTTGCATTTGCTACAATCCACATTTAGCCTCCTAAAGATACCAAAGGAGTTTTAAAATTGAGTTTAAGTAAACGTAGGGTCATCCTAACATATATATACCCCTAATGGCCATTTTTGACTAAATAATGGTGTCAAACATGTCAATTTAGCATATTTCTATAATGCGGACAGAATTGAATTATTATGCTAAATTACAACTTGTTAATCTTACATATTCAAGGTTATCCTCAAATTACAATACCATATCAAGGAATGTAAGTTCCATGTAAATAAAAGAAAAATGTTGTGTATAGATTGTGTCCTGTTGTGTCTATATATATATATATATATATATATATATATATATATATATATATATCAAGTATAGATATAATTCTTGGATTGAATCTACATAATACCACTTGAAATTAGAGCTGAAATGTCCATACATTCATATGTGTATTATTCCTAGGTTGTAATTCTTACACACAATTGCTCGTATATACACTCACATATAATATCGAGTCGATGTGTCCATTCATGTATTGTGTCCTAATCATTTATTCACAAAGTACTCATTTGTCTACATATACATATATACATATGTACATCAATTTCAATTTCCAATTACTCATATCCATATATTGAATTTAACCATAACTTACTTAAATTCCAGAATTAAATATCTATCATTTTAATTCATGCAATTTAGAAAATTAGGTTTTTGAACAATTTCTAGGAGAAAAGAGAGATGGAGGACTTGCCTTGTTCCTTGATTACTTTCCCTATGAAAGAAAATCCTCTTAAGACCCAAATTCAGGACCTAATACACAGAAATTGGAATTTGGGTTATTACAAGAACCTAGAACAAATTTGAAATGAGTTTGGAAAAGGAAGAAGGAATGAAGAGGATGTAGAGGAAGAAGGAAGAGGTTGGGGGGTGGTCGACCGGCGGCCGACGGCCGGCGGCGCCGGCGCGGCTCGCAGCAGCAGCAGTGCGGCAGCAGCAACCGCAGTGCAGCAGCAGCAGCGCAGCGTTAGCAGCAGCGGCAGCCGCAGCAAGAAGGGGAGGGAAGAGGAGAAGGAGAGGAGAATAATAATAATAATAATAATAATAATAATAATAATAATAATAAGAGAGAGAGGAAGAGGAGTGTTCACCTGGACATGGAGAAGGGGGAGAATGGGTTCTCTCTCACTTCCATACGAATAAATGAAGGAAAGGTACGAGGAATGACTAAATTGCCCTTTGGGCTTAGTCATTAGAGGGTTTAGCCATATGGCCTCTCCATCATGCATGGGTGCCACACTGGGAGTTATCAAAAATGCAAAATTAGCATTTTGCATGAGGGGGCAAATGAAAAAGAAATTTGATTTACGGAAAAATTAATATAGAAATTTTTTAAAAAGGCTTGAAATTTAATTAATATATATATATAAATATATAGTAAAAAAAAAGGTTATGACAGACAGACTCAATGAACTAAGACCTTTAGTCAAAAAGTCTGCAACTTGTTCTTCTGAGCGAACATGGTCAATCTTCAGTATCCCTTGTTCCAGCTTCACCTTGATGAAGAATCGATCGATCTCGATGTGCTTCGTTCTGTCGTGCTGAACTGGATTGTTGGCTATACTTATTGCAGCTTGACTATCGCTCAGAAGATGTAACGGTGCTCCCTTATCCAGCTTCAACTCTGTCAGTAGTGCTTTCACCCACAGTAACTCTGACACTCCCAAAGCCATTGCTCTGTATTCTGCTTCAGCTGACGACCGTGCTACCGCTGACTGTTTCTTTCTTCTCCATGAGACCAGGTTTCCTCCTACAAAGACACAGTACCCCGTGGTAGACCTTCTGTCGTCTATGCAACTCGTCCAGTCTGCATCGCAGTATCCCTCAACTTCTATGCGTTCATTCTTCTTGAACCATAGCCCTTTTCCCGGCGTCCCTTATAGATATCTCAAGATCTGAAATACTGCTTCCATATGATCCGTTCTTGAATCATGCATGTAGCGACTCACTACACTCACCGCAAATTAGATATCATGACGAGTGTGCCCCAGATAAATCAATCTCCCTACAAGTCTTTGATATCTTTTATGATCAACAGGCTCTCCTGCTTCTGCTCCCAACTTACACTTCTGGTCAATTGGAGTGACTGCTGCTTTGCATCCCAGCATCCCTGTCTCCTTTAGCAGATCTAGTGCATATTTTCTTTGTGAGAGAACAATTCCTTGTTCGCCGTCACACTCCTCGATACCCAGAAAGTAGCTCATCACTCCTAAATCCTTCACCTCAAACTCCTTCGCGAGTTTTGATTTCAGCTTAGTGATCTCGACCTCATCATCACCTGTGATTACTATATCATCCACATATACAGCAAGTATATTAATGTGGCCTCTTGCATGCTGAAGAAAGACTGTATGATTTGTATTTGTTTGATGGTATCTCATGCCAGTAACAGCTTTTCTGAATCTGTCGAACCAGGCTCGAGGAAATTGCTTGAGCCCGTATAGCGACTTCTTTAGTTTACACACTTTTTCACGTGACGTCCCTCCGTCTGATTCTGTCGCGTAGCATCCTGGCGGGAGCTCCATGTACACTTCTTCTCGCAGGTCCCCGTGGAGAAAGGCATTCTTCACATCTAATTGGTATAGCTTCCATCCATAGTTTGCTGCAATGGAGACCAGAGTTCTTACCGTGCTCATTTTCGCTACTGGAGCAAACGTCTCATCATAGTCGATGCCATATGATTGTGTGTATCCTTTTGCAACCAACCTCGCCTTGTACCGCTCTACTTTTCCTTCCGGCGTCTCCTTCACTATGTACACCCATTTGCATCCCACAGTTTTCTTCCCTTTGGGTAATGGAACCAGCTCCCATGTCTTATTTTTCTCTAGTGCCCCAAGTTCTTCCATCATTGCAGCTTTCCACCTTGGATCTTTCTTTGCTTCCATCCAAGTCAGAGAGATCCGCATCAGAATCAGAGTGGTTCAGTGCAGGGGCGGGGGCAACATCTTCAAGAGTTGGGACAGGAGTAGACGAGGGACTTGGTACAGTAGGCAATGGGCAAGACACAGTACTGGACTTCTGTTGTCTCCTTCTGTACACTTGGAGCTCCTTTTCCCTTGTCTCCCCCTGCGTAACATATGTATCTTCTTCTTTATTCTCCGTATCAGAGTCACTGCTATCTCCCCCTTTCGTCCAATTTTCCACGACCGGACACAGGACCGATCCGACTACCACGTTTGGACTTATTATCTCCCCCTCACGTCTAACACCCTATGTGTTAGGTGTGTCACCAAACGCTGAACCTGCATCCGAACCATAGTATGGTTCCAGTTCTTTGAATGTAACGTCCATGCTTACAAACATCTTCCGCTCAACTGGGCTCCAACATGCGTATCCCTTCTGAGTCGCTGTGTACCCGACAAATACACACTTAACCGCTCTAGATGAGTATAGTCCTGGAACTCACAGCGGGACCCCGTGACATGGCGAGATGCCCCAGAATCCATAATCCAACCTAGCTGATGGTCAGATACAAGAGCATGCGCAGGTATACCTGTGTTGGTTTGGGCAAAGCAAGTGATGTGATTTTCCGAGGTAGATGATGCCGCATGAGGGTCGAGACTGTCGTCCGATCCCTGCTTCGAGCCGCGTAACCTTGCGAGGAACTCCCTCTCAAGAGGGGTTATTTCAGCCAGCTGCTTTTCTCCCCCTTCTTCCGCCAGATTCGCTTTGTGTCCTTCAAAAGAATTTTTCCTTCGACCAGCATATCCTCCTCTACCACCACGACGTACTCCACGGCCCCGTCCGCGATCACTCGACTGACTTCGCAGGAATTTTGGACAAAATCTGATGTAATACCCGGAGTCACCACAGTTGTGACAAACACTGCCCGCGGAGGGAGGCGAATTGAAGGCGGCAAGAGCAGACTTTTCAACATCGACTTGCTCCCCCTGGAAGTAGCCCTTGTTGGACATCAACTTCAACCGAGCTTCTTCCTATGCCATGGCGGCTATAGCCCCTTCTAAGTTTGGAAGCTGGGGTTGGGCTAGGAGTACATTTCTTCTCTGCTCAAACACCGGGTTGAGCCCCTACAAAAACTTCGTCATTCGCTGCCGCGAAATATACTCCAGGAACGCCTGAAAATACTTCTCAAATGCAGGTTCAATCCGTGCATCTTCCATCCCAAGAGGATCATAGTGATCCAGACCAGACCAGTACTTCTTCAACAGGGCTGCATACTCAGAGATGGTACGTTCGTCTTGGGTCACCCTATCGAGTCCATCCTGCAGTTGGAAGACCCGCATAGGCTTGCCCGAACCGGAGTACATATCCTTCAAAGTCCGCCATATATCAGCAGCAGCCTCCATCGCCTCAACATTGTCCGACACCTGGTCGGTCAATGAGGCTGTCAACCACCCCGCTACTACGTTGTTGACAATCTCCCAAATAGTAAACTCCTTTGAGGAGGGATCGGCTGGCGTCTTGGTTTGGCCATTGACATAGCCTACCAAGCCACGTCACTTCAGCGTCCGCATCGCCTGCCGCGACCATTTCAAGTAGTTGAAAGTTCCTTCCAACTTCGTCTCTATCTTTTCCAACTTTCCCATCTTGTAAGGTGACGGATCCACATCAGTATGGGTCACACGTGGGGTCGCCTCGGTCAATATCTTGAACAAGATATCATCAACCAAGGCCTGCATCTCCTGTGCCGTCAGTTTTTCACTGGTTGCATCCATGACGTCGTCAATCTGTGTGAGGTCCTGTTGTATCCCAAGTCGTCTTCGTCGTTTGTCGTCTAACTGCTTTGTGTCCCGATCTCTTGTGTCTTCGTAGTCAATTGTTGAGACCGGGGGGAGGGGGAACAACAAGGAGCCGCCTCACAGATATTCCTCAGGTATACAAGCAACTAGAACATCATTACATCGAACAAGGGGAACAACGACGTGGGACGTTTACTCCTTGCATGATCGATTGTTCCAGCACTCCAAGTATAAACAAGGAGGGGAGGGGAACCGACACTCCAAGTAAAAACAAGGAGGCGGGAAGGGAGGGGGGATCCGGTACAACAAGTAAAAACAAGGAGACGGGAGGGGGGGTAGGGGGGATCCGGCAGCAGCGGGGAAGGGGGGGACGGCAGCAGCGGGAGGGGGACAGGGGGGGTAATCCGGCAGCAAGGGGGGGTTGGTGATCTCTCTATGGGATCAGCAACCGGAGGGGAGGCAGCGGGGTACGCGCGGGGGGGGGGGGGGTCAGCAGCAGCGGGGAAGGGGGGGCTTGGAGCCGGGAGGGGGGTCGGGAGCGGGAGGAATTTTTTTTTTTTGTGTGGAGAGAGGGGTGGATGAGTTATGGCTGTGATACCATGTAGAAATGAATAATGGGATAATTTTATTGATGGGCTACTACTTGCTACTTATAGAGGTTCCAACTCCTCTTCATACTACATATTCCAATGTGGGACTAATGTCCCTTATTGGTTCTCAACACATATGGAACATTAAGCTTCGTATGTTTGATAGTAGGGTGCAGACACTTGTGAATGGTAGACACGTTTTGAATTTCCAAAAGAATCTTATTTCTCTAGGCGCTTTGGACACAGCGGAATGCAAGTTTGTAACCCATAGTTCGGTTTTGAAGATTGATAAAGGCAACTTAGTGGTCATAAAGGGACATTGGATGTCGTTTAACTTGTATCGGTTGGACGAGAACACGACTTCTAGTGGTACAACCGTCGTTACAGAGAAAGAGTTGGAGGATAGCGCAAAGTTGTGGTATATATTTCTTGGCCATATGAGCGAGAAGAGTCTTCTTGAGTTGCACAAAAAAATTGTTGAAAGGTTGAAAAGAGTGCAAACTTGATATCTGCACGTATTGAATGATGAGAAGCAACATAAGGTGAGCTTCAAGCACGCAACGCACAAAAGTAAAGAACTTTTCGATTACATCCATTCAGACATATAGGATCATTCCCGATTCAACCAAAAGGAGGTGTCAAGTACTATGTCACTTTCATTGATGACTTCTCACAGAAGGTTTGGGTTTATTTCTTAAACACAAGTTAGATGTGTTCGCTAGATCCTAAGAGTAGAAGACGGTCGTGGAGAAGTAAAAGGGACGAACAATGAAGTATTTATGACACATAATGGAGGTAAGTACACCTCGAAGGAATTTCAAAATTTTGCATGGAGCAGGACATACAAAGGCAAGGCAAGACAACGAAAACATAATGGGGTAGCATAGCACATGAATAAGACACTCAAAGAAAGAACCAGAGTGTATGATTAAAGGTAGGCCTTATAGAGGACTTCTGGATAGACAGTGAGCCGTGCGTGATAATAAATTGTCAATCTACAACCATCGATTTTCATATTCCTGGAAAAAAAAAAGTGAAGAAGATGGAGAGGAGAGCCAGTCAACTATGATATTTTATGTGTGTTTAGGTGCTCTATATATACATTCGTGAATCATAAGAAAAATCCCAAGCTGGGGAGATAAAGTCAAAATGGTGTGTTTTCTTGATGTTCCAATAAGGAGTTAAAGGCTAAAGTTGTTGGATCCAGAAAACAGAAGGATGCTCACTAGCCGAGATGTGATATTAAAGGAGGTCTCTATGCTAAAAGATGTAGGGAAAGAGAATATGGCGGCGAGTGGTACATCAGGCGACAATGACTCAGTTGTGGCACTCAAGAGGATAGGAACACTGAAGCATCATGACGACCTATTGATGCGGAGGTGACGAGCAGATTACGAAGGTGAAGAATAAGAACCAACCTCGTAAACACCAAGAGACAATAGCATTAAGGAGATCAGGACGTACGCAGAAGGCACTAATAAGGTATGATTTCGAAGATATAGTGTCATTTGTTTTACTTACGGAAACAAGAGATGCAAACGATTATAAGGGGACAATTAGACAAGAAGACGTGGATCGCTAGATAACTGTCATGACAGAGGAGATTGAATCACTTTGGAAGAATGATACATGAAACTTGGTCGAGTTACCGAAAGGAAAGAGGAATATTGGCTGCAAGAAGATAATACAATGCATAGTTGGTTGCCAAAGGATGCTAAAAAAGGAGGAGGTTGACTACAACAACATTTTCTTACATGTGGTTAAGCATGTGTCTATTCGAGTGTTGTTTGCGTTGGTAGCTTGTCAAACCTTGGAGTTGGAACAAATGAATATGAAGACATCATTTCTGTATGGGGAGTCATAAAAGAATATCTTCATGAGACGTTTCGAAGATATGGTGTCATTTGTTTTAGACACGGAAACAGGAGATCCAAACAATTATAAGGGGACCATTAGGCAAGAGAACATGGATCGTTGGATAATTGTTATGACAGAGGAGATAGAATCACTTTGGAAGAATGGTAAGTGGAACTTGGTCGAGCTACTGAAAAGAAAAATGACTATTGGTTGCAAGTGATAGTCCAAGGCACGGTTGGTTGCCAAAGGGTATGCTCAAAAAGAGGGGGTTGACTACAATATGATTTTCTCGCATGAAGAGGTTAAGCATACGTCTATTCGAGTGTTCTTTGCATTGGTAGCTTCTCAGGACTTGGAGTTGGAGCAAATGGATGTGGAGATATCATTTCTGCATGGAGAGTTGGAAGAGAATATCCTCATTCTGAAGGTTTCATGGAACCAGACAAGGAGGATCAAATATGTGAACTCAAACGGTTTCTTTACGAGTTGAAGGAGTCTCCCATACAGTAGTATAAATGCTTCGACTTGTTTACGTTGAAGACCAATTTCTGTAGATGAGAGTATGACAACTGCGTGTGCTCATCGCGACAGCTCAGGGACGGTTCACCGATTTATCTCTTTGTATATGTCGATGACATGTTGATTGCTTCCAAGACTATGGTAAAGGCACTCAAAGCTTCATTGAGTTAGGTGGAGCATGAAAAATCATTGGAATGAAAATAAGTCGAGATAAAAAGGCTAGAAAGCTATAGCTATCCCAAAGAAAATACATTGACAAGGCGTTGGAGCGGTTTAATATGAAGTAGTAAATACAAGTAAGTACCCCCAATTGTCTCGGTTATTTGAAGCTATCCTCCAAGGAGTGTCCGAGTCGGCGAAGGAGAAGGAAAATATGTCTTGAGTTATGTATGCGAGCGTAGTAGGATCACCGATATACGCTATGGTATACACTCGTCCCGATTTGTTGTATGTGGTTAGTTTGGTTAGCATATACATATCAAATCTAAGAAGACTTCATTCTAAAGCGATGAAGTGGATATTTGGGTATCTAAAAGGCACTAAAGATGTTATTTGTCATATCAGAACATGGATCAAGCCAGTTGCAGAGTTATGTGGAAGTGAGTGACTTCAATGAGAAGATCAAGTACATGTTATGTATTCACACTTACAGATTCTACAATCAGTTGAAAACAACACTTCAGGATATTACGACGCTTTCCACCATAGAGTCAAAATGCATGACGGCAGTAGAAGCATTAAAAGAGGTCATGTAGTTAAAAGACTTAGTTAGCGAGATCGGGTTCGAAAAAGTGTATGTTGCTCCATTTTGTGACAATCAAAGTGTGATTCATCTCGCAAAGAATTAGGTATTCTATAGTCGAATTAAATATATTAACGCATAGTATCACAAGATAGAGGAGTCATACAATAAATATATTGATCTTATAAAGACCGATACTAAAGTAAACCCGACAGACATGCTAACAAAGGTGATTCCTATAGTAAAGTTCAAGTCTCTCTTGACTTTTATTCAGGTACTCAGATGTGAGCAAGGTTCACAATCTCGATAGGAGGGTCGTATCAGTTTCAAAGTTCTAGGCAAAAGACTATGTCCGTAACAAGGAAATGTTAAGGAGAACCTAAAGTTTAAAGGACCGCAGCGACATCAGCAATAAGTGGCTAGTTGAACGACAAGTCAAGGCAGTACCTCACAATGGAGGGTTTGGCGTGTCAAACCAAACCGAATATATCAGTTTGATTTCATATGATTTTTGCTCATTTCCGTTCGGGTTTTCTATATTTTGGTTATTTCGGTTATGGGTTTTTCGGTTCGGTTAAAACCGAATAAACGAATGCTCTGTCATAGTAGTGTCTTCTTAATACTTCACCATAAGGCACCATCTAGAATTTGAAACTGCAAAAATTCCAGGAATAAGTTTGATGCAACTCCGAGTACATTTCTGCTCGATAAATTGTGGTGCCCCCAACAATTTGTTAGAACCAATCAGATTTAGCTCTGTCGATTCTTTCCACCAGTCCCGTCCTAGCAAATATTCAACCTGCTAATCACCCAGCTTGTTCGTGTGTAATTATTTCCACCAGTCCCCGTCCTAACATAAAATGTGTTTGGTTGCTAAAACAGTAAGAGGGAAAAGGATGTGTTTGGTTGCTAAGAACGTAAGGGAAAGGAAAGAAAATGAAACTTGATCCTATGTAAATTGGATCAACTTCCTACATGAAATACTTCCATTTTCTTTTCCTTTCCCTCAGTTTCCACCAAACAATAAACAGCCAAAAGGTTTTGAACTTCAAACAGTCTCACTCTACAACTCAAACCTATGTATCCATTGCAAATTTTACTTTTCCTTTGATTTTATTTAAAAAGAAAATACCCCAGAGACGATCTTAAAACCAAGCAACAAGACGGTCAACAAATGAATGGAATACCTTTATATGTTTGAGGTTTGAGTATAGAATCGCATAGCATTCAGCAACAAAAATGTCTGTTTAGACAAACAAAGAACTCGAAAAATGATGACAGCATTTATTTATTTGACAGTTTAGGCAGATAAAAAAGTTAAAAAGTCAACCTGTGATGCAAGAATTCATTTATTAAATGAATTGTACGTTTACTGCTATTATATAAGCATTGTGTAAGCAAATGATAAAATAACTGATGCAAGTAATCAAATAAAGAACCAAATCAGGATATAAATGGAGAGGGGGAAAAAAAATCTTTGAAAGCTTAGTTAAAGAAAAATATTTAAAAGATGGTTGAGGACTCACTGTTCCTTCAAGCATTTTCAACAGTGCTTGTTGCACACCTTCACCAGATACATCCCTACTAATATTGAGGCTCTCAGCCTGCCCACAATAATTAAACATAAACTGTTAGGAAATAAATACAATATTAGATGAACAATAATCCTAACTTGATTTAAATGACCTTTTTGGTAATTTTATCAACTTCATCAATATAAACAATTCCCTGCTCAGCAGCCGCCACATTAAAGCTAGCAGCCTGCATAAAAAAGAACCTGTGAGAAGTGTATACAACAACAACAATAAAACCTATATCCCAAATTTCAGGGGGGCAGATGTTTGAATATCTTCTTCCATTCGGCCCTGTTAAGGGACATGTCCCCTATAATGCTAACAAGATCCATATGAAGCGAGAAGTGTATCTAGTATATATTAGATAATATAGAGTGAGCTAAACCAACAAAGCTTAATCTCTCCTCGGAATTTCGGTCATACCGATCAGTGTGAACATTTTCGAAGACCGGCCGATATGATATGGCTAACTCGGTATGGGTTGGATCTTTCGGTTTTAAACCGAGTTACAACTGGGTTAGCATATTCATGTGTCTTTAGTGTTATTGTGACTTAGAATATGTAAAAAATCCGGGTTAGCATATGCATGTGTCATTAGCGCTAGTGTGACTTAGAATATGTACATGTAGATAGTCTTATTCCAAATTACACTAAAGATTGATTCCACTACATTTATATTAATACTCTAAAATTTGTCATACATATCATATATGAATAATTATCCTATACCACCATGAGGTCATATCTCCAAAAATGTTACGAGTCTGATATTTGATATCAGGAACCTTGGGCTTATATTCAATTATTTCAGTTATACCGGGGGAGTTAAACTAGCATGTATTACCAGTTTTTCCCAACTTTGCTACCCAATTGATCCTTCAAAAAACCAGAGGTTCCCTCCTTAGGATAATGACTTCAAGATATATGTGTGTGCAAACATCAATCAAATTTACTGCAATATTCTTATTCGGATATTCCTAGATCCTTTATTCTTCAATGCAATTTTACCTAGCCCTATTCAGTATCCACCATTTTCTCCACTAAGCTAGCATTCTCAGATCCACTTCGACATTGATATATACAAGAATATGGGTTTCCTTGCCCAATGACCAACTAAGTCCAGGGGTATCTCCCACTAAACAAGATTAAGGAAGCATCCAACAATTCCAACGCATACATATGCTTTCATAAGCTTATCGCTCTATCCTTTGTTCGAGTAATCGGAAATATCGGCCGATATATCGTTTTGATGCCTATCTGCCAAATATCGGACACATGGTTTTGGAATATATTGGCCGATACAATATCGGCCGATATTTGAAAATATTGGCTTTTTGTGGTTTTGGATGGGTATTCTAGTCGGGTCGGGTTGGATTGGGTTATAACCATTAACCATTCAACTAAAACCCAATCCATTTAACTAAACCTAACCCTAACTATCTCTTTATCCCTGAATTTCTTCTGAATTTTTTTTTTGCTTGATTTGCATAAGAAGAAGAAGAAGAAGAAGAAGAAGAAGAGGAAGCATAAGCAGCAGCAGAAGAAGATATCATCATGTAAACTCTCCTCTCCTTTTTTATTCTGAATTTCTTGCTGCTTTTCTTTTATTTTGCTGCTGCATTTCTTTCGTTTTGCTGCTGCTTTTTTTATTTTAGGTAGTGCTGAGAGTTTGGGAGTTTGCTGAGAGTGAATTGGTCGTGTTTTTAAAGTTCAGCCATTTTGGGAGGGTGTGGTTTGTTTTTGAAGTACAGTTATGATCTTGCTTGATTGGGTAAAGAATGGGATCGATAGATTCTATGCTACCAGTAGAATCTGGACTTCTGGAGCCTAATTGTTGATTATAGTTTTATTATTGGTGGAATTTTACAATTTAGCTAATTGTAGCCTAATATGGACTTCTTTGGATTTTGAAGTAGCAATCAAATTTTTTAAGGAATTCTTGATCTCTTAATTTAGCTTTTGTTGGAAGTGGAAAATTGTTTTATATACGGAAAAATTTTGTACACTCTCCAGAATACGGTACACTTCCATGTACCTTTTAAATTCTGATAAATGTCCCATGACTTTTGTAATTTTTTACACCTCCTTACAACATATATTAACATATGTATGCAATCTATAAATATTTTTATACATCTTTATACGCGTATACAAATGCACTTGCCACCTTTGCAACCAAGTCAAGCCACGTGGCTAGTCCAAATACCACGTGGTCCACTAACACATGGGCCCATACGCATCCTAGACAAGAGTCTACAAGCGACTACCTACTGACATGTGGGATCCATGTCCGCCACGTGGCAACGGTTCACTGACAAGAGTTGCCCGAGCTTCCCACTTGGCGTCATAGCACCTTGCCGCGAAGCTATATTTTATTTTATTTTAATTAACAAAGATTTATACTTTTGCTGAGATTTGAACCAACAACATATAGTGAACCTTAACCCATAGCTTAACAAAGGTCACAATAACTAATTTTTCTTTCAATGCTTTTTGTGATACTTATATCTACAGTCTATTTGACACAAAATAAAATCTTCCCAATTATTGCCTAGTAACTATTTGAACAACTTCTCTTTCACTTAGTGTTATTTTTCTTTCGACTAATTTATTCTTTTAAATTTAATGGAAACTTAATTTTCTTCTAAAAACCTTATTTTTAAAAAAATGATTTTCTTTAAATACTTTATATCTAAAATATTTAATTTAGATTTAATTTTCTTTTAAATACTTTCTCTCTTTTAAATCTAAAATTAATTTCCTTTTGAAATAATTTATTTATTTTACATCTAAAATTGTTTCCCTTTCAAATACTTACTTGCTTAAATAAATAAATCCATTTATATCTAAAAGTATTTCTCTTTTAATTTTAATCAATTCGTAATGTTATATTCAATTAGTATATGTTCACTCATTTCGGAAATGTTTTACGTAATTCGTAAATATTTTACTCAATCCGTAAATATTATATTCAATTATTAGATGTTTTACTCACTTCGTAGTTATGCAATTCTTAAATGTTTTGCTCACTTGGTAAATGTTTACACATGCTAGCGTATGTTTTACTGCTAACCTACAACTGGTGTTCAGAAGAATGGTGGCTAAGAATCTTATAGCTAGAGGTATCAATTTTTTTTAAAATATATATATTCTTCTATTTAGGAAAATAAATTTAATAGAAAAAGAATTAAAAGAAAAATCATAAGTAGGTGTAAGTGAGCAAAACATTTAAGAATTACGTAAAACATTTACTAAGTGAAAAAAAAAACATTCACGAAAAGCGTACAATGTTACAAAGTAAATAAAACAAATACTAATTAAATACAAATTACAAATTGAGTAAAACATTTAGAAAATGTGTAAAACATTTATGAAGTGAGGAAAACATTTACGAATAGAGTAGAACATTTATGAATTAAAAGAGAGACATTTTTATAAATAAAATTAGATTTATTAATTAAGCAATGAAAGAGAAATGGTTTTACATGAAAATAGATAAATTGTTTGAAAATAAAATAAAATTAGATTGAAAAGAGAAACTATTAAAAGAAAATTAAATATAAATTAAATATTGTATACATAAAGTATTTAAAAGAAAATCAAATTTACATTTTCTTAAATAAAGTTTTAGAAGAAAATTAAGTTTCCCTTAAATTTAAAAGAAATAAATTAGTCAAATCAAATAGGTAATAGGTAATAATAGGAAAGATTTCACTTTGTGTCAAATAGACTTTAGATATAAGTACGACAAAAAACATTAAATTGGAGGTTGGTTAGTGAGATCTTTGTTAAGCTATGGATTAAGGTTCACTATAGGTTGTTTGTTCAAAACTCAGTAAAAACATAAGTGTTTATTACTAAAGTAAAAACCATATAAAGCTTTTCCGAGTAAGGTGCCACGACGCTACATGGCAAGCTCGGGCCAACCTTTCTCGTTGTCTCGTGGCAGACATGGATCTCACTTGTCAGTGGACAATGACCTGCGGGTGGGCCTGCATTGATCTTGTCCAAGGCGCATTTGGCCCGTCTGTCAGCGAGCCATGCATCAAACGTATAGTAGACCACGTGGTATTCAAGTCAGCCACGTGACTTGCGTGGTTGCAAACATGACAAGTACATTTGTGTATAAAGGTGTATAAAAATATTTATAGAGTGCATAAATATGTTAATATATGTCGTAAGGTGGGGTGAGAAATTAAAAAACTCATGGGGACTTTCATTAGATTTTAAAAGGTACAAGGAGTTGTGCCATATTTCGGAAAGTCATAGGGAGTCGTACAAAATTTCCATATATATATTTAGTATAGATAATATATATAGTAAATATATAACATACTATATATTTATTGGTATCCGATATCAATATATCTCCAATATCCGATATCTCAAAATCCAAATCGATATGAACCTGATGTCTCGAACTCTGGCTCCATCTAGACTCGGTCCTAATCTAGCGGAACTTGGATGGTTGCTACTTCACTGCATGAGCTTAAACTGCTTGACGAAGAAAAAAGAGGCATGCATAATGGATTCCTTCCAATTCAGTGTAGGTGTTAGAAACTTGGTCAACTATTTCATGAATCCTTCTTCAAACAAAGTCATGCTTCATAGCCAACACCATTCTAGGGAGAACACTTGGATGTTCTGATGAGAGAAACTTGGATGATGACATCATGGCGATGACAGATGCCTCCATGCATGTGTTCACCAAAACACAAAAACTCATACAAGACAGATTGGAGGTGGTGGGACGGAGATGAGGATAACTGGAATAGTGTACTAGAGAAGGAGACAATAAAAGACACTAAGCAAGTTTTCATCTAAGGCACATTCAATTCTATGGACTTTTATGCGTAGAAGACTAAAGGTGAAAAAGCTAATCATGGTTATTTTCTGTGAATGGATTCTTAGGAATTTGGTCATATCTAAGCTCTAAATGGAACTTCAGACTCAAGAAAATTGAACAAACTTTCATGTCTGAGCAAAGTTTATTTTGATCTGTCACCAGACTAAATGCATATGTTTATGTTCCTTTCTACCAACCTAATTATTGCAAAACAGGGAAACAAAAACAGAAAGCATAACCTATGGAGTCAGCAGTAGAAAAACTACAGCAACAAATAAACCACAAATTTTAAAAGAGCAAACATGCCAGCTATGATGCTTTTGTAGGATTTAGATCTGACAAATACCGTTAGAAGTTTGTATAATATAGACTCCACATCTTCGCCAACATATCCAGCCTGCACAACACAATATGCCAATTACAAGTCACACTCAAGATAACAAAATAAAGATTTAAATATTAGGAACATGTCATTTAACTTTTGTCTCCTCTTCCTTGGGGTCATCTAAAAGTACAAGATCGATAGACTAGAAAAGCTTTTGCTGATTCTCAAATTCATTATATTCGGAATGTAATTCATTATATAGATGGTTTAAAGTGGTTGGATGGAGCAATTTGATTAGAAAAGCAGTAAACTGAACTAATAAAAATGGTGGCATTGGTTCAAAGATGTCTGGCTGCAGCTCTTAAAAGAATACAGCACCTATGGTCCAATCACAATGCAGCAGTAAGAATTATATTCCCAGTAAGATAAGCAAAAAACATGCACCATACAATCCACAAAGTATAAAAAAAATGTTTTTTTTTCTTAGTTAGGAGTTGACTTCTGAGGCCCCGTTTGGGACTTAGTTTAGATGTCCCAAAACCAAGTTTTGAGCCAAAACCGGTTTTGATTTGTGCAAGTATTGTTTGGGATTTCAGTTTGGTTTTGACAAAACCATACCTCGTTTTGGAAACAGAAGAAAAAGCTCCGTTAACCAAAACAGAATCACAAATTAATATTTTTGAACAAAATAATTCCATATATTTTCTTAATTTTCCTTAATATCTATGTACATAATAGTTCTATTATATTTTCCTTTTAAAATAAGATTATCTAGATTAAACATTAAAGTTAAGTTAGGTTAATTTTAAATAACTTAGAATGAAATTATAGTTACAATAAAATTTGAATTTGATTAGATTTTAATTATGGATTTGATTTTAATTATAGATTTTTATTTTTTTTATTTTTAATTATAGATTGGATTGAGACAAAAATTTAGTTCAAATTAACAGTACATTATATTTAAGATTTAGAATATTTAAGATTTAGAATATTATATTTGAACAAAATTTATAGATAAGATTTAGAAATGGAATAGTATATTCATAATTTAAGCATATGATCATTTGGTAATTTCCACATGCAAAATATTGTTTTTATTATACATGCTCAAACACTTAACAGTATACAAAACCCATTCCCAAATGCAAAAAATCATTTGTTGGCTTTGTTTATCAAAACTCAGTTTCCAAAACTAAATCCCAAACAAGCCCTTAGTCCTTACTAATAAATGGGCCAAAACCAATTACAGGTAGAGTCTTACTTTAGGAAGTGAAATAACCTATAAAGCATATCATACATCAAGAATTTTGAATTAAAACAGATTTAACCTTAAATGGAAACAGAAGCTATATTGATGGGGCTCCAACTAAATTCATAGAGGGCTACATAGAGACAGAGAAGAACTTGCCTGAGTGAGAGTAGTTGCATCAGCAATAACAAAGGGTACATTAACGAAACGTGCCAATGTTTTTGCCAATAATGTTTTCCCTGTCCTTGAAGAAATGGTACAAAGGTATAAGTATACAGAAGCATAAATGATTGCAGCAAGAATGACTCATCATTTTGAAATGTATAGGATAATATTGCATAAAAATGTCTTACAACATGACATGCATAACACCTACTAAACTAAATAATATATCCAAAACTACAATAAGAACAAAAAGTTATCTAAGATATGAGGATACATTTAAGAAAGTTTTGACATCAAATCAACATACTGCACATCCACCCATTTCTCCTACATGTGACCCGATAATACCATAGCTTAATAAACAGAGGGAGTAATGTGCTGCTTACGAGGAAGAGTCAACTGAAAATCATCAAACTACTATTTGATGGATTTTAGTTGTCATAATTTCATCACACATTCACATAAGAATACAGCACTATAAGCCCGTATCATTCTTATGCTCAAGAATACTTTCTTTTAAGTGCAAACCTGATTATGAGTATGAAATGCAGGAAAAAAAATTAGATACCTGTAGATGCTGTTCATCTGATGCAGCTCTAATATAAATGAATTTGTTCACATCAAGATATTCTCTATGCCAGGTAAACTCATGAGCATGACTATTTTTTATCAGATATAGATGAAACTCATGAGCATGACTATTTATCAAATTTAGATTACTTCATTCTCATTGAGATATTATATATGCCAGGTAAATTCACGAGCATAACTATTTATCAGTGTAGCAGCTAACAATCTCACAATTATATTGTATGGTCACACATTACATTGGACTTGGACTTTCAATTGTCTGTGTATATTTTGGTGGGCCCTGGACCCTGGTTGCATATCACATTAGAGTCCATTGCTCACCCACCAAAACTTGGGTGATGTTCACCATTCCACTCAATGGTTGCCACGTGTCAACCTAAAACCACTTTTGTTTTTAATTTAATTTTTCTCACCTCATAATAATTGAAAAAGTGTTTTTAGGTTGACATTGGCAAGCATTGAGTGGAATGGTGAACATCACCCAAGTTTTGGAGGGTGAACAAAAATGGACTCTCACATTATATTTAGTAGATGGTTCATTGGAGATTCATACTTCCCAGTCCCATGGGCTAAATTTATATATAGGCTAGCAAAACTAAAAATCCTGGAAGAGCAGGCCACGCATTTCAAAACCCCTCCAAATGGAGATATATGCAATGCCCTCCAAATAACAGAAGCTGTAAACATGGTTCTTTTTCTTCACTTGTACTAAAACTGTTTTACTTCAGATGGTAACAAGGAAATTAGGACATTGGATTAGATTCTCCTCTTATTTTCTTCAATTTTCCCTCTCAAGCTGATAGTTATGCCCAACCTATTTCAATATGAATTCTCAGGATCCCCACTTGCTCAAATTTCTTAACCATGCCAAGCATACATCAACAAGTTGACAATTAACATGGCCAGTTGACTTTTAAAATCAGCATACTTGCCTGCCCACCAAAACTCTATCGGCATTGGTCGATAAATGTTTCTATCATTCCTAACCCCCCACCCCAACCCCACGCATATGTAGAGTTGTACTTGCATATAGCTGAGCTATATTGCACAGACACAATACGGATAAGGGATACAGCCATTTCAAAAAGGTAGAGTAAGTTGTCAACTATGTCGCAAGATATGGACCCGGGTATGAGTACATGCACGGCACAGGTACGTACAGTAGCAATTTTAAAAGTAGCATTTATCAAACTTTTTTTTTTTTTTGGGGTGGGGGGGGGTGGGGGGGGGGGGGGGGGGGGTGTATGGATAATATATTTCATATTCATGGCCAAAACTGCCAAGGACAATAGCTATTTAGGATCAATCATGTATAACAACGGCGAGGGTGTGAATATTGGTGTCCATTGTTTAAAACAGCACAACTGAAGTACACAAGTACTTCCAGATTTTTGTTTTTTTATCATAGCATACACTTGAAATTCAAGAACGAAATTCTACAAGGCAGCATAAGACCAGTCATGTTATGTTTTGTATCTTTGATAATTAGGAAGCATGTTCAAAAGATGATAGTAGCTGAAGTAAGAAATGTGTGCATCATGGAAAGTTGGAGACGGGGTCACACTGTTGCTTGAGGATAAGATGAGAATAATCATTCAAGATGGTTTCGAGTGCAACAGAGACAAATCAATGCACCGCTTAGGAGTGACAGCATCCTAGTTAAAGGAGCTGTTAGATACAAGGGATAGACATAAATTAACTATGCATCTATGACAAAAACTGCAAAAAAAGACGTGGCATTTGATAATGTTAGTGCGGAGAGGGCCCTAAATAGAGTAGAGTTGGAGAAAAGGATTCATGTACCAAGCGGCCACCCTCAAAATTTCAGATAAATGCTTCATTGTTGTTGTTGCTTGTACTTCAAACTTTAAACATCATATCAAGTATTTGTTTAGTATATTAATGAATTTTTGGCTGGTATCTATCCAATTATCTCAAACAAGCTTTTAGAAGCTCATCTCTCATTTCATCTTAGGATGCAGAATTCATTGGTAAATATAACTATACCCCTCCTAACATGAAAACAGTCACTTCTAGTAATCGTTTCAATATTTGATATAGCCTAATCGACACTGTAAACAACGGTTCCATGAAGCACCTGTGAGAGGTTTTTACCCCCACTCTACGCCACACTGGAGAGGTTTTGTCTATCTACAACTTGAATCCGCATTCTCTACGATGTAAGCCCCAAGTCCTCTGACATGTACTGTGCAACGGCTCAATGACCAGTATAAATATAAGGGATATGTGTAACTATCTATCACAGCAGCGCTTCCTCTGGTAGAAAATTTAATAAAGCAATTGTAGATACCTGAGCCTGTTGGGCCCATCACAAGAATGTTGCTTTTTTCAAGTTCTACTGTCTCAGTGTCATTCATATTCACTTCACCGTTACTAGACTCTTCTGCAGACCTACATGAAAAATAGTGTTAGCAAAGTGTTATATCCCCAACTTTAATGGTTGTAAATGCTAAAGCCTTTATCACACATATTCCCACATAAATGAAGACAGACTATATAGGCTTTTGCATTATAACTTATTGAACCAATGACGAAATACACAACCGAAGATATGAGAAGATAAACTAACCACTTCGGCAAGGATTGATGATAGATCCTCTTGTAGTGATTGTAGACTGCAACAGAAAGTACCTGCAAACAGTGAAGGAATAGAGATGGAAATTAATAATCTTATACATGGACTAGGTTAAATAAAATCTTTAATCGGTGTTACAAAAATATAACATGATCTTCGCAATGTCAACACACCTTTAGTTTAATACTTTAATCAACCTCATAGTTAAGAATGTCTATCTACTTACGATAATCACAGAAGCAATAGCAATAATAATACTGAAGTCAACTACCAATTAGATCTTCCCAAAATCATCTTCCAAGCAACATAAAGTTTAAGTTGTTAAAACATAAGTTAACTAAGGTTGGTTGTAACAAAATATAACACTAAACTGACATCCTCTCTTCATGGACACCTAACCTTTTGCAGCCTTGAGAATAATCTTGCAGCCCTGAGGATAACCTTGTGTGAAAACCCAACTCTTTTATTGTATTATTGGGTTTCACTTTTCTCTTTATGTTTAAATGGGTTTTCATGTCCAAATATGCTTTGCAACTCATCGAAACTTACAAGCTATACATTTTTATTGGTTCTAGCTCAGCATGAATTCATTGTGTTTTATGTATCCAAACAACTCTCATTGGGTTTTGTGCAATACTATGAGACCTCTAGTTTCATGGTTTCCTTGGGTTGTTCAGGATTGTTCATCAACTAAAAATGTAGTAAATGTTCCTATATGACCAAAATATCATACAGGAGACTGCTAAAGTAATGTAGTAGTCGAGACTACAAATCGGAGTCTAATTACATTCCTAAGCATTATTTTACGACCTGTATCATGAAAACTAGCCTGCTTTGCACCAAAATGAACATATAAAAACAAACTAATTCCAGCATAGCTGCACTAATCATTCTACCAATGAACTTGATCCAGACCCTCAATTTACACTCTACTGCCTTCCCAACCGAATTATAAACTCCACTCTTCAACTGTACAAGTCAAAATTTTAACTCTTATTCGCTATTCAAGTGCTCTACTTAACAAAACTCAATTCAAGACCCTAACTTCTCCACTACCTTTCAATCAATTATGAACTCTGCTCTTCAACTTTATAGATCAAGATATCAAAAAAGTTGACCCTGACTTTCAAGTTGTGCTCTAGTCAACAGAAATCGATTCAAGACCCTAACTTTATCTTCTCCACTGCCTTCGCGATCGATTATAAACTTCGTTCTTCAACTTCGTAGATCAAAACATCAAAATGCTAACTCTGACTCGCTAGCCCGATTCAAGACCCTAATTTTATCTTCTCCACTGCCTTCCCGACCAATTATCAGGCCTGTTCATCCGCTTTACAAATCAAAAACTCAAATTTACTTCTGCCTCCGCTTCCATGACCACTCACAAGCTCCATTCTTGAACTCAACAAATGAAAATTAACAAAATTCGACAATAGAAAAGATCCAATAAGCCACCTTTCTATACCTTTTTGGCCCTTTCCTGGCCGATGACGTACTTATCTAGACCCTTGCAGATCTCCTTCGGCGTCGGGAACTCGCTCCCCAAATTCGAACCACCCCAACGCCCTTCCTTCCCACCACCAGAATTCCCTCCTCCTCCTCCTCCGACGCCTCCTTCTCCTCCTCCTGAAACCCTAATGACGTTGATCCTCCCCGGAAGCGTCGCGGAGTGGACCGCGACTCCCGACGCGTCCCCCGGCGGCTGCTGCCAGATCTCCGGCGGGTCGCCAGAGCACCTGGGGGCCGGGAAGTGGCGGTCCGGGAGGATGTCGCCGTGGAAGTGGCGGGGGAACGATCGGCCATGGTGGAGGTGGTGGTGGTGGTGGTTGGAGAGGAGGACCGCGTCGGAGATTCTTCCGGCGTGCATCCGGTGGACGGTGGACTCGGCGGCGGCGGCAAGCCGGAGGGCTCGTGATCGAACGGCAGCAGACATGGGGAAGAAAAATAGCTGGATTAGAGAGAGAAAGAAGTAAACAAAAATATCTGCAGTTTCCCTCCTGTTGTTTTTGTTTTGTATGGGAGGTGTTTGTTTCGTGTTTCTTTGTTTTGTATGGGAGGTGTTTGTTTCGTGTTTCTTACGGGGTTGAGAGAGAGAGAGAGAGAGAGAGAGAGGCACTATTTCATGGGCTGAAATTTCTAGGCTACTGGTCAAGGTGTACAATGGGCCGGTCTAGCCCGACCCAGGCCCGGACCGGCCCGCCCCCCTTAAAGCCCGGCCCGGACCGCTTTTGGACCGAACCGGCCCGGCCCCCCACTCCCGAACGGGTCGGGTCGGGCCCCCCCCCCCCCCAGCCCGAGCCCGGCCCGAGGAAATTTTTTTTTTTTTAATGTAGGCCCGGCCCGAAGCCCGGCCCGCGCGGACCGGTCCAGCCAGCCGACCGTTGGCTGCTTTCAAATTTTTTTTTCCTTTCTTTCTTGACCGTTGGAGGGGGGGGGGGGGGTTCTTTTACAAAATTGCCCCTCCCATATAGCCGTTATTAAAACGTTGGGAGGGACATTTTGGTCATTTTTGACGTAAAATGACCAAAATAATCCCGAAAAATTCCTATAAATAGGCCAAAAATTTCATTTTTCAAACACAACTCATTCCTCATAAATTCTCTACATTTCTCTACGGTGCTCTGGTGTTCTACTGCTTTTTCTCCCCGGTGCTCTGGTGTTCTACTGCTTTTCCTCCCCGGTGCTCTAGTGCTCTACGGCTTCCCGATCTCCCTCCCAACTCCATTCCGGCTCTACGGCTTCCCGATCTTCCTCTCAATCCCTTACTTTCTTCTAACGTAGTTTACTTTATTTTATTTTATATATGGCTGGTGAAGGTTCAAACCCACCTGATCTTGCTGGACAGACTTACCAATATTTTAGTAATTTTTTTGACGGTACTGAAATTCCACCTGAGCAAGTAGCCACTAATCCGATTCCGAAGGGGTTCCAACCATCTCCTCCGGAAGTCGCTAGTACCACCCAACGTCCTGAAAAGAAAAAAAAAAAGGTCTAAGTATTGGGATTATTTTACTTTAATTTTTGAAACTAATCCTGATGGTTCGCTTGTTTTAGATGCCAAGGGTGAACCGAAACCGTACAAGGCGCAATGCAAGAAATGTTGCAACCAGTACGCATGGAAGAAGGGCGGTGGCACCGGGACCATATCCAGACACTACGACACTTGCTACGGGAAGGACACACTTCAAGCGTCCCAAACCCAAATAAGCTTTGGCGCCACCGGTTCTTCTTCAATGGGTAACTTTACTTACTCAGCTGCTCGGCATAAAACTGAATTAACTAAACATATTATTCGTGACGAACTTCCTTTCACGACGGGTGAAAGTGAATCTTTACGAGATTATGCATCAATTTCTCTTAACCCCTCCTTTCCTAGAGTTAGTAGGCAACAAGCTCGAAATGAGGCTATTCGTCTCTTTAACGAGCGGAAAGCCGCTTTGAAAGCGGATTTTCAAAACGTCAGTAAGTTGGCTATTACTTCTGACATTTGGACTACTAAGTGGAGTTATGCTTATATTTGTATTACTGCACACTATATAGATGCACAATGGATGTTGCAAAAACGCATCATCTGTCTTAAACTTATAGAATGTCCACACACGGGCGCTATAATTTCAAGTGAGATTTTAAGACACGTGCGTGAATATGATATTCACGCTAAAAATTTTTCTGTCTCTTTGGACAATGCATCAAACAATAATGCTGCTATGTCTTCTTTGTCATTGATTTTTCAGCCTATTTTAGAAGGTAGACTTTTGCATGTTAGGTGTGTTTGCCATATAATTAACTTAGTTGTTAAAGAATGTTTAAAAATTTTTTATTCCCATTTAGACACTCTGCGACAATGCTTGCTCCACCTTAACTCGTCTCCAAGTAGACAACAAAGTTTTGCATGCACGTGCGCACATTTTGGTATTACTTTTAGAAGATTTGTGAAGGATATACCAAATAGGTGGAACTCCACCTACTTGATGTTGAAATCTGCAATTCCTTTTAAGAGTGCTATTACATATTATTGTAGTTCGGATGTCACCTTTTAATATCAAGTTACTACTGATGATTGGGTAGCAGCTGAAAGTGTTTGTGAATTTTTAGAAGTTTTTTACAATGCTACATTAACTCTTTCTGGTGTTTATTATCCCACATCTTGCTTAGCTTTAAGTGAACTTTGTAATATGTCTTATTTATTTTCTAAATATAGAGATTATCCAAATTTTGAATATGCGGTGAGAAATATGGAAGCCAAATTCAAGAAATATTGGGGTGAAGTACCTCTTTTATATTGTTTGGCTTCCATATTTGATCCTACAATCAAATTGGATGGCGTAGAGGTTTTATTAGATGGATATGGAGAATATATGGGTATAGACGTTACTGACATGAAGGCAGAAGTTAAAGTTGCGTTGGAAAGGTTAGTTCTACTGTACGAAGAAGGAGCAACGTCGACCCGACCAACTCAGGGGGGGCTAGTAGTAGCTCCGGCTTGGTGTCTAAGCTATCAGCAGCCGGTCGCATACTGCAAAGGAAGAAACAAAAGCAATCTTCCCAACCTACTCAAGAGTTGTCTCTTTACCTTAATTCTTATCAAGACGAAGATGAGACTCCAGATCACTTCGCCGTTTTAGAATGGTGGAAGAGACACGACAAGAGATTTCCTGTGCTTTCTAACATAGCACGCGATCTACTGATGGTTCCGGTGTCTACGGTAGCATCGGAGTCATGTTTTAGTACAAGTTCGAGGATGTTGAGCGGTAGGAGGAGCCGCTTGAAGCCCGATATCTTGGAAGCAATAGTGTGCGTACAAAATTGGATGAAAGCCGATAGAAGAGCACAAAACCAGAAATATGAAGAAGATAATGATGTCCACGAGCTGGATTTGGAATCGCTTTCATTGCATGAAGGCGAACAACAATGAGACTACGGTGCAAGGTATTAGGTATGTACATTTAAACTTATACATTTCAATTTTAAATTTTAACTTATACTTTCAAAAACTATTTTTTATTTTTAACTTATACTATTTAAATTTTAAATTTTAACTTATAATATTCAAATTTTAACTTACACTTTCAAAAACTATTTTTATTTTTTTTTTTAAAAATATTTTTTAACTCCGCCTATGCCAAACAAGCATTTGCCGGTCCCAAGCCCGGATAAAGGAAGAGGGAGAAATATTTTTTTTAAATTTTTATAAATTTTTATAAACATTTGTATATATTTCTATAAATTTTTATAAAGATTTTTATAAATTTTTATAAACATTTTTATAAACATTTTTCTAAATTATACTATTCAACATTTGTATAAACATTTTTGTATAAACATTTTTTTTATAAACATTTGTATAAACATTTTTCTATAAACATTTTTGTATAAATATTTTATAAACATTTTTGTATATATTTGTGTAAACATTTTTAACTTATACTATTCAAATTACAAACTTTTGTACTACAAATTTTTATTAAATTTTTTCAAAAATTAAACATTTTTCTAAATTAAAATTATGTTACAAATTTTCAAAATTAAAATACAAAGGAAAAATGTTTTAAAAAGGAAAAAAAATACAAAAGAAACTGAAAAAAAATATATATATATAGAAAAACCGGGCCGGTCCGGTTCAACCGGCCTGAACCGGCCCGAACCGACCTTGGCCCGGCCCGGCCCGTGGACCGGTTCAGCCCGGACCGGCCCACCCTGGGTCCGGTCCAGTGGGTCGGGCTGGGCCGGCTCTTCAAAAACCGGGCCGGGCTTGGCCCGGACCGTAAAATACAATGGGCCGGTCCTGGACCGGCCCGAGCTCGGTCGGGCCCGCAGCCAATGGACCGTGGGCCGGCCCGGACCGGCCCGAATACACCTTGAGCTACTGGTCTTTTTTCTACAGGCAACGTCAGGCAAATCGTTGAAAAAATTTCATTGAGTTGGACAAACCGTACGAATAGATCCATAAAAAGGCCTCATTTGGTTTGCGGGATTAGAAGGAAAAGGAAATCAATTGTTTGGCATTTTTTTTAAAAAAATTATAATTTATATTGATTTTTTTTATGTTTGGAAATGCCAAAAAATTTAAAAAGGAAAGTGAGTCATTCCTTACTTGGATGGAGAGAATCATTCGTCCTAATTTTTTTTATATTGGAAATCGATTTCCTTTCCTCATCAATTTCTTTGACACAAACAAACATAGAAAAGTAATCACTTTCATTTTCTAACTCCATGATTCTGGGAACCAAACGAGGTCAAAGTACAGTCTGGAACAGCCACTCGCATCTCCAAACCTTGGAAAATAAATTGAATTACATCCCGCTTTATTTATCCAAATTCAAGATACACCCTACCAAATTACCATAATATAAGAAACTTTTCATTTTTTGACGGAAATCGTCTTCTTATAACGGTCAACCAATTTGACCCATTTTTTTTTTTTACAAAATATCCCCTCCATTGCGTTCTTCCTCGCGCCAAAACCGTCCCCCCCTCCCCACCCCCCCCCCCCCCCGCGCCACCTCCCCGCACGCGCGCGCCCGCCCAACCATAGCCGTGCATGCTCCCAACCGTGTGCTGCCTCTATCATTGTTGTTGTTCCCATCGTTGTTGATGCTGCCAACGCCGAAAAAAGAGGGGTGGGGGAGGAGAGAGAGGGTGGTGGGGCTCCTGCTGCCCGCGACGGTAGGAGGAGCAGGAGGCACGCGTGCGGGGAGGAAGGCAGGCAGCGAAGGGGGGGGGGGGGGGGGGGGGGGGGGGGGGGGGGCTAGGAAGAATATTGGAATATTTTTGTTAAAAAAATTGGTCAAAGGAGTTAACCGTTAGTGGAAGACGATTTCCGTCAAAAATGAAATTTTCTTACATTTAGTAAATTTGGGTAAACAGAGTGGATTACAACCCAAATTTTGTTATAAAAAAAAAAAAAAAAAAAATCAAAATTCACGATGAATCCGGCTTACTGAATAATTTATCCAACTCAGTTGCTCAAATGTGTCATTGAACTCAGACTCAAATGCACATTTTCAGAATGTTAATACCCACCAACAAAATGGAAGCAAACACCCATCCCACAAAACTACAATCAAACTAGGACCATGAACTACATACAAAAACAAAGGATACAAGAAGTATTAACCAAGCAAATCGTGGGTTGGGTGAACATGTTCATATGTGATTTACTAAAGCAAAAACACTTGCTTAGTACAAAGTACAAAACACACGTATTTCATCCAAGAAATAAATAAACAAACAAACAAAATTTGTTTCCTCCAGTTCCGCGAGGAGCCAAGACACACAAAGATGCCATGTTTCTGTTGTAATATATTTACACAAGCATCTCTGCCAGAATTGCCGCATATAATTCTCAGGAGCCCCCACCTTTGATGCAACAGTAACCACGTTTGTCACGATGCTAAAGAAGATAATGTTAACAAAAGAAAAGGAGCTCAGTGGGTTGCATATTGACAGCCATTTTGCCATCAGCTAACAAAGATTGGGTATGCACACTCCTGACTCAGGTTCTTGCTGCTCCTTCCATATTCGACCCGTCACCCTGAGCTTCAGCTCCTTCCAGTTGCCCCCAGAGAAGAAGAGTGCCATGTTCCTCTGGATGATGAGGCCGTCGTGGCTATCTCGCACCTTACGGTGGCTGTCCCTAATGCTCCTTGGGGTTCCTTCCCATATCTGTTTCCTACCGTTACCCCCAACCTCCAGGCTATAGCTGAAATTCCTAGCTTCGTTCTCGTCTCCCATGATTCGCAGAAATGCCATGTACACCGGGGCTCTTCCTAGCTGGAACGCCTCAAAATGCAGGCAGAAGTAATGCCCAAAACAATTGAAGATCTGTACAGAGAAAAGAGAGAGAGATCAGGACTAATCTCACAAAACCAGTTTGGAGAGGAGTTCATGGGACAATGAGGCATCTGCTTCGGCAAAACTATATTAACCTTTATTAAGATGCTTGATTAAGCATATGTTCATGATACTCAAAAGGAAACTATAAAATTTATAAATCTAAGTTGTTCTGTGTATACAATTTCTTCATTTTGCGAAATTCTTAGTGGACAATCACCTTGGAATTTCTATCTATAGCAAAATTCTTATCCTGGATTTCCTGTTAAATTAATTCTGGTTAGTTCAGAGACGAGCATACTGTGTTACTCATGTTCTCCTGCTCCTCATTTCTCTCTTCTTCACTTTGATATTGCCAGTCCGTTATGCCTATTGTCTGTGTAGAAATAAAATTCTACCATACAAAGATTGGTTGATTGGCCTGAGAACCATGAAAACTTATATGTTGGCTGTGTAATGGGCATCTCCACACGTATGCACTCTGCCATTCAAGATCCTAAGTGTGACACATTCAGCCACAGGCTACAGGTACCAGGGACATCAAGATACGAAAATACACAAATCCTATGAAATGATTACTATTTTCCTCCATTACTTTCTTCAGCTCCAGTAGAAGTGGAAATGCAATCTAATAAACTTCCGGTGATCTAAAGGCAGAACATGAATTCAGCTGTGCTAACACATGACACCAGAAATTGATCTCCAAGAACAAGTGAATAGACAAGCATACTTACAGTCAGCATCCAGGTAGCATTTTCAACCTCCCGGGCATTAGACTTCACATACCGATGATTGAAGGTGCACCCAGTGTGCATGTCCACTTTGTGATCATCCCTTAAATGTGTAACCAAAGAACGGATGTCCCCAACAATAGAACACTCTGATCCTGCATAAGGGCAGTTGTATGGCCTGAAGATGCACTGTGCTTCATGTTTCAGCTTGTTATAATATGGAAAAATTCCTGGGCAGCCCAGAGAGCAGTACTTGCAGGGGAGGTCAAGTGATTCTGCCAACTTTTCCAGAGCTAAACACCTGATGTCTCCAAGCTCTTGTCTGCAAGTTGGGCAGCGATTTTGCACCCTGCTTTTACAGGTTGAACACAATGTGTGTCCATTATGGCACTGCCAAAATAATAACACTAAGAATAAGCACTTTATTGATTTAATTCATTAAAAAGAATGGAACAATGAATCTAAGAAGTGTTATAATTTCTCCCTAATATAATAAAGAATAAACAGCAATGTTAGAAACTGATAACTAATTGACCAGAAAAGAAAGCTTGTTTGAAGATAATAGCAAACTACTACAGCAGTGATTGGAACCTCTAATCTAATTACAAGAAGAAAGCAGCCTAGCCATGATGTTCAGGCAATAGCAAGAGATATAACTTGCATGATGGATGTGTTCAACATGCGCAATTGTATGAATTGATCATACAACGTGTTAAAACTATAAATCTGATGCATCATGATGGAATCGGAACTGAAGAAGCTCATTATGACAAATGCACTAAAGGATCCCAATACCATGAGCTCCCGCTAATGCAACGACTAGCAAAGATTGAGATGTTCAGAGCGTTATTCCATTTTGTTGGACAACTGTTCGCAAAACTCGATCCCGTATTTTCAACGGCGCAAGAGAAGCCTTAACATCATATCGAGCAGTAAGTGCACTCCCAGATAATATAAAGGGTAAAATATTAAAATCCCTTTAATCTGTCATCTGAAAATTGGAAATCAACGGACTTTTATCTTCCTTTTCCCCCTACCATCATTAGCTTTTGGTCAATCCAACAAATATGACACGAAAAATAACCAGATTACCTTCTGTTTGTGTTTATTGTTTAACAAAGAGATATAAACTAGTTACATAAATAAATGTCAGAAAACCTATAGCTTCCCAACTTATAATTCATACAACAATGCACTCCCTCTCCTCTCTCTCCCCCGCAGAAATGGGCTACTCAGCCACCAACAGCCACTCTGGAAGCACATGGCGACACTATGCAGCGACAACAGATGATTTACTCATTGCAGTTGTCAGCTGACATGCTGCACAGCTTATCTTCCATGAGATGGTATATATTGCAACTGCCAGTAATATGCCAAGAGGAAGGGACAAAGGTTTAGCGGAAAAAATTTAAATAGAAAAACTTAATATTTATAACGAGAATCCTATTTTATTTTCAATAGCAACGAGAGCCGAGTAGAATCTATATAAGGTGATATATTGTTCATATAGATATAACTTGTGGTCAAAAAAATCCAGATATGGCTTCTGCATCACACACTTGTATCACACATTCAAACTTCGATATGTGAAAAAAAACAGCTTTACAAAAAACAGGTTATTTGTAATTAATAGTTCTACAATGTAGTTTTCGAGTCTTTCGACCATGAACATATACTTGTTGATACCCTAGCCTCACCCTACAAGAGCCTGCTCCCCTCCTCACTTTCACCTACGTTATATTCAGCATTCAAGATAGTTATCAAGTACTCAGATTATGCAGCCAATAATCAATTAGCTACATGGAAATTCAGCTGCCTGTTTAATTGGATTCTCTGCTTAAATCGCTTAATTTGACTTTTAGAACACCAACATTTAGGAACAGGCAACTCAGCCTACAACTGCCACCCTGGAAGCACACGGCAACACTATGCAGCGACAAGAGATGATTTACTCATTGCAGTTGTCAGCTGACATGCTTCATGGCAAATCTTATCTTCCATGAGATGGTATATGTTTGCACTGCTGGTAGATATGCCAAGAGGAAGAGACATAGGTTTAACGGAAAAATATTAAATGGAAAAACTTAATATTTATAACTAGACTCTTATTTTATTTTCAATGACAATGAGAGCCAATTAGAATCTATCAAGGTGATATATTGTTCATATAGATATAACTTGTGGTCAAAAAAATACATATGTGGCTTCTGCATCACACTTGTATCACACATTCAAACTTTAATATGTGAAAAAAAAGAGCTTTACAAAAAAAAAAAAACTTACTTGTAATTGTAGTTTTGCAATGTAGTTTCCGACCATGAACATATACTTCTTGATACCCTAGCCTCCCCTACCAGCGCCTGCTCCCATCCCCACTTTCACCTACGCTTTAGGCAATATTCAGGGATAGTTACCAAGTACTCAGATTACGTAGCCAATTAATCAATTAGCTAGATGGAAACTCAGCTGTCTGCTTAATTGGATTCTCCGCTTAGTCGCTCAATTTGACTTTTAGAACACCATTTTTTGCTAAAGGCCTACCTTCATCCTCCACTACAACCAAAACCCTCATCCCCCTCATTTTCACTAAACACTTGCGACCATATTATTATCACTAAGCCTTAGGACTCCCCAATCAAAGAAGGGCAGTTGGTGGGACATGTCATAGAATAATGAATGTGAAGCATCTTTTGCTCCTAAAGCAGAAAATTATTGCGGTGGACCTGGTGGTTGACCTGGGCACCAATTCATGCTGTTTCCCTTGACCAACTTGGGAGATAATAGTGGTTAAAGAGCCGTTTTATGAATAAAAAATCAGCTCACTTGCCAGCCTTTATTAACAATGCTAACATGAGGAAGGAGATATAGTAGAAAGTAACTCATCTTCAGCATTACAGGTAAGAAGAGAAGAGAAACCTTCAAGAAAACCAGAATTCTGGCATTCTTTTTTTAGAGATCGTCTGTGCTCAATGCTCATTTGTGTACCTCTTTCATTGAATCTACACATTGATCCTTTATTCGATGCTTCCAAACATTCTTCGTGTTGCCGGAGCATCATGACCCACTTTTACTACCATGCCGAGAACAAAATGACCCATGAAGCTTGATACCAAAGTTCCAAAAACAAATGACATACTACTGTATCTCTCATCATCCAAGCTTTCTCACATTATGACCGGCTGTCGACCTAACGTCGACCCTCGATGTTGGTTCCATAAACAATTGAGACACTACTAGATGATCTAAAAGTAACTAATATCAACCTGCAATTTTCAACTGACAGGCTCAAAACCACAAGCATTATTGACTTCAACCAAGTAAAGACAAAGACGTAGAACAGAACTGAAGGAGTCAGATGCTTCAGTACTACAAACTCCCTCGAGTTTCATTTTCCTTCCGCTTCTGGTTGTCCTGCAATACCTTCTACAGTTTGGCCTACTACAGTACCTTGACCAACTCCAGCGGCCCAATAAGCAAGCCCTCTTATCTCAGAAAAAAAAAAAAAACTATAACTTGATTATTACTATAAGTTGTAAATTATATCTCCCCAAGGCCCCTCGGAGAGTAATTTAAAGCCTCACACATTATGCACCTCTTTGTGTCATTGTGTGTTTGCAAAATGTATGAAATCTGGAGTAAAAAGACTGCCATGAAATGATGATCTCAAGACACTGAAATCATTGCTTAATCTCCTAGAAAGTATACATGATCTTCTAAAAGGGAGAATTTGATATGCTAAGAAATGTATTTATTATTATTTTTCACTACTTCACCACATATGTGTTAACTGTCATTGCTGTCTTTCTTACAGATTACCTACAAAGAGACCTTGAGGAAAATGTTAGTTTCTAGCACCCCTCCTAAAGAACATTGGTCTTTAAAGATATAAAAAAGAATGTTAAATTAACCCCCCATCCCCCACACCTTGCCACTCCCCCTCAGCCTACCCCTCCCTCCCTCTCCATTTCAAACTCAATAGTTTGCCCCTATTTATTTAGAACATAAGTCCTCTAATAGAACAAGAAGTATGGACACTCCAAATTGGACATCCTCTCAGGACTTCGGACATGACAAGGACACTAAAAAAAAGTACACGGTGATCTTGTTCTGTATCTGTATCTGTTTAACATATCTTCTAGGTAAATGTTTATTTGCTATCATTTTAAATCCCTGTCCTTGTTAGACGGAAATGTGATGATAAGGATTTATGAGTTTTCTAAAATCCAAGTAACCACTTTCCTGTTATATAGTAAAAAATGTATAAAAAAAGGTCCAAAAAATGGGAGAGGAAGAGCAAGTGCTATAAATTTGAGTTTTGAACCTTAAAACATCATTTGGTAGTGGATTGAAGCACTCAAAACAACCTCTAATACTGTTTAAAGTTGCAAAATGTTTAATCTACAGAATGATAACCGATCGATTAAAAGGTTTAAGTCCGCCTATGATCCAATCAACGTATGCCTCCTCCCTGGACTCCAATCTAGAGAAACTAAAGATAACAGTATAGGATGCTTCTTACTAAATAGTATCCTTCAATTTGTTGCAAAATGCATAAGAGTTAAATATCAAGGTGGATTAGCTCTAATTTGGATATAAAGAAGAAACACGACGACTAGGAGAAAAATGCATACAATCTCTACCATATATCTCTCTGACAGATTTAAAGGGTAAAATAGCCATCAACAAGGAGAAGACATTGAGACACCTTAAAACTTCGCATTCAAGAAAAGCGTGAAGAAAAATAATCAATTACACAACAGCCAACGAAAAGTACATTTATGGAGTAATAGCAACTCCTAAAGTAAAGTGATAGGACTTTATCAGGAAACAAACTAGAAAACGCACAACAATGAGTATTTACATGTGCATTTAAGTTCCTTCAGTAAAAAGTGGGGAAAAAAACACTCGTTAAAGTAAAAAAAAAAAAATCATGATCGTAGTGAGTTTTTTGGAAAAACTCTCAAACAAACCTTAAGGCCAAGTTAGAAAGACACAAATTCAAAAGACGTGGCGTGAAGACTATGTTCAAGGACAGAAATACGATGCTTTTGACATGGCGAGATGGACAGGGCACAGTTTTTTTTACATGTCATAATGTATTTTGGAGTTTTGTGTAAGTCAAGTACGTGACACAACACAAACACGAAAACAGCAACGAAGGCACCAATCTTGGAGAGTCCGTGCTGCCTAGGATGCAGGGAATGGAGAATTAGCATGAGACCAATGGTGTTTGTCCTAGAGTGAATGGCATTGAGTTCTAACATTATCAAAATCACAATAATGTCATCGTAATATCACCTTAAATCACCGAACATTTCCAAATCCCTGATATCAAGCATAGCCTTTAGATGAACATAAAAACTATGTTATACAAATACATATATGGATAAGGACACGATATGGATATGGTACATTTTCAGACAGGTACAATAAGTAGTCACCTATGTTGCCTAATTTGGACATGGATACGGATACTGTCACCATTTTCCTGTGTCCATGCAACGTAGCACATAGATAAACATGCTATTGAATATATCACTAAACATCCAAACCCATAAATCAAAATACCTAATATCTATCAGAAACCTTTCATCCCCTTAAAAACCTAACAATAAACATACTCAACACAAGATCTCTAATAGTTCTTAAAAAATCACAAATTCCCCTAATTGAACGCATCCATACATAACATCCCTTTTGATGTTATTTCATCAGCAAGACCTCATCTTTGGGATGGAATCGTCAACCCATAACCCCAAAAAAAACCTAAAATGCCGAAACAAGATCACATTGATTACAGTTGTATCAACATCGTACCAATTCTGATCAGGAAACGCCTACTTAACACGATTTTAATCATCAAAGTTTCGCTTTCCGGACCTGTTTCGATTAACAAACCCTAATCCAAGAGAAATCGAGACCACGGACCTGGTGGATCGGGGGGAACATGGAGTTGGTGCAGACGGGGCACTCGAGGAGGTCGTGGACGGTGGTCGCCACCGCCGGAGCCGCGCATCCTCCCATTCCGACGTCGGCCGCTCCGGCAAGGGCTTCGAGGTGGGCCTTCGCGAACGGGTGGTGGATATGGGACGAGAAGTCCTCCTCGTTCATCCCATCAGAAGCAAAAACGCAGTCCATGCTTTCCAACTCCATTTCCCCCCTCCTCTTCTTCTTCCTTCAGAAGAGAGAGAGAGAGAGAGAGAGAGAGAGAGAGAGAGAGATGCTTTTCTTTGGTTCTTTTGCTTCTTTCTTTTGTTTCTTTGGTCGGAATCAAAAGGAAAAAAGAGAGAGAACAGGCAATATTTTCATATAAGTCCCACTAATTTACTTTAAATATTTTGAAGTCCTTCTAATTTTATTTACTTTATTTTAGGGGTAATTAGCGTTTGGACACTGAATTTTATATCGGCTTAGAGTATAAGTCATGATATGTCTAATTAGAAAGTTTGGACCTTTAATTTTTATTTTTAAATTTTTTATTATACCATGAAAATGAGTACAATGGCAACAACTAACACAAGTTGGAAATGAGAATATAATGAAAAGAAAAAAGAAAACCAAAAATAAAATTTTATGGTCCAAAATTTTAATTGGACATGTCGTGACATAAACTCTAAATTGGTATAAAATTTAGAGTACCTCGTAGTAATCATCACCATCCAGCTGAGCCTTTTGACAATCATGTTGTGACATTTTTTCGCATAAAAAAAATCTTAAGAATCTCACATTATAATAAAAATACAATTTATGAGGACCGGATTCTCAAAGCTCAAATTCGGATAGAATTTTCAGGTTAGCCATATTTTTTTTCTCCTTCCAATGGAATTCGGATGAGTTTGAAAATTTACATAAAATATTTGAACTATCATTTACTTCAAAATATTTATTAATTTTTACTTGGTAACTATTTGTTACATGTATTTAACTACAATATGTTGTTGAATGTTGCTTAGTTCAATTTGATAAAGCATTAAAATAATAATTAAATGTATAATTTAATCGATTTTGAGTTTTATATATGATGTACTAAATTTTACTTGTGTTAAGAGGGAAAAAAGGGACAAGTGCTAAATAAATGAGTAGAAACCTAAATATTTTAGCACAGTTCTCGATACTCCTTTATTTAGCATTTGTTCCTTTTTTTTCCTCTTTCTTTTTTAGAAATAATAAAATTTTGTGCTAAAATATTTAGGTTCCTACTCCTTTATTGAGCACTTGTCCCTTTTTTTGTCCTCTTTCTTTCTTTAGAAATAATAAAATTTTATCTTTACCGATTTCTTGATCTCTCTCCTCTGTTGTAGTATATAAGGAAAGAGGGGGCAATATGTGAAGAAAAGAATTCTTTGGGTTGATGATACAAATATTTTGGGGTATTTATATAAAAATGAGATATTGCAAGGGACTAATTCAGAAAAAAAAACAGAAAGAAAGAGGACACCCGTATTAAACGGAGGAGATAGGGACGAGGTCAACAGAACCAAACTAATGTCTTTGTATAGTAGCATAACATTAACACCAAATTTTGATTCCGCAATTATACGCGGTGGTTTGATTTCTTGTGGATGGACTTGTCCTTTGCTAAATCCAACATAGTTGTGTCTTTTGTTAGGGGTGAGCATTATTCGATTTTAGACCGAAAATTGAATTGAATATGGTTTTTAAAAAAATTAGTTCGATTTCGGTTTTTAAAATACTTAATTTTTTTATTCGGTTTCGGTTTCGTGTTTCGATTTCGGTCCAAAACCGAAAACCGAATAAAATTATATATATATATATATATATATATATATATATATATGTAGGTATGTACTAAATATATATAGGCATATACTATAGGTATATACTAAATATATCTAGGTATATTTAGTTAATATATATGTTAACAAAAAAAAGCACAAATAAACCCAAAAATCGAATAAACCGAAAATTGAACCGAATTAATTCGGTTCGGTTTGGTTCGGTTATTGATCAATTCGGTTCGAGTTCGGTTTTGCTTATTCGGTTTTGGTCCAATTCAATTTTCGGTTATTTGGTCTTTTTGTCGGGTTATAAGTTACTAGCAGCAATGCGTACAAGTTAAAAAATTTGTTAAAAAAATAAAATTAAAAATTATTATGAATAATGATGTCCCAAGAAATATGCCTCACATCTTAATATAGATGTTTGACTAGGATGTCAACGGAGAGGTATTATTTCTTCCATTTATTATCTCGAGTGGCTCTTATGGTTACCAAGGAGAGATATAAGATTCCGGTTGAACTACGAAATATCAGTGGATCGAGCCACGGGGGCGTATTATTTTTTCTATTTATTTGGTGGAAGTTGGAAGCAGTTGGCCCAATAGGCATGCAATACAACATGCACTAAGTCCCGTGTGTATCGTCGGACATCTAAAAAAAAAGACTATGATGTCAACGGATGATTATCTGTCCGGAGAGGACAATATTTGTATCCGTGTCCGATTTTTAAATTCATGATATGTCTTTAATTATTATATACTATGTAGTTAGTTTAAACATAATTTTTATTTTAAATATATTCTAGTATCGAGTGGTTATTAATTTTTTACGTGAGATGAGAGGCTTCGATTATTTATTTTATTTTATTTTAAAATAAAATAAAATATAACTACAATCCAGATCAACGTTTACAAACACAAAAACAAAAATAGAGGGGTCAGGTGTGACATTTCTTATATACATTCAATATATGTCCTACTTAAATTTATACCCATATCTAGTGTTTAATTAATAAAAAGGGTGTTACATTCGGTATTTAATTAATAATAAAGGTGTCACATCCAGGTTTTAATTATTAGAAGGATGTGCTTAATTGGTACACACAAAAAAATTTTGTATTGCCAATGAAGTGTAGGATGATGAACCAATTTCTATGTTTGACTTGCGCTATTTAATTAATAATAAAGTCTCACATGTTTAATTATAATAAGGATGTGTAAGTACACAAAATATATTTTCGAGAATTTTAAATGTCCATAATATAACTGTATTCTAAAAAATCATTGGATCTTATCCCCCAGCTCAAATATAGGTGAGTATATTTATTTTTTATGGAAATAAATATGCATGGCGCATATGCTGGTCGGTTCTAGGGGTGCAACTCTGACGGGTTGGGTCGGACTTGAGGTCAACCCGAGCCCAACCAGATGAATCATAAGCCTAATTCGAGCCCAAGTCCGGCCCGACCTCGGGTTCAACATATGAAGCCCAAGACCAAGCCCGGAGGATCGGGTTGAACTCGGGTTGGGTCGGGTCCATCGGATTTATCGGACTCTAATATAATATTTAAAATAATTTTAAACAAAAGTAATATTAAACACAACCAAATAGCAATCAAGTATTGGTCATTACAAAATACAAACTGAAATAAGATTCAGGATAATGAGTTGAAGAGTTTGTGTGGAGAATTTAGATTTAAACTTTTTATTTAAGAAGTATATATATATATATATATATATATATATATATATATATATATATTTTTTTTTAAGAAGTATATATATATATATATATATATATATATATATATATATATATATATAAAAGTCGGGTTTCGGGTTCGTCGGGTAACCCGACACATGAACCCGAGTCCAATCCGATTGTTGATCGGGTTCAAATATTTTAACCCAAATCCGAGCCCGAACCCGAGTATCTTCAACCCTAACCCAACCCATTAACGGGTTTATCCGATTGGGTTCGGGTTTAGCCCGCCCAAGTTGCACCCCTAGTTCTAGCTCATTCGGGTTCGAGTTGGATCAGGTTCGAGTCGATTCATTTTGGATCTGATTCTGTCCGAGTAGAGTTGAACCCATTAGATTTTGAAATTTGTTGGGGTCGGTCAAGTTGAATTTGAGTACGGATCTGTTTGTGTTCGAATAATTTTCAGCTCCAACAAGTAAAATTATTTTTTAATAATAGTAAAATAATATTTGTGGGATTTAATTTAATGACGTCTACAAAACAATTGAACAGTGTAGCAAGGAACTAGATAATGATGACTTTTGTTTATAGATAGATGCAACAATGTTAACTATAAGTTGATAAAAATAAAATAAAATATAATTGTTATACATGAATTTCTTCTATAAATACTAAACAGAAAATTTTAAAAAGAGTTATGAAATTTGGTATATTTATAGTTTTATATAGAAGAGTACAAGTTTTGAATATTTAGTCGGAAGAGGATGCGGTCCCATCTAAGATGCCCTCCAACACAATTCTTAGACTTGGCTAAGATGGCGACCATTTTTTTTTCTTCCTAATCTTATATATTTATTTAAATCTAATATTAAAAAACAATGTTTACAAAAATAATTCAAAATCTTAAATATTTTTTTTCTCATCTTAGATATAATTTGAAATTCTAATAATTTTCTCAAATTAAATTTAAAATATTTTTATAGATAAAGTTCTTAGATATGTTTCAAACATAAAAGATTATATTTTGTGATAAAAAATATCTTATAATTTATCGGATGAGAATATAGAAATATATTATAAGCTATCAGATGAGAATATAAAAATATCTAATAATTATTAGATGAGAATATTAAAATATCTTATTATTTAATATCAAATATAACCTTTTATGTTTTATTTTCATATCTTTATTTTTTATCTTTGAATATCATGTCAATTTAATCTAAATTTATGTAACGCCCGTAGGTCGTATTACGTATTTTTGGTATACGTGTACGTATTTCGACTCATATTGCGTTACTCATTGCATGGTTTATTTTGGCATTTCAATTGCTTGGTTCGGGTTCGGTTGGGTTCGGTCTGGTTGGGTTTGAGTTAGTATGCAAACCCCTACCTACCACCATCCCCCATTTATTAACCCAACAACCCTTCTCTCTCCTCATTCATTTTTCATTACTACTCTTCTTCTTTCATCATTTCTCCACCGACCACCCGCAGTAGGCAAGTACAACTTGCTTCATGAAGGAACTCAAATTTTGTTGTTCCATTGTCTTCCTCACGAGATTCTAAGACACTTTAGTACTTAGCATTTTTAATTTTCGCGGCTCATTTCATGTAGATCTGAGTTTTAGTATTATTGATCTTCATGGTTTTGATCTACTGGACTTGGTTGTTTTCGAAATGGGGAGTTCCATGTGGTGGGAATTTTGATTTTACGCAAGTTTGGCTCTTGAATGGCTAGATTTCACCGAGACTCGACCGAGATGAGGCTTTCTTGAGCTTTTACGCCTGCTTGTACCGGCCTTGGGGAGAAGATGCAGTTTTACGCATACGTTCTTACGTGCTAGCGTGTCACTTCCCATTCCCAGAATACGTATTTTTAGAATGCATGTACTGTTTAAATGTAAATATTTTATATATTTATCATGTATTGCTCTGTATTTAAATCCCTTTAATTTCATGTTAATTAATTTTCTGTAATTTTATTTCTGCACTTTACTTTCTGCTTTTATACTATGCTTTAGCTTTGCTATGGGTTTGGCTCAGATTGGTTTAATTATGTTGGTTCATCATGAACCGAAATAAACCCCCACCTACCACCACTCCTTCATTTAAAGCCCCAAACCCTTTCTCTCTCTTCATTACTTCTTCTCATTTCTCTTCTTCTTCCTCATAACTCTCCCACCAACCTAGAAGAGCTAGGCAAGTGCCAACTTGCTTCTTGATGGATCCCCATTTTTATTGTTCCATCATCTTCCTTATTTGATTCTAAGTCTCTTTAGTACTTAGCATTTTCAATTTCCATGGCTTATTTGTTGTAGATCTAAGTTTGATACATTTTCGGATTTCTTAGATTTTGATCTAGTAAACTTTGTTATCTTCAAGTTTTGATGGTTCCATGTTGTAGAGAATTTCGTTCTACCCAATTTTGACCTATGGAAGTCCATATTTGGGCTTGGGATGAAGGATTTATGGAGCTTGGAAGCAATGGCTTCCATGGTTTACATGGTTCTGTTCTCAGAAAATTCGGAGAAGAAGAACAGTCCCAGCCGCATGAAATCTTCATTCCTCAGCGCATGGAATCATTTCCCACAGCGCATCAAATCTTCATTCCTCAGCGCATGGAATCATTTCCCACAGCGCATCAAATCTTCATTCCTCAGCGCATGGAATCATTTTCCACATCGCATCAAATCTTCATTCCTCAGCGCATGGAATCATTTCCCACAGCGCATCAAATCTTCATTTCTCAGCGCATGGAATCATTTCCCACAGCGCATAAAATCTTCATTCCTCAGCGCATGGAATCTTTATTCCCACAGCGCATCAAATCTTCATTCCTCAGGCGCATGGGATTATTTATTTCCCAATCATTTCCCACAGGTGCATGAGATTATTTATTTCCCAATCACTTCCTCAGGCGCATGAGATTATTTATTTCCCAATCATTTTCCTCAGGCGCATGAACTTATTTATTTCCCAATTATTTTCCACAGCCGCATGAATCTTCATTCCTCAGGCGCATGAGCTTATTTATTTCTCAATCATTTTCCACAGCGCATGAGATTATTTATTTCTCCAACCTTTTCCACAGCGCATGAGATTATTTATTTTCCAATCATTTCCCACAGGCGCATGAGATTATTTATTTTCCAACCTTTCCCACAGCGCATGAGATTATTTATTTCCCAATCATTTCCCACAGGCGCATGAGATTATTTATTTCTCCAACCTTTTCCACAGCGCATGAGATTATTTATTTCCTAATCATTTCCTCAGGCGCATGAGATTATTTATTTCCCAATCACTTCCTCAGGCGCATGAGATTATTTATTTCTCAATCATTATTTATTTCCCAATTTTTATTTCCCGAATGTGGCATTAATTAACATTGATTGTTATCTTGATTTATTATTGATCATGCGTTCCTAGATGGAACTAAGAGACTGGCTAGTCGTCTTATTGAATTAAATGGAATAAGACACGTTCATATTTACAATCGATTGGCCAATCCCGAATATTGACATACAGATACATGCAAGCTACAATTTATTTATTGATTTTACGAAAGCAGCATGTGTACTTTATGGTCAAGGCATGATTATTTCGTAGATAGTTTTGATTGTTGCATTACGCTATGTAAGACCTACAACCTAACCGCACGGGTATCGTTGTAGAGTTGAGCATATCGTACCTTGTACGGAAGTACTCATTCTGAATGACCATGATCCACGACATGGGATTTCACTTAACATAGAGGCTACTAAGTTAAATAAAATAATGATTGCATGGAGAGTATGGATTTTCGAGTTCTTACATGGCAGCCCTCTTTGGGACTATTAAGTGCCCGACAGGTCGGCTGGTTCCCACAGATACTGCAAATCTGCCACACGGGCAGGGAGCGGTATCTGCTTATAATATTTATTATATATTGTATATTGATGACGGGCGTCCCGCTGGGACTCGTCTAATTCATGATTGGCGCAATTGATTGATTGGATAGACTAGCCTTGCTTGCCCATAGTAAGAACTGAGAAATCCTTATCGTATAATTCCAGGATAACTTGGGACTCACAGTAGCAAGCCGTAGTAGTTGCATGGCCGGTTAAACTGATTTGTTTGTGTACTGTACCTACTCTGTTAACTAACTAAGATGATCAGAGTGTCGAGACATGACGGGCCAACCTCTGTCCTTGTTTGGTTGGGAGGTTGGTTCGAAGTGTCGTGACATTATGTGAATCCTAGTAGCAAGCAGAGATCTATATATCATATTCTCTTATTACTGGTTTTAATCCCTCATATCGTGCTTCCTTGCGGTACTTGCTATTAGAGGTCTAACCTCTCTGGTTTTGCATGGCTAGATTTAGAGCCGGTTCCCGAGGACTCAGCTTACTTCTACCTCCAAGATGGTCAATACTAGAGGAATGATTGCAGGAGGACTCGAGTGGGTTCCTTACCTCCCCGCTCGTTTTGTTATTTACTTTATACTTTATACTTTGTCGTTTGGCACCGATATGTTAGTCGGATTGTCTTGCACTTACTTTTGCATAATTGTAATTAAGTCAGACTGCAGCTGATAACAATTGTGTATACTTTGCTACATCATCTGGCTATGTTTTGTAAAGCCAGATATCAAGAATATTTTGACTGAGCATTTGGGACGCCTTACTGCTTTATCTTACATGTTCTCTATTTCTGTTTCTTATTTGAATGATTGAGACAATAGAGGTGAAATGACCATAGTGAGACTTTCATGTAGTATGCACCCCCTCGTCTTTTAGACAGCATTGATCGTATTATACGGTATTCATCTACCCGTAATACGTAGCTGGATGAGTCATTCCCCCGCTCTCCAGTATTCTGGTTCTGGGGCGTGACAAGGTTTTAGTGGTGGCCCATGCAGGTCTGATTTCAGACTTGTGGGGTGTTTTGATTTATAGGATGTCTCAATCACACATGTTTTCCCTTGATCTCCTGATTCGTTATTCTCGATTCTAACTTGACATTCCGGTATCCTTTGACTTCATTGATCTTCCCTGTCCGATCGTTTGATTGTTCTCTTGTCCTTTTTCTTAGGGACACTTCGTCCGCATCTGTCAGGACTGGACAGCAGCAACAAGAGCAACATGGACAACCTGACCAAGTTGGTCAGCAACAAGGGCCAGAACCACTTCATGAGACTATTCAAGAAAAGGTGACAGTGGAACCAACAGTTGGACCGTAGTATCCGGAGGTTCCAACACCACCAATAGTTCCACCTACCCCTGTGGAAATGGACACACCGGCTCTTTTGGAGATCATGAGAGGAATGATGGCTACTCAGCAACATCAGATGTTAGTCCAGCAGCGCATGCACGCTCAGTTGCAAGAGCAGAATGTGCTACTCAACCAAGGATTGCAGACAGCTTTAGAAAGAGGGGCAAGGACAGATTCAGGAGCGTCCGCCATGTTTTGCAAGTACAACCCCCGCCGTTTTGAAGGCACGGAGGATGCCATCTCAGCAGATGCATGGCTTAAGGATATTGAGGCTATTTTGACAGCCGCTAAGGTGCCGGCAGAAGAACGTGTGGATCAGGTGAAATTGTTACTTCAGGATCTCGCACGTGATTGGTGGGAATCAGAGGAGGTAGGCATCAGACGTCCTGTGGCTTGGGACGATTTTACAGCAAGATTCAAGACAAAGTACTATGGAGTTGTGGCGCAGTTTGAGCTACAACAGAAGTTTATCAACCTTAGACAGGCTGGCAAGACTGTAGATGCTTATGCAGTAGAGTTCTGCAGATTGAGTAGGTTCGCCCCAGAGATGGTAGCAACAGAGAGCCAGAGGGCTATGAGGTTCCAGCAAGGGTTTCATCTTGAGCTCTTGCAATTGATAGAGGGGCACAATTACCAGAATTTTGATGAAGTATTGACGGCAACTCGAAGGCATGAGATAACCATTCAGAGGCTTGCGGCAAGGACTGGAGGTCAGAAGAGATCCCATAGTCAGATTGAAGGAGGAGGGGGAGCAGCGCCCCGGACAACAGCACCATCCCTTGGCATTCGCATTCACGATGTGGCAATGCGAGGGCCAGCACCACCACCCAGGCAGCAGCAACAGCAACAGAGGAAGAACCAGCAACCCCCGACGGGCTGCACTTATTGCGGGAAGGTAGGGAACACTAGAGATGTGTGTCGGACATTGAACGGACAGTGTTTGATATGTGGAAATCCAGGTCATCGGGTTACCACTTGTCCCATGAATTCGAGGTCAGGAGGACCAGGGCAATAATTTCCTGCTCTGCCAGCACCAGGGGCAGGCCAGTATCGAGGACCAGCGGTAGCAGTAAGACCGTTGGCACAACGCCCGTTAATGCCGCAGGCTCAGATGTTTCGGCAGCAGGGACCGCCGATGCAGCAACACTAGCATAGACAACCCCAGCATCATCAGGGAAGGGGCCAGCAGCAGCACCAGGCTAGGCCGCAACATGGGAATCAACAAGGAGGTCGAGGGCAGGCATTCACTCTATCCTTAGAAGAGGCATTGGCATCGAAAGATGTTGTGGCAGGTAACATTCTCGTCGCCTCTTATCCCGCAGTAGCATTGTTTGATTCGGGAGCATCACACTCATTTATATCCGCACAATTTATGACACGGCTAGGAATGGAGTTCGAGGCATTGCCAGGGAGGTTGAATATACTCACTGGCAATGGGCTCGTAGGAGTTAGTAGAGTTATTCTAGCATGTAGCATTGTAGTTTGCGGGCATCCCTGACCCGCCCGGTTGATAGAATTTCCTGTTGGAAATTTTGACGTTATCTTAGGCATGGACTGGCTGAAAGACAATCATGCGATGATAGATTGTCGTAGAGGGAGTGTATCTTTTGATATTCCAGGCATGAAGCGGTTCACCTTAGTCAGATCAGTGGCAACTCAACAAGAGCAGGTGACGGCAATGGAAGAAGTTCAAGTTCCGAAGGTAGTTGAAGAATTTCTGGACGTATTTCCTGAAGAACTTCCAGGTCTACCACCAGTTAGAGATATTGAGTTCAGTATAAAATTGGCACATGGAACTAAACCGATATCAGATCGAGTTTATAGAATGGCGGATTCCGAGCAGGCCAAGGTATATCAGCACATAGAGGAACTGAAGGAGAAGAAGTTCATCCAAGCTAGCACGTCACCATGGGCCGCACCAGTGGTACTTGTGGGAAAGAAGGATGGGTCATCCAGATTGTGCATTGATTACAGGAAGCTTAACGCGGCAACGGTGAAGAACAAGTACCCACTACCCAGGATCGACGACTTATTTGATCAGTTGAGCAAAGCTAGAGTTTTCTCCAAGATAGATCTTCGTTCAGGGTATCATCAAGTGAGGGTTCGGAAGGAGGACATTCCCAAGACAGCATTCAGGTCGAAGTATGGGCATTATGAATTCTTAGTAATACCGTTTGGTTTGACCAATGCTCCAGCTATATTTATGGATTTGATGAATCGCATCTTTATGCCGTACTTGGATCAATTTGTCGTTGTGTTTCTCGACGACATTCTTGTATACTCAACTAGTGAAGAGGAGCATGAAGATCACCTCCGGAAGGTGTTACAGGTTCTGAGAGAGAACCAGTTGTATGCCAAGCTCAGCAAATGTGAGTTTTGGTCGGATCACATTTTATTTTTGGGTCATATTATATCAGGAGCTGGAGTAGCAGTAGATCCCAAGAAGGTAGAAGCAGTAGAAAGTTGGCCAGTACCCAAGACCGTAGCAGATGTACGGAGTTTCTTGGGATTGGCAGGATATTACAGAAGGTTTGTATCAGATTTTGTAAGACTTTCAGCGCCCATGACACGCTTGACACGGAAGGATGTGCCATTCGTCTGGTCAGCAGAATGCCAGACATCATTTGAGAATTTGAAGCAGAAGTTGATATCAGCGCCTATTCTTACATTGCCAGTTGGACCCGAAGGTTTTACAGTATATTGTGATGCGTCAGGTAAGGGACTTGGATGTGTCCTCATGCAACATGGGAAGGTGATAGCTTACGCATCTAGGCAACTTCGGGACCACGAGAAGAATTACCCAACTCATGATTTGGAGTTGGCGGCCGTAGTATTTGCTTTAAAGCTATGGAGGCATTACTTATATGGTGATCGAGTGGACATGTACACAGATCATAAAAGTCTGAAGTACATTTTTACTCAGAAGGAACTGAACATGAGGTAGAGAAGATGGTTGGAGTTGATTAAGGACTACGACGTGGAGCTTCAGTATCACCCAGGCAAGGCTAATGTGGTAGCAGATGCTCTCAGCAGGAGAGGCGGCGCATTTATGTTGACAACACAGAGGCATATCTTAGAAGACCTTCAGGAGATGGGCATCGAGGTTATACTTTCTAGTAATGTAGGAGTTCTGACGAGTCTACAAGTTCAATCCAACTTAGTAGACAGGATCAAGGCAGCTCAGACACAAGATCCAAGGATTCAGAAGCTTAGGACAGAATGTCAGTCAGGACTCAGAAAGGAGATGAGAATTCATGAAGATGGTACACTTAGGTTTGGCTCACGTCTTTGTGTGCCTAGTGGAGATATCAGACAGGAGGTTATGGCAGAAGCTCACAGTTCCCAGTATTCTGTACACCCTGGAGGGACCAAGATGTACCAAGATATCAAGCAGCACTTCTGGTGGAACGGAATGAAGAGGGAGATAGCTAGGTTCGTTTCCCGTTGCTTGGTATGTCAGCAAGTGAAGGCAGAACAACAGAGGCCAGCTGGATTATTGCAACCACTTCCTATTCCGGAATGGAAATATGAACATATTACAATGGACTTTGTGACCGGTTTACCGAGATCACCAAGTGGTAAAAATGCTATTTGGGTGATAGTAGATCGGCTTACAAAGGTGGCAAACTTTCTTCCTTTCAGAGTAGGACAATCTACGGAGAAGTTGGCAGAATTGTATATGCAACAGATAGTCAGGCAGCATGGGATCCCAGTCAGTATTGTGTCAGACAGAGATACCCATTTTACATCATATTTTTGGAAGAGCTTACATCATAGCTTGGGTACCAAGTTAAGATTTAGCATGACTTACCATCCACAGACGGACGGGCAATCAGAAAGAACAATTCAGACTTTGGAAGACATGTTGCGAGCTTGCACTTTGGATTTTGGAGGATCTTGGGAGAGCCACCTACACTTGGTCGAATTCTCATACAACAACAGTTATCAAGCCAGTATCCAGATGGCGCCATTTGAAGTACTATATGGTAAGAAGTGTAGGTCGCCACTAGCATGGGACGATATCGGGGAGAGGAAGATGCTAGGCCCGGAAATGATTGTCTAGACAGTTGAAGTGGTTAAGGGAGTTAGAGAGCGACTTCGAGTTGCGCAGGATCGGCATCGTCATTGGGTGGACCAGCATCGTAGGCCGCTAGAGTTTTCTGTTGGGGACCACTTGTTCTTGCGGATCTCACCTACCCGTGGGGTTATTAGATTTGGCGTTCACGGGAAGTTGAGTCCGCGGTACGTGGGCCCATTTGTTATTCTTGATAGGATAGACGATGTTGCTTATCGTTTATCTCTTCCACCCTCGTTACGAGAGGTGCATGACGTATTTCATGTATCTCAGTTGCGAAGGTATGTACCGGACCCAAGCTATATCCTTGATCATTCTGAGCTGGTTGTTGGTACCAACCTGTCTTACGAGGAACAGCCTGTGTCTATTTTGGACCGAAGAGAGAAGATACTCAAGAACCGAACAATTAGCCTTGTCCGGGTTGCTTGGGGTCATCACTCTTTAGGGGAGTCAACGTGGGAACGTGAGGATGATATCCGATCACGGTATCCGCACCTGTTTGACTCACAAGGTATATCTCTTCCCGTATACCTTGATTGTCTTAACTCCTCATGCTTGTTACCTTATGAGTATAATTGCTTGGTGTCATAAAATGTTCAACATAGATATGTTACTTGCTATTGACATTGTAGAATGATTGCTTACTTAAATTACTTATACCTAGAGTAGTTCAGCTCTGATGTTTCCATCCTGCTTGGATTTGAAATTCCGAGGACGTAATTTTTCTAAGGAGGGTAGAGATGTCACTTCCCATTCCCAGAATACGTATTTTTAGAATGCATGTACTGTTTAAATGTAAATATTTTATATATTTATCATGTATTGCTCTGTATTTAAATCCCTTTAATTTCATGTTAATTAATTTCCTGCAATTTTATTTCTGCACTTTACTTTCTGCTTTTATACTATGCTTTAGCTTTGCTATGGGTTCGGCTCAGATTGGTTTAATTATGTTGGTTCATCATGAATCGAAATAAACCCCCACCTACCACCACTCCTTCATTTAAAGCCCCAAACCCTTTCTCTCTCTTCATTACTTCTTCTCATTTCTCTTCTTCTTCCTCATAACTCTCCCACCAACCTAGAAGAGCTAGGCAAGTGCCAACTTGCTTCTTGATGGATCCCCATTTTTATTATTCCATCATCTTCCTTATTTGATTCTAAGTCTCTTTAGTACTTAGCATTTTCAATTTCCATGGCTTATTTGCTGTAGATCTAAGTTTGATACATTTTCGGATTTCTTAGGTTTTGATCTAGTAAACTTTGTTATCTTCAAGTTTCGATGGTTCCATGTTGTAGAGAATTTCGTTCTACCCAATTTTGACCTATGGAAGTCCATATTTGGGCTTGGGATGAAGGATTTATGGAGCTTGGAAGCAATGGCTTCCATGGTTTACATGGTCTGTTCTCAGAAAATTCGGAGAAGAAGAACAGTCCCAGCCGCATGAAATCTTCATTCCTCAGCGCATGGAATCATTTCCCACAGCGCATGAAATCTTCATTCCTCAGCGCATGGAATCATTTCCCACAGCGCATCAAATCTTCATTCCTCAGCGCATGGAATCATTTCCCACAGCGCATCAAATCTTCATTTCTCAGCGCATGGAATCATTTCCCACAGCGCATTAAATCTTCATTCCTCAGCGCATGGAATCTTTATTCCCACAGCGCATCAAATCTTCATTCTTCAGGCGCATGAGATTATTTATTTTCCAATCATTTCCCACAGGCGCATGAGATAATTTATTTCCCAATCACTTCCTCAGGTGCATGAGATTATTTATTTTCCAATCATTTCCCTCAGGCGCATGAGCTTATTTATTTCCCAATTATTTTCCACAGCCGCATGAATCTTCATTCCTCAGGCGCATGAGCTTATTTATTTCTCAATCACAGCGCATGAGATTATTTATTTCTCCAACCTTTTCCACAGCGCATGAGATTATTTATTTCCCAATCATTTCCCACAAGCGCATGAGATTATTTATTTTCCAACCTTTCCCACAGCGCATGAGATTATTTATTTCCCAATCATTTCCCACAGGCGCATGAGATTATTTATTTCTCCAACATTTTCCACAGCGCATGAGATTATTTATTTCCTAATCATTTCCTCAGGCGCATGAGATTATTTATTTCCCAATCACTTCCTCAGACGCATGAGATTATTTATTTCCCAATCATTATTTATTTCCCAATTTTTATTTCCCGAATGTGGCATTAATTAACATTGATTGTTATCTTGATTTATTATTGATCATGCGTTCCTAGATGGAACTAAGAGACTGGCTAGTCGTCTTATTGAATTAAATGGAATAAGACACATTCATATTTACAATCGATTGGCCAATCCCGAATATTGACATACAGATACATGCAGGCTACAATTTATTTATTGATTTTACGAAAGCAGCATGTGTACTTTATGGTCAAGGCATGATTATTTCGTGGAAAGTTTTGATTGTTGCATTACGCTATGTAAGACCTACAACCTAATCGCACGGGTATCGTTGTAGAGTTGAGCATATCGTACCTTGTACGGAAGTACTCATTCTGAATGACCATGATCCACGGCATGGGATTTCACTTAACATAGAGCCTACTAAGTTAAATAAAATAATGATTGCATGGAGAGTATGGATTTCCGAGTTCTTACATGACAGCCCTCTTTGGGACTATTAAGTGCCCGACAGGCCGGCTGGTTCCCACAGATACTGCAAATCTGCCACACGGGCAGGGAGCGGTATCTGCTTATAATATTTATTGTATATTGTATATTGATGACGGGCGTCCCGCTGGGACTCGTCTAATTCATGATTGGCGCAATTGATTGATTGGATAGACTAGCCTTGCTTGCCCATAGTAAGAACTGAGAAATCCTTATCGTATAATTCCAGGATAACTTGGGACTCACAGTAGCAAGCCGTAGTAGTTGCATGGCCGGTTAAACTGATTTATTTGTGTACTGTACCTACTCTGTTAACTAACTAAGATGATCAGAGTGTCGAGACATGACGGGCCAACCTCTGTCCTTGTTTGGTTGGGAGGTTGGTTCGAAGTGTCGTGACATTATGTGTCACGCCCCAGTACCGAAATACGGGGACGGACTAGGCCTGCTACTCCATATGAGGTACGTAACGTCATACGGCGATCGTGGCTGTCGAGAGACTAGGGGGTACATGCTACAATCAAGTCTCCTATGGTCCCACAGAGTTCTATGTCTCAATCAATTAAGTCAAATCAGCAATTAAATAAACATTAAAGATAAAGCAGTAAGGCGTCCCTGACGCTTCATCAAAATGATCATGAGAGACTAGCTTTATAATTTAGCTATCTCAGAGAGTCAGGAGTACAAAATTATACACAGCTGCAGTCTGTTTAATTACAATTATGTACTGACACAAAATATCAAGTAATCCGGCTAACAGGTTGTCACGCCCCAGAACCAGAATACTGGAGAGCGGGGGCAGACATAGCCAGCTACGTATATTGAAATAGAATACATCTCAACTATACGGTCATGGCTGTCTAGATATGAGGGTTTACTACAAGCCAACAGTCTCTTAAGGTCAAGCCTATTGTCTCAATCTCAAGCAAGTAATATAATTACAAGATGTATGATCATTACATATATAATAAAAGGCGTCCCAAATATTACATATCAGCTGATCATGAAGCTAGTCGTACAAAATGTTAGGACTAGCAAGAGTTTAAGTCATACATGATCAACCCTAGGATTTGTTAATCATGTTTACAGCCCGTAGGCAGACAGAAAGTAAAAGTGCATCGAGCTAACAGGTGCTCGTCGGCTAAACGCCTCAAAAGAATAAATTTACAATAGAGTGAGCAAAACAAAACAGAAAACCCACTCGTAGCCCGGGTTCCTTCTAGTCGCCACCATTGGGCTGGAAGCTTGGTAGATCCTCGGGAGCTGCTCCGAAATCTGGCCACACAAAATCAGCTGGGTCAACCCCAGAAAAAGCAAGTGCCACAAGGGGGCCACGAAATAAGAACAAAAGCCAGCAATCAGCACAGAAAATCTAATATTAAAACTAAATTACGAAAACATGTCAGGATGATATACGACGAGATAACCATGGAACTATTCCGATAGCCAGGTTACAACCCGTAAACCAAACAAGGACCGGGGTTGTAACCCTTCATCTGAACAGAGCTTGGTTTCCCACCATTTATCGGCAAGATAAGTAATGTAAGAAATCAAAACAGAAAGCAATCTGGTACTGGATCAAGACATGGCTAAACTGGTTATACCTCATTCAATCAATCACGGCCAAGCAGACACTACGGCTTACTACTTTAACTAACTAGGGTTATCACAGGCTTAATTACTAATAAGATGCAGTGAGATTGTTCCACAGCCACAAGTCCTGCAGACCATCCAGGCTACCCAGGTCGAAAGATTAGGGTTGAATTCAGGTGGGTACATCGCCCGGGAGACAAATATACCCTTAGGTGACTTAGAGGGTGCAACACTCGACGGTGCACTGGAAATGTGCCCTACTCGACGGCAGGCTACAGATCCCAAGAGCGCCCAGGTAACGGGATTGCCTGTAGCTGTGTCATCTCTTCATGACTACTGTGTTATTCTAGTTATTAACCTTAATCCATTTTAGTAGGGGCTCCTGACCGTGGTACTCAGGAGTCCCATCCTAGACATGATGCAAGACAGGACAAGTGGATTAACAAGCAAGCAAGAAAGAACCACCCACGGTGTCAAGACAGGTCAAGTTAAGTTATCAAGTCATGTCAAGTCAGGAGTGCGCCGCCACGGGCCACTATCAAGTCATGTTGGTCATGTCAGGAGTGCACCACTACGGGTCACTGTCGTGTTATGCTAGTTCCTTGTCATACCAAGCCATGTACAATAGTCATTCCAAACATATTAAGTAAAATCAAGTTCATGACAAAAGGCGTAAGGATATAAAATGGGCATGAAATATCTAATAAAATATCAAAATACGGGGTCAGGGGATGCGTACGCACAAAAGCACATACGCAATATAATACGCACGCAGGAGGGCAGCGTATGTGAAAGTCACGCACGCTCAAGGGGCAGTGTGCGTGAAAAGTCACGCACGCTCAAGGGAACAGTGTGCGTGAAAAGTCACGCACGCTCAAGAGAGCAGCTGCGTGAAAAGTCACGCACGCTCAAGAGAGCAGCTGCGTGAAAAGTCACGCACGCTCAAGAGAGCAGGCTTCCAACAGGAAGCGTACTCAAGCCTGCGTACGCAGCGCTAAAGAGCGTGCGTAGCTCAGTGTGCGTAGCTAAACAGCTCTGCACACTGCTCACTGTCTTCTCCAAACAGCAAGAACACATGGCTGAAACCAAAACTTCAAAGCATCATAACTTGGCCATCCGAACTCTAAATCCGGATTTCCAAGGCTCCAACTGGAGTGAAACTGAAAGCTCTTCCACATGGAAACATCCAAACTCATAGAAAACTAACATAAATAGCTCAAACCATATAAAATCCGAAAATAGAAATAACTTAGATCTACATCAACAGAGACTCCAAATCATAAAAACCCAAGAACTAATGTTGATCTCCATGTCCTAAACTAGCAAATAGACAAAGGAAAGTGGGTCCTCATTGTAGTGGCAAGATGCACTTGCCTAGGGGTTGGGGAGTTGTGTGGAGGAAGAAGAAGAAGAAGAAGAAGGAAATTAATGGTGGTTATGAAGAGAGAGAAGAGGTTGGTGGAGTTATAAAGAGGGTGTTGTGGTGGGTTGAGGGTGTAGCATAGGGCTAGGGTATTCCAACACATAAACCAAACCAAACGATTCCAAACCAATTAAAACCGGGCCAAGCCCAAAACCCAAAATACGAGAAATATCGAAATTCCACAAGCTGAGAAAAATAAAATACATGCCAAAATCCAGATACGAGTATAAATACAAAATACGAGAAAATACGGGAAATGAGGGTGACAACTCTACCCACCTTAAAAGAATTCCGTCCTCGAAATTTAATCAAGGAGCTAGAGATTGCCACGACAAGCTACACTAAGCACAGGCAAGTTACACTAAGCAGTCCAATCATACAATCATACAATGCAAGCAAGGAAGGGAAAATATAAGGCATAAGAAAGACATTATACCTCACGAGTCAAACAGGTAGGGATATCGCGATCGGATGTCGTCCTCACGCTCCCACGTTGACTCACCTAGAGAGTGATGACCCCAAACAACACGGACTAATTTAATAGTCTTATTCTTGAGTATCTTTTCCCTCCGGTCCAAAATAGACACGGGCCTCTCCTCATACGAAAGGTTGGTACCAACAACCAATTCCGAATGGTCTAGGATGTGGCTCGGGTCCGGAATATACCGTCGTAATTGGGACACATAGAATACATCATGTACCTCACTTAGCGACGGTGGAAGAGCGAGACGATAGGATACATCTCCTACTCGCTCTAGAATATCGAACGGCCCTATATACCTAGGACTAAGCTTTCCCCGCACGTCGAAGAGAATGACGCCGCGGTTAGGCGAGATCCTAAGGAATACATGGTCGCCGACAGCAAATTCTAAGGGACGCCGATGAGCATCGGCCCAATGGCACTGGCGGTCCTGGGCAACTCGGAGGTGATCTCTGACCTTCCTGACCACTTCAACCGTCTGAAAAATCAATTCGGGACCAAGCATCTGCCTCTCTCCGACATCGTCCCATGCTAGTGGGGATCTGCACTTCCTACCATAAAGAGCCTCGAAGGGTGCTATCTGGATACTGGCCTGATAAATGTTATTGTACGAAAATTTCACCAGGTGCAGATGATCCTCCCATGAACCACCGAAGTCAAGGGTACAGGATCTCAACATATCTTCAAGAGTCTGGATTGTGCGCTCTGATTGACCATCCGTCTGCGGGTGATAAGCTGAGCTGAACTGAAGACGAGTCCCCAAACTCTTCTGCAAGCTGCGCCAAAAGTGTGATGTGAATCTTGAATCCCTGTCTGAGGTGATGCTGACTGGCACACCGTGAAGCCTGACGATCTGCCTGAGGTACATCTCTGCTAGCTGCGCCGTCGACTGTCCAACTCTGAATGGGAGAAAGTGTGCCACCTTCGTGAGACGGTCAACTATAACCCAAATAGCATCTCTGCCGGCCGGAGATCTGGGCAATCCGGTCACGAAATCCATGGTTATATGCTCCCATTTCCATTCTGGGATCGGTAAGGGTTGAAGAAGTCCAGCGGGCCTCTGATGTTCAGCTTTAACCTGTTGGGAAACCAAACACCGAGAGACAAACCGGGCTATCTCCCTCTTCATGCCATTCTACCAAAAATGCTGACGAATATCACGGTACATCTTCGTACCACCCGGATGAATAGAATACTGTAAACTGTGGGCTTCTGCCATGACTTCCTGTCTGATATCTCCACTGGGTACACAAAGACGAGTGTCGTACCGAAGTGTACCGTCTTCATGGATACATAACTCTGGCCTTCTTCCTGCTTCACACTCTGCTCTGAGTCGCTGAAGCTTAGAATCTGCTGACTGCGCCATCCGGATCCTCTTAACTATGCTGGACTGAACCTGTAGACTGGCCATCAACGCCACACTGGTAGGAAGAACCACTTTAATTCCCATCTTCTGAAGATCTGCCAATAATTTTGGTTGCGCCGTCAGGAGATAAACTCCGGCTCTTCTGCTCAATGCATCTGCTACAACGTTGGCCTTCCCGGGATGATACTGCAAATCCACATCATAATCCACCAATAGCTCGAGCCATCTTCTCTGCCGCATATTAAGGTCCTTCTGGGTGAAAACATACTTCAAGCTCTTATGATCAGTAAAGATCTCCACTCTATCTCCGTACAAGTAGTGTCTCCACAACTTCAAAGCAAACACTACCGCCGCCAATTCCAAGTCGTGGGTCGGGTAATTCTTCTCATGATCACGAAGTTGGCGTGACGCATAAGATATTACCTTCCCATGCTGCATCAAGACACACACCAATCCTCTGCCCGAAGCGTCGAAATAAACTGTGAATCCTCCGGTCCCATCTGGAAGGGTGAGAATGGGAGCCGTTATCAAACCTCGCTTCAACTTCTCAAATGATTCCTGACACTCTGCTGTCCAAACAAATGGCACATCCTTGCGGGTCAACTGGGTCATCGGCGCCAAAATCCTTACGAAATCTGAAACGAACCGCCGGTAGTAGCCGGCCAATCCAAGGAAACTGCGAACCTCTGCCACTGAGCTGGGTACCGGCCATGACTCGATAGCCACAATCTTCTGAAGATCCACTTCCACTCCTCCTCGGGTAATGATGTGACCCAAGTATGAAATGCGATCGAGCCAGAACTCGCATTTACTGAACTTGGCGTACAACTGATGCTCCCGAAGCGTCTGAAGGACGACTCTGAGATGCTGCTCATGCTCTGCTTCACTCTTGCTGTAGACCAGGATGTCATCTAGGAACACGATCACAAATTGATCCAGGTAAGGCATGAAAATACGATTCATGAGGTCCATGAATACGGCCGGCGCATTGGTCGCTCCAAAGGGCATAACAAGGAACTCCCAATGTCCATACCTAAATCTGAATGCTGTCTTCGGGATGTCCTGCTCTCTGACTCTGATCTGGTGGTATCCTGACCGCAAGTCGATCTTCGAGAACACTGAAGCCCCTCTGAGCTGATCAAACAAGTCATTTATCCTCGGAAGAGGGGATCTATTCTTGATTGTCACCGAATTCAAGGTACAATAATCAACATATAGCCTGGACGTACCATCCTTCTTTTTCACAAGAAGCATCGAGGCTCCCCAAGGCGATCCACTTGCACGGATGAATCCCTTGGTCCTCAGTTCTTCAATCATCTTGTATAAAATCTCCAACTCTGAAGGCGCCATCCTGTAGACTCGCTCTGATACTGGTGCTGTCCCGAGAATCAAGTCTATAGTGAACTCAATCTCCCGCTCTGGCGACATCCCTGGAAGCTCCTCTGGAAAGACATCTGGAAACTCTTCAACTATCCGGGGTAACTGTACTGCTGCTACTGCCATCTGCAATGCTGGGGAAGATGGCTCTACTGCGCCTCTGGAAAACAAAAACTCTGGCTCGCCGGGGATACTAAAGACAACTCTGCCAATATGGCAGTCTATCCTAGCATACTGGTTTCTCAACCAATCCATGCCTAGGACTACATCATAGTCTGCCATAGAAAACTCTATGAATCTAGCAGGAAACTCCCTACCGCTAACTACGATCCGACACGAGGAAAACACTCGATCTACTCCCACAAGACCATTACCAGTAAGTATATTGAGCCTCACTGATAATGACTCGGGCTCCAATCCTATCCGTGTCGCAAATCGTGCAGACATGAATGAATGCGATGCACCAGAATCAAACAATACCGAAGCTGGAAAGGAGTTGACGAGAATAGTACCTGCCACAACCTCACCTGGTACAACTTCTTCTTCCATAGCCATCATCATGGCCTGACCTCTAGCTGCGGGTCCCCTCTGCTGGAAACCTCTCTGCCTATTCTGGGTCTGAGCTTGGGCTTGTGCATACTGCTGGGGGTGCTGTTGCTGGAATACCTGAGACTGAGGCGACAAGGGCCTCGAAGACTGATACTGCTGCTGCTGAACTGGTGCTGGGGTCGGTCCTCTCACCGAAGAGCTAGAAGGGTTGGATGCTGATGAACCACCCCTATTCGGGCAAGCTCTAACCCTTTGATCTGCTGCTCCACAAGCCAGACACAATCCCTGTACCCTGCGACAATCTGCCACCACATGCCCTGGCTTCCCGCAATGAGAACATCCCATCGCGGAAGTCTGCTTCTGCTTCTGCTGCTGCGGGTACGTCGGGGTCGAATGCTGAACCGATGTTACTGAGGCCGCCCGCCTCGGAGTTCCAATAGTCAATCCCCTAGCTGCCGGGGCTGGAGCTGATGATTGGTGCATCTGGCTGTGGGACCGCTTCCTGCTTCCGGTCCTATCCACGATCCTCTGGGAGGTGTACTCATGCCTCCTAGCTGCTCTCAAGACGGCATCGAACGTCTGGTGCTCAAACTGCTCAACCGCCAACAAGATCTCCAAATGTAGTCCCTGCTGGAACCGCTGGGCCCTATCAAACTCGGTCGCCACCAAGGTGGGGGCAAACCTACTCAGCCTAGAAAACTCCGATGCATAACTGTCAACTGATCTGCCTCCTTGCTTCAAGTGGGTAAATCCGGTCTGCAGGTCGTACCGAGCCACAGCATCAAAGTACTTCGTCTGGAATCTCTTCCTAAACACTGCCCAAGCAATGGGTGCCACTAATCCTATGGCCTGCGCCGCCCACCAATTGTGAGCTAAATCTAACAACTGCAGGCGTACTACCGCCACCTTCTCATTCTTGGATGTCCTAGCTGCTTCCAGAATCACCTCGGTATCCTAAAGCCATGCATCCGCGGCAATCGCATCCTCGGTGCCGTCGATGAAAGGAGGGTTCAATCGCTTGAAACTGTTCGCCGCCTGGTTCCCTGGATGACCGCCTCGGGTCAAAGCATCTTGAACTGTCTGGTGCAGGGCGTCACTTCGACGATCCTGGGAAGCTATCAAGGTCCTGACGAGTCCTACCAAAGTGCCATCATCATGTTCTACAGGTTGAACTGGCTGGACTGGTGGCTCTCCGCCAGAAGGCACGACTCTGGAGGCTACTCCGAAATGCTGGGCTTGATCTCCAGGTTGCTGCTGGTCCGCGGGAGGTGCTCCGCCTTGCTGATCGGCCGGGTCAGGTACTATGCCGCTGAAGAAGACGACATAGGAAACAATAAGGAAGGACCAGGACAGATCAACGATACAAGCATATGATCAGGACAAGAATTCAGGGATTCAGAAGATACGAGCAGAGATCAAGGACGAATACTGATTGAGACATCTATTTGGTAAACCCTCACATATCTTGATTTACAAGACCTGCATGGGCCACCACTTAAACCATGTCACGCCCCAGAACCAGAATAGTGGAGAGCGGGGGCAGACATAGCCAGCTACGTATATTGAAATAGAATACATCTCAACTATACGGTCACGGCTGTCTAGATATGAGGGTTTACTACAAGCCAACAGTCTCTTAAGGTCAAGCCTATTGTCTCAATCTCAAGCAAGTAATATAATTACAAGATGTATGATCATTAAATATACAATAAAAGGCGTCCCAAATATTACATATCAGCTGATCATGAAGCTAGTCGTACAAAATGTTAGGACTAGCAAGAGTTTAAGTCATACATGATCAACCATAGGATTTGTTAATCATGTTTACAGCCCGTAGGCAGACAGAAAGTAAAAGTGCATCGAGCTAACAGGTGCTCGTCGGCTAAACGCCTCAAAAGAATAAATTTACAATAGAGTGAGCGAAACAAAACAGAAAACCCACTCGTAGCCCGGGTTCCTTCTAGTCGCCACCATTGGGCTGGAAGCTTGGTAGATCCTCGGGAGCTGCTCTGAAATCTTGTCACACAAAACCAGTTGGGTCAACCCCAGAAAGAGCAAGTGCCACAAGGGGGCCACGGAATAAGAACAAAAGCCAGCAATCAGCACAGAAAATCTAATATTAAAACTAAATTACGAAAACATGTCAGGATGATATACGACGAGATAACCATGGAACTATTCCGATAGCCAGGTTACAACCCGTAAACCAAACAAGGACCGGGGTTATAACCCTTCATCTGAACAGAGCTTGGTTTCCCACCATTTATCGGCAAGATAAGTAATGTAAGAAATCAAAACAGAAAGCAATCTGGTACTGGATCAAGACATGGCTAAACTGGTTATACCTCATTCAATCAATCACGGCCAAGCAGACACTACGGCTTACTACTTTAACTAACTAGGGTTATCACAGGCCTAATTACTAACAAGATGCAGTGAGATTGTTCCACAGCCACAAGTCCTGCAGACCATCCAGGCTACCCAGGTCGAAAGATTAGGGTTGAATTCAGGTGGGTACATCGCCCGGGAGACAAATGTACCCTTAGGTGACTTAGAGGGTGCAACACTCGACGGTGCGCTGGAAATGTGCCCTACTCGACGGCAGGCTACAGATTCCAAGAGCGCCCAGGTAACGAGATTGCCTGTAGCTGTGTCATCTCTTCATGACTACTGTGTTATTCTAGTTATTAACCTTAATCCATTTTAGTAGGGGCTCCTGACCGTGGTACTCAGGAGTCCCATCCTAGACATGATGCAAGACAGGACAAGTGGATTAACAAGCAAGCAAGAAAGAACCACCCACGGTGTCAAGACAGGTCAAGTTAAGTTATCAAGTCATGTCAAGTCAGGAGTGCGCCGCCACGGGCCACTATCAAGTCATGTTGGTCATGTCAGGAGTGCACCACTACGGGTCACTGTCGTGTTATGCTAGTTCCTTGTCATACCAAGCCATGTACAATAGTCATTCCAAACATATTAAGTAAAATCAAGTTCATGACAAAAGGCGTAAGGATATAAAATAGGCATGAAATATCTAATAAAATATCAAAATACGGGGTCAGGGGATGCGTACACACAAAAGCACATACGCAATATAATACGCACGCAGGAGGGCAGCGTATGTGAAAGTCACGCACGCTCAAGGGACAGTGTGCGTGAAAAGTCACGCACGCTCAAGGGAACAGTGTGCGTGAAAAGTTACGCACGCTCAAGAGAGCAGCTGCGTGAAAAGTCACGCACGCTCAAGAGAGCAGCTGCATGAAAAGTCACGCACGCTCAAGAGAGCAGCTGCGTGAAAAGTCACGCACGCTCAAGAGAGCAGGCTTCCAACAGGAAGCGTACTCAAGCCTGCGTACGCAGCGCTAAAGAGCGCGCGTAGCTCAGTGTGCGTAGCTAAACAGCTCTGCACACTGCTCACTGTCTTCTCCAAACAGCAAGAACACATGGCTGAAACCAAAACTTCAAAGCATCATAACTTGGCCATCCGAACTCCAAATCCGAATTTCCAAGGCTCCAACTGGAGTGAAACTGAAAGCTCTTCCACATGGAAACATCCAAACTCATAGAAAACCAACATAAATAGCTCAAACCATATAAAATCCAAAAATAGAAATAACTTAGATCTACATCAACAGAGACTCCAAATCATAAAAACCCAAGAACTAATGTTGATCTCCATATCCTAAACTAGCAAATGGACAAAGAAAAGTGGGTCCTCATTGTAGTGGCAAGATGCACTTGCCTAGGGGTTGGGGAGTTGTGTGGAGGAAGAAGAAGAAGAAGAAGAAGAAGAAGAAGGAAATTATTGGTGGTTATGAAGAGAGAGAAGAGGTTGGTGGAGTTATAAAGAGGGTGTTGTGGTGGGTTGAGGGTGTAGCATAGGGCTAGGGTGTTCCAACACATAAACCAAACCAAACCGATTCCAAACCAATTAAAACCGGGCCAAGCCCAAAACCCAAAATACGAAAAATACCGAAATTCCAAAAGCTGAGAAAAATAAAATACATGCCAAAATCCAGATACGAGTATAAATACGAAATACGAGAAAATACGGGAAATGAGGGTGACACAGGTGCCGGTGGCTAAACGCCGTAAAAGTATAAGCAGGAGTGGTGGAGAAGAAAACCCACTCGAGTCCCCGAACCGCCATGCTCCTAGTATGCACCATGGATGTCAGGGAGGAAGATCGTGTCCTCTGGCTCTGCTACGAGATCTGGCCAAACAAAACCAGCGGGGTCAGCCCCGAATAGCAAGTACCGCCAAAGGGGCACAAGAGTTAAGATTAAAAACCCAACTAATAGAATGACTGATAATAGTAATACTTATGCTACTATTATAGGGTAGCGCAACATCCTCGAACCCATATGGCACCCTTACAACCAAACAAGGACAAAAGGTGCCGCATAGAGTCGGAACGTGTCGTACTCTATAACTTTCACATAAGTTAAAAAGGTATAAACCATAAAATCTCCTGATCGTGACTTCGGTCGATAGCCTATCGCAGCACAATAACCAACCCAACAATCAAACAAGAACATGGGTTGGATCATGTACCATGATAGACCATGTTTCTCAGTCATTCACAGAAGTAGCACTTCACAACCAGAATAAGTCTTCCGTTCATAACTTCGGTCCACAGCCTGTCATAGTACGATAACCAACCCAACAATCAAACAAGAACATGGGTTGGATCACGCACCATGACAGTCCGCTTCCCTCAGTTATTCACGGAAGGTAAATAGGAAACATGCAAGTCATTTTCACGGCCAATCAAGTCTACGAGTTTCTAGTGGAACGAGGTTATCCTCGCGTCATGTTATTAGAAAAATTCTCAGATCGTATCTTTCCAGCAAGGCTAGCCAACCCAGGGGTTCGCGTAGACAAGTGTCATGGAGCACAGGTCCCTCGTGAGGCCACCTTGCCAAGACATGTAATATATAGCAGGAATTAATCGGATACAGTCATCCACTCGTTGCGGATGACACAGTATCCGTGGAGACCAGCCGTCACGCCAAGACAACATCTTAGGGCGACTGGTGTAACACGATCTCGGGACTCTGTCCTCCCCATGCATCTAGTATATTCAGTTGCCTAGTTTAACCCTAGGTGAAATCTTGGACTCTCATGCTGTGGCCTGCATGATTATCCTCCTAAAGTCGTACTTTAGTACGAGTACCCTAAGTGAGGATCCATGTCAATCAGTATGTCAACATGTGCTACCCTCCTTAGTGTAATACATCATTACAAATACGCCACGTGGAGTTATGAGTCATTTGTCGAGCATGAACAAGAACTGGAACATTCAGGTACATGTATCAGGTAGGAACACTTTGTTCTCCGGGGTCACATCAGTGCTCATATCATGCTCGGGACAAAAGGCGTAAGGATATAAAATGGGCATATAATATCTAATAAAATATCAAAAGCATACGCACAACAAGGCAGCGTGGGTAAAAAGTCACGCAAGCTTACACAAGACAGCGTGCGTAAAAAGTCACGCAGGCTCAAGGAGAGAGCTGCGTGAAAAGTCACGCAGGCTCAAGGGAAAGAGCAGCGTGAAAAGTCACGCAAGCTCAAGGGAGAGTGCTGCGTGAAAAGTCACGCAGACTCAAGGGAAGAGCTGTGTGAAAAGTCACGCAGGCTCAAGGGAAAGAGCAGCGTGAAAAGTCATGCATGCTCAAGGGAGAGTGCTGCGTGAAAAGTCACGCAGAGTCAAGGGAAGAGCTGTGTGAAAAGTCACGCAAGCTCAAGGGAAAGAGCTGCGTGAAAAGTCACGCAAGCTCAAGGGAAGAGCTGCGTGAAAAGTCACGCAGGCTTAAGGGAAAGAGCTGCGTGAAAAGTCACGCAAGCTCAAGGGAAAGAGCAGCGTGAAAAGTCACGCAGGCTCAAGGGGAAAACACGCTTCCAACAGGAAGCGTGCTCAAACAGGAGCACACTGTTCACTATCTTCTCCAAAACAGCAAGAACACCATGGCTGAACCCAAGTTTCAAAGTATCATAACTTGGCCATCCGAACTCCAAATCCAGATTTTCAAAGCTCCAACTTGGGTGAAACTGAATGCTCTTCCACATGGAAGCATCAAAAACCCATAAAATCCAACTAAAGTAAATCAAACCATACAAAATCCGAAAATGACTAAAACTTAGATCTACAAAAATCAAAGCTTCAAAATAGAAATTTCCAAGTTCTAAACTAGTATAGATTGAGGAAAAGAACATGTTTTGGCAAATAGTTTTGTAAGAATCATTAACAAAATAATGGATCCTTCTCTTGAGCAAGTTGGTACTTGCCTTGGTTGGTGGAGGAAGTAAATGAGAAGAAGTAAATGAGAGGAGAGAGAAGGAGATGAGTTATATATATAGAATTCTTGGACCCATGGGTTCATGATGAACCAAAGGGTTCATGATGACCCATTGGTGAACCAAGAATAGGTTACCCAAATGAGCCAAAACTGTAGGCCCAAATGCAGAAAATATATTAGGAAATAATATTTTATCGAATATTTTTGGGAAATGCATGAAGAAATACAGCATAATAAATATAGTATAAATTCAAGGTAAATACAATTTATCGGTTTACGTATTAAAATACGTATTCCAGGATTGGGGAGTGACATCTCTACCATTCTTAGAAAAATTCCGTCCTCGTAATTCCAGCCAAGACAGGTTAGTGAAATCAGGGCAAGCAAGGCACAATCATATATATAAGTTAACTATCATAGCAGTTATTATCATACATCACAAGGTGCAAAATAAGCAGGTGCAGAAAAGCATGGAATCGTGTCAATAAGGTGCATAAATATACCTTATTAGTCAAACAAATACGGATAACGAGATCTGATCTCGTCCTCGCGCTCCCAGGTTGACTCTTCCGAAGAGTGATGGTTCCAAGAAATACAGACAAGGCTTATCGTCCGATTCTTGAGTACCTTCTCTCGCCGGTCCAAAATAGATACGGGTTGTTCCTCGTAAGTTAGGTCGGTATCCACGACTAACTCAGAATGATCAAGGACATGACTCAGATCCGAGACATACCCACGTAATTGGGACACATGAAACACATCATGTATGCCAGTTAACGAAGGCGGAAGGGCAAGTCGATAAGCCATATCGCCTACCCGAGCGAGAATCTTAAAAGGACCAACATATCTTGGACTAAGCTTTCCTCGGGTTCCAAATCTGATGATACCCCGAGTAGGCAAAATCTGCAGAAACACTTGGTCGCCAACTCTGAACTCTAGAGGCCTACGATGCTGATCTGCCCAATGACGATGTCGATCTTGTGCAACTCGAAGGCGCTCTCTGACTAACTTAACTATCTCCACAGTCTGCGTGATCATCTCTGGCCCCAACAACTTCCGTTCTCCGACGTCGTCCCATGCCAAAGGGGACCTGTACTTCCTTCCGTACAATGCTTCGAACGGGGCCATCTGAATGCTAGCCTGATAGCTGTTGTTATAGGAGAACTCCACTAGATGAAGGTGATCCTCCCAAGATCCGCCAAAATCCAAGGTACACGCCCGTAGCATATCTTCTAATATCTGAATGGTTCTTTCTGATTGCCCGTCAGTTTGTGGATGATAAGCAGTACTGAATCTTAACTTGTTTCCCAAACTTTGGTACAAGCTCCGCCAAAATGGGAAGTAAACCGCGTATCCCGATCTGATACTATACTAACTGGAATACCGTGCTGCCTTACTATCTGCTTCATGTACATGTCTGCTAGCTGTTCAGTAGTCTGTCCAACTCGAAAGGGAAGGAAATGAGCAACCTTCGTGAGTCGATCTACTATTACCCAGACTGCATTCTTGCCAGCTGGGGATCTAGGTAAACCGGTCACAAAATCCATCGTGATGTGCTCCCATTTCCATTCTGGGATAGGAAGCGGCTGTAGCAACCCTGCTGGTCTCTGCTGCTCGGCTTTTACCTGCTGACATACCAGACACTTGGATACAAATCTCGCTATCTCTCTTTTCATGCCATTCCACCAAAAGAACTGCCTGATATCTCGATACATCTTCGTTCCTCCTGGATGAATGGAGTAAATAGAACTATGAGCTTCGGACATAACTTCTTGCCGAAGGTCTCCACTCGGTACACAGAGTCTGTTTCCAAACCTGAGCGTACCATCTTCATGAATCACTAACTCCTTCCTACGGCCTGATTCATACTCCGATCGCAACTTCTGAATCTGTGGATCTTCTGCTTGTGCTGCCCTTATCCTCTCTACTAAGGTTGACTGAATCTGCATACTGGTCATTCTTCCTATATCCCTTGGCAAAACTACTTCGATTCCCATACTCTGAAGGTCATCTAAAATATGCTTCTGCGAGGTCAAGATAAAGGCACTGTCTCTCCTACTCAGTGCATCTGCAACTACATTCGCCTTGCCTGGGTGATACTGAAGATCTAAATCAAAATCCTTCAGCAGTTCTAACCATCTTCTTGCCTCATGTTCAAATCTCGCTGCGTGAACACGTATTTCAAACACTATGATCAGTATAGATCTCTACCCGATCTCCGTATAAATAATGCCTCCACAACTTGAGTGAAAACACCACAGCTGCTAACTCCAAATCGTGAGTCGGGTAATTCTTCTCATGGTTTCGAAGATGCCGAGACGCATATGCTATCACTTTTCTATGCTGCATCAATACACATCCAAGACCCTTCCCTGATGCGTCACAATATACGGTAAAGCCTCCTGCTCCTACTGGAAGTGTCAAGATCGGGGCTGAGATCAATCTCTTCTTCAATTCTTCAAATGATGCCTGACAGCTAGCTGACCAATCAAACACTATGTCCTTGTACGTTAAACGCGTTAAGGGCGCAGAGATCTTGGCAAAGTCCGCCACGAACCTTCTGTAGTAACCAGCTAATCCTAAGAAACTTCGCACTTCTACAACCGTTCTCGGAACTGGCCAATGCTCTACGGCCTCAATCTTCTTCGGATCCACTGACACTCCTGTCCCAGAAATTACATGCCCCAGGAACGAAATGTGATCTAACCAAAATTCACACTTGTCAAGCTTCGCATAAAGTTGATGCTCCCTCAATGTCTGTAAGACAGTCCTAAGATGTTTCTCATGCTCATCTTCACTGCTAGAATAGACAAGAATGTCATCTATGAATACCACCACAAATTTATCCAAGTACGGCAGAAATATGCAGTTTATTAAATCTATGAATACTGCGGGGGCGTTGGTTAGTCCAAAGGGCATTACTAAAAACTCATAATGCCCATATCTAGATCTGAATGCTGTCTTCGGTATGTCTTGCTCCCGGACTCTTACTTAATAGTATCCTGACCGAAGATCAATCTTAGAAAAGACGCTGGCCTTGCTCAACTGGTCAAACATGTCATCAATCCTTGGTAGTGGGTACTTATTCTTCACTGTTACTGCATTCAGCTTGCGGTAGTCGATGCACATCCTCGTCGACCCATCCTTCTTGGGAACTAGAATCACTGGTGCGGCCCAGGGCGATTTACTGTCTCGGATGAATCCCTTAGACTTCAACTCTTCTTCATGTTGATACAACTTATCCTGCTCTGACGGCAACATTCTGTAAACTCTATCTGCAATTGGCCTCGTTCCAGGGTTCAACTCAATGCTAAATTCTACCTCTCTGACTGGGGGTATCCCTGGAAGCTCATCAGGAAAGACGTCGAGAAAATCTTCGACCACTCTCGGAATCTGTCCTGGCTCTGACACTGCTGCTGAGATGACGCCTCCGGCCTGATTCTTCAAGGTTCGAGTAAAGATAAACTGCTCCATCCCAGGAACGCTGAATATGACCCTACCTCCTCTACAATCAATTGTCGCATGACTGTCTCTCAACCAGTCCATGCCAAAAACGACATCAAAATTCCCCATAGGGAATTCAATCAATGATGCGGGCAATAAATGCCCACACACCTCCACCGAACATGAAAAGCGCACTATGCTAACTTCTTCGAGCCCATTGCCGGTGAGTATATCCATCCTCTCCGGTAATGCCTCAAACTCTAATCCAATTCGTGTAGCATATTGTGCAGAGATGAATGAGTGAGTAGCGCCTGAATCAAATAATGCTACAGCGGGAAATGAGGTGACGAGAATTTTACCTGCCACCATGTCACTAGACGCTAGAGCCTCCCCCAAGGTCAATATGAGAGCCTGGCCCCGCGGAGCCCCTTGTTGCGGCCTTCCTCGACCATGCTGTTGCTGCCTCTGGGGGCCTTCTGCTTCCTGTGCCTGGCAGAACATCTGAGTCTGCGTTGGTAGACGCTGGGCTAGGGGCCTTACTGCTAGTACTGGCCCTCCACTCGGGGTTGCCACTGGAGCTGGCAATGCTGGAAACTGTTGAGCTGGCCCTTCTGGCCTCTGCATCATAGGACAAGTGGAAATACGGTGGTCTGCACGACCACACCTCAAACATAAGCCATTCGCTGACCGACACACCTCCCTCGTGTGCCCTGCCTTCCCACAGAAGGTACAGCCCTGGGGTGCTCCCTGACGCTGCTGCTGGTTCCTCGGCTGCTGATACCGAACTAGCGCTGTATTAGTTGACACGGTCGTCCTCCGCGGCGCTCCTGCATCATAAATACGTACACCGGGTGCTGGTGCCGATGTTCGCTGCATTGCTCCTCCTCCAACCTGGGAATGAGATCTCTTCTGACCTCCTGTCCTCGATGCTAACCTCTGCTGGGTAAGCTCGTGCCTACGAGCTGCCGTCAAAACAACGTCAAATGTCTGGTAGTCGTGTCCTTCTACAAGTTGCAATAGTTCCAAATGAAGTCCCTGCTGGAACCTTATAGCCTTCTCCGGCTCCGTTGCCACCATTGCTGGTGCAAAACGGCACAATCTGCAGAACTCTGCTGCATACCCATCTATGGTCTTGCCTGCTTGCTTGAGACTGATAAACTTCTGCTGGAGCTCATATCGAGCTACTACGCCAAAATACTTGGCCTTGAATCTGTCACTGAAGGTGGTCCAACGAACAGGACGTCTTATACCAACTTCTTCTGATGCCCACCAGTCGCGGGCAAGATCCTGAAGTACTAATTTGACCTGATCAACCTTCTCATCATCTGGAACCTTGGCCGCCACAAGAATGGATTCAATGTCTTGAATCCAGGCATCCGCAGTGATGGCATCCTCCGTGCCATCAAAATACCTCGGGTTCAAGCGACGGAACCTTTCTGATGCTCCCGAGTCAACCCCGGCACTCCTCTCAAGAGCTAACTGAATCCCCTGGTTCAGCAACACGTTCTGCTCCTGCTGCCGAGTCTGTTGCTGTTGGTGAGTGACAAAAATCCTTCGGACGATCTCCAGGAGTGCTACGGCATCTGGTACTGCCGTCGCTGCTGGTGCTGCAGGAGTTCCAATAACCTGCGGCTGCACTGCTTCTGGTTCCACTTCTGCTCGTGCCTGCCCTGGGGAAGGTTCTCTCTCCTGTTGCTGCCCAGTCGAGCCATGCTCTTGCTGCTCTTCCTCATGGGCCTCACCCGCTACTGAGAATGAAGCACCCCTATAGAGAAAGATATAAGATTATCAAGTCCGGACAAGGAAGATTTCGAGGATGCAAGTCAGGTTAGAGATCAAGGCAAGGACAGAGAATTCGAAACAGAATTTCAAGGGGAACAAGTTTTGATTGAGACTCCTAATAATTCGCAATACCCCACAAGTCTAAAAATCAGACCTGTATGGGCCACCACTTAAACCTTGTCACGCCCCAGTACCGAAATACGGGGACGGACTAGGCCAGCTACTCCATATGAGGTACGTAACGTCATACGGCGATCGTGGCTGTCGAGAGACTAGGGGGTACATGCTACAATCAAGTCTCCTATGGTCCCACAGAGTTCTATGTCTCAATCAATTAAGTCAAATCAGCAATTAAATGAACATTAAAGATAAAGCAGTAAGGCGTCCCTGACGCTTCATCAAAATGATCATGAGAGACTAGCTTTATAATTTAGCTATCTCAGAGAGTCAGGAGTACAAAATTATACACAGCTGCAGTCTGTTTAATTACAATTATGTACTGACACAAAATATCAAGTAATTCGGCTAACAGGTGCCGGTGGCTAAACGCCGCAAAACTATAAGCATGAGTGGTGGAGAAGAAAACCCACTCGAGTCCCCGAACCGCCATGCTCCTAGTATGCACCATGGATGTCAGGGAGGAAGATCGTGTCCTCTGGCTCTGCTACGAGATCTGGCCAAACAAAACCAGCGGGGTCAGCCCCGAATAGCAAGTACCGCCAAAGGGGCACAAGAGTTAAGATTAAAAACCCAACTAATAGAATGACTGATAATAGTAATACTTATGCTACTATTATAGGGTAGCGCAACATCCTCGAACCCATATGGCACCCTTACAACCAAACAAGGACAAAAGGTGCCGCATGGAGTCGGGACGTGTCGTACTCTATAACTTTCACATAAGTTAAAAAGGTATAAACCATAAAATCTCCTGATCGTGACTTCGGTCGATAGCCTATCGCAGCACAATAACCAACCCAACAATCAAACAAGAATATGGGTTGGATCATGTACCATGATAGACCATGTTCCTCAGTCATTCACAGAAGTAGCACTTCACAACCAGAATAAGTCTTCCGTTCATAACTTCGGTCCACAGCCTGTCATAGTACGATAACCAACCCAACAATCAAACAAGAACATGGGTTGGATCACGCACCATGACAGTCCGCTTCCCTCAGTTATTCACGGAAGGTAAATAGAAAACATGCAAGTCGTTTTCACGGCCAATCAAGTCTACGAGTTTCTAGTGGAACGAGGTTATCCTCGCATCATGTTATTAGAAAAATCCTCAGATCGTATCTTTCCAGCAAGGCTAGCCAACCCAGGGGTTCGCGTAGACAGGTGTCATGGAGCACAGGTCCCTCGTGAGGCCACCTTGCCAAGACATGTAATATATAGCAGGAATTAATCGGATACAGTCATCCACTCGTTGTGGATGACACAGTATCCGTGGAGACCAGCCGGCGCGCCAAGACAACATCTCAGGGCGACTGGTGTAACACGATCTCGGGACTCTGCCCTCCCCATGCATCTAGTATATTCAGTTGCCTAGTTTAACCCTAGGTGAAATCTTGGACTGTCATGCTGTGGCCTGCATGATTATCCTCCTAAAGTCGTACTTTAGTACGAGTACCCTAAGTGAGGATCCATGTCAATCAGTATGTCAACATGTGCTACCCTCCTTAGTGTAATGCATCATTACAAATACGCCACGTGGAGTTACGAGTCATTTGTCGAGCATGAACAAGAACTGGGACATTCATGTACATGTATCAAGTAGGAACACTTTGTTCTCCGGGGTCACATCAGTGCTCATATCATGCTCGGGACAAATGGCGTAAGGATATAAAATAGGCATATAATATCTAATAAAATATCAAAAGCATACGTACAACAAGGCAACGTGGGTGAAAAGTCACGCAAGCTTACACAAGGCAGCGTGCGTAAAAAGTCACGCAGGCTCAAGGAGAGAGCTGCGTGAAAAGTCACGCAGGCTCAAGGAAAAGAGCAGCATGAAAAGTCATGCAAGCTCAAGGGAGAGTGCTGCGTGAAAAGTCACGCAGACTCAAGGGAAGAGCTGTGTGAAAAGTCACGCAGGCTCAAGGAAAAGAGCAGCGTAAAAAGTCATGCAAGCTCAAGGGAGAGTGCTGCGTGAAAAGTCACGCAGACTCAAGGAAAGAGCTGTGTGAAAAGTCACGCAAGCTCAAGGAAAAGAGCTGCGTGAAAAGTCACGCAAGCTCAAGGGAAGAGCTGCGTGAAAAGTCACGCAGGCTCAAGGGAAAGAGCTGCGTGAAAAGTCACGCAAGCTCAAGGAAAAGAGCAGCGTGAAAAGTCACGCAGGCTCAAGGGGAAAACACGCTTCCAACAGAAAGCGTGCTCAAACAGGAGCACACTGTTCACTGTCTTCTCCAAAACAGCAAGAACACCATGGCTGAACCCAAGCTTCAAAGTATCATAACTTGGCCATCCGAACTCCAAATCCAGATTTCCAAAGCTCCAACTTGGGTGAAACTGAATGCTCTTCCACATGGAAGCATCAAAAACCCATAAAATCCAACTAAAATAAATCAAACCATGCAAAATTCGAAAATGATTAAAACTTAGATCTACAAAAATCAAAGCTTCAAAATAGAAATTTCCAAGTTCTAAACTAGTATAGATTGAGGAGAAGAACATATTTTGGCAAATAGTTTTGTAAGAATCATTAACAAAATAATGGATCCTTCTCTTGAGCAAGTTGGTACTTGCCTTGGTTGGTGGAGGAAGTAAATGAGAAGAAGTAAATGAGAGGAGAGAGAAGGAGATGAGTTATATATATAGAATTCTTGGACCCATGGGTTCATGATGAACCAAAGGGTTCATGATGACCCATTGGTGAACCAAGAATAGGTTACCCAAATGAGCCAAAACTGTAGGCCCAAATGCAGAAAATATATTAGGAAATAATATTTTGTCGAATATTTTTGGGAAATGCATGAAGAAATACAGCATAATAAATATAGTATAAATTCAAGGTAAATACAATTTATCGATTTACGTATTAAAATACGTATTCCAGGATTGGGGAGTGACATTATGTGAATCCTAGTAGCAAGCAGAGATCTATATATCATATTCTCTTATTACTGGTTTTAATCCCTCATATCGTGCTTCCTTGCGGTACTTGCTATTAGAGGTCTAACCTCTCTGGTTTTGCATGGCCAGATTTAGAGCCGGTTCCCGAGGACTCAGCTTACTTCTACCTCCAAGATGGTCAATACTAGAGGAATGATCGCAGGAGGACTCGAGTGGGTTCCTTACCTCCCCGCTCGTTTTGTTATTTACTTTATACTTTGCCGTTTGGCACCGATATGTTAGTCGGATTGTCTTGCACTTACTTTTGCATAATTGTAATTAAGTCAGACTGCAGCTGATAACAATTGTGTATACTTTGCTACATCATCTGGCTATGTTTTGTAAAGCCAGATATCAAGAACATTTTGACTGAGCGTTTGGGACGCCTTACTGCTTTATCTTACATGTTCTCTATTTCTGTTTCTTATTTGAATGATTGAGACAATAGAGGTGAAATGACCATATTGAGACTTTCATGTAGTATGTACCCCCTCGTCTTTTAGACAACATTGATCGTATTATACGATATTTATCTACCCGTAATACGTAGCTGGCTGAGTCATTCCCCCGCTCTTCAGTATTCTGGTTCTGGGGCGTGACATAGCGTAGTATTTAGTTTTTACGCACACGTTTTACGTGCCCGCGTATTAATTACCCTTTACGCACACGCATTCGCGTACCAGCGTAATCGCTTCTACGCCGAGTTCATTCGAACTCTACGCAGGGGTTACTCCACTTGGGTGGAGTGCTTGCTCGCGTAGAGCGTTTGCCCGCGTAGAGCTCCGCTCGCGTAGAGCGTTTGCTCGCGTAGAGTCTCGCCCGCATGCGGCTTTGCTAGCGTAAAGCGCTTGCTCGCGTAGAATCCCACCCACCTGCTCTCTTGCTCGCGTAGAGCTGCCTATCCTTATGTCTTGCCCGCGTAGAGCTGTTTTACGCTCGGGGTCTCTTAGGCCTAGCGTAGTCTTGCTCGCGTAGAGACTTTGAGTCCCTATGGCGTACACCATTACCCTTTTATATCCTTACGCCTTTTTTTATGAACTTGATAATCACAAATTTATTTAATATTACTGGAATGATAATTGTACATGGCATGGTATGGCAAGTAACTGACATAACGTGACATGACGAGACATGACAAGTAAGCCTGATGGAAACTATTGAAAGTTGTTGCGACGGCTAGCATGACATGACAAAAATGAATGGCCTGGACACCGTAGACGATTGTGTTTGTACAAGTGAACCAGTATCGTCTTGCATTATGTCTAGGGCAGGGACCCCTGAGAACCACGGTCAGGGGTACCTACGTAAACTGACTAAGGCTAATAACTAGAATAATCCATTAGTCATGAAGAGATTTTTCAGCTACAGGCAATCCCGTTATCTGGGCTCCCCATCATGGGATCTGTAGCCTGCCATCGAGTAGGGCACATTTCCAGTACACCGTCATGTGTTGCACCCTTCAAGCTGTAATGCCCCGCTCCGTTCGGTGCATTATGATGAATCGTTGACTCGAAGAGTTGCATTGACCTGATGAAGTATCGATGCGAATCGATGCAAGAGTTACGTTGGCTAAAGGTAAGCTTTGAGTCGATTAGAATCTATGGATCGAATCGATGCAACCCGTTGAGCAAGTGCTGATTTAGTTGATCTGGTGTGCAGGCTATGTCTTTATGCTGGATTACGGATCGCGGCATGGGTGCGATAGGCCAAATCAACCGAGTAGTTCAAAGGAATAGCTAAGTCCGAGAGTTAGCTATGCGACCAAGTCATGGAAGCAAGTCACTTCAACTCGGCGAAACGGCAAGGCGTATCGACTTAAGGTGGGCGGGTTCTTGACTCTCTCTCCCTATTCCTTCACGTCTAATAAAATATATCATTGTATACATAAGATGTTATCGAGTTAGCGAGCGTGGCTCGGCGACGAAAGGTCCAAGTATGTGTCGAACATTAAGATAGAACATTGAACAATCGAACAATTGAAGCGACGTGCATCAAGTGTACGAGTCGCGGTAGGACGGTGATGGTAGAACATTGAAAGACAATATCGAGATGTGCATTACGTGCACGCCTCCGAGAACATTGAACACTAGGCGTAGAACATTGATTACGGCACTGGGCGTGCACTCGTGCACTTATGCTACGAAAAGACTAAGTAACTACGGAACTAGGCTATAAGAATGACTTACGAATGGTATACGTTGAATATGAGTATGAGATGACTAAGCCGTTGGGCGTCGTGCATCAATATGGATGTGTTGGGGCATAACGCCGACGGAGCTCCCCATATGGATGGTAGATTATGTTTATGAGACGCGAATATGTTTATGGTACGAGACTATGTTTATGGAACGGAGGATTGGTTGGAACGATATGATTTGTATGCTATGGTACGTATTGCATGGTCAATGGACTCGGATGGCCCGTGCACGGGTGCGGCTTCCCTCGGACGGTTACGCCGGGGCACCGGGACCGTTCGGCCTAGGAGGAAATTATGTGTGGTATTTATGGTGCACATTATTTGGACGGATTGCGACCGTCCAGTGCTGTGATAAGCTATGATATTCGTAAGTTTGGGATCCTTCAGATACTGGGCTAGCAACCCGTATCGAAGTGATCGTAGGCTTACACATAAGAGATGCCAAGTCCATTACGGTGCGAAACACCGTGACCTTCATATAGATAGGGTCGGTGGGCTGAGATAAGAGTTGGGTGCAGGCGCAGGGCCTGCCACCCTTATGCATATGTTTACGGTTATGATTGGTTAATTGTGCGAATCGTATGGTTGCTTATGTATTCTAACCATGGCAGGCTAGGCAAAGAGGAATGGAGATGAGCATGAAACACTATGTTATGTTCATATTACGGCTAACTGTATCTGCTGCAGGAACACGGTATGGGACACATTATGATAAGTTGCTATATATGAAGATTACCATGAAACTGATCCTGAGGCTAAGTAGAGAGATCACCAAATAATGATGCATGTTTTACTAAAGATATTTAGTGTTTGGTTTGGGTGCGAGCGGGTCTTGATCAGTGCGAAGCGAGGATGAAAGCACTAATCCCCCACTAGTTTGTGTGCAGGCTCAGGTTATGATCGGCTCGGGGCGGGGCTTGGCTTGGACGTGCCGAGGCATGGAGTCCTTGGCGTTCAAGAGGAGCTACCGCATAGGCGTTCGGACTTGCGACATGGAGATGTTCGGCCGAGGACTACTTAGTGGCTATAAAGAGGCATAATGTATGGAACAATGTAATCCTTTGTGAGCTAGAGAGACCATGAGCGTTGTAGCCAATTAGCATGTTAAGTTAGGCTATTCAGAGCCTTTGTAACCTTCAGTTCATTATGAATAAAAAAGATTCTTATTGTATTCTTTGTTTCCTTCCACTGCTTATGTTACGACTTTGAGATAATTACTATGTGAACCGTTATCTTGTCTTGCACGAGCGCAACTCCAGGCTCGTGCGACATCACGCCCCAGCGAGGACGATGATTCGGGTAAAATCTAGCGAGGACGAGCGATTTCCCGGATCGGGGTGTGACAAGTTGGTATCAGAGCGGTTCCATCCTCTGGACCGTGCATGAATCTCTTTGACCCTCAGTTGTTTCGCTATCGAATTCAGTTGACTCTAAGTTGTTTCCGCAACCGTATGGCTCATGGATCTGCTCGACGCTACATTGGATGTTCCATACAATAAGTCTATATTAAGTGAGTACGTCTGCCACAAGTATGTCGTGACTATCACGTGATCTCCGGGTGCCATCAGAGAACGTTGGTTGCACGAAGTGCAACGAGTTATGGAATGTTGGTCGCACAAAGTGCAACGAATATGGTGATGTTGGTTGCACGAAGTGCAATGATATACGTATTATTGATCGTACGAAGTGCGAGGAGTTATGTGTTATTGGTCGCACAAAGTGTGAGGAGTTATGTGTTGTTGTTGGTCGCACGAAGTACGATGAGATGTGTTGTTGGTTGCACTAAGTGCAACGGGTCGATATGTGAGGCGATGCGTGTTATGTTGCTATACAAACGATTATGCGTTGTCGGTTGCACGGAGTGCAGCAAGTCATGAATCGTTCGTTGCATCGGTACAACGAGTCAATATGGTATGATGCGTGTTGCATGGCTATGCGGATGGATAGCGATATGTTGCACGGGATCGAGTAAAGACCTTAAGTTTCGAGAATGAGTTGTTGCACGAGTTGCAACGAGTGACATTGAAAAATCGCGGATGCGATAGTAACGAGTCGAGTTGGTCGCTAAGTCGAGTTGAGTAGGCGATCATTTATGTTGGCCGCCTGTCGCGTTGAGATGTGAATAAGCGAATGTTGCGGGTGTGATCGATATGATCGCCAAGATACGGTTAGAGTGAATGCGTGTCAAACTTGAGCGAACGCTAGAGCTGGGATCGGAAGGATCGCCATACGGGATAGTTGGTTGGAAGAGAGATGTTGGACCTATGCGGAGTGTGATGTCGGATAATGACTCGATTTTGAGTGGTATATGCAATACCACTTGTGCGAGCAAGTGTAGCGAAGTATTGTATCGATAACGATAGGCTCGATCCTGAGTGGTATATGGGATACCACTTAGCGATAGCTATGTTAAGCCGTTTGGTGACTTGCGATAGGTTTCGTCGAGACGATTTTGTTGTTACGATATGTTGTCCTCAACGAACGAAGTAGTACCGAGACTCTAGTGGGAATGAATTGAGTAGGTACGAAGAAATCGTGCGAACGAATTTGAGTTAGTGCGATGAGTCGGTAGCACGACTTTGGAAGTGCGAGTTAGGGATATGAGAATGAATATGTGAATTGGAAATTATGTCATGGTGATGATAGATAGTTACAACGAAATGAAACTTGATGTGTGCTAGACTTGATTCGTATTCGAGTTCGGATAATGGCAATGATTGCAACGAGTTTGAGCTTATGAGTGAGGAAGATGTTCAAGTTATGCATATCGACGATGGTATTGAGGCGTATCAAAGACGATATGCAATAACTCGGAGATACTCTGATCGAATAAACGAAAATTATGTTGAGCATTGTTGTTGGATGAACAAGATGCAAGTTAAGTTGTAGAAATTTGGATGATAACGGTAGGAGTGCTTCGGAAAATTCGAGAGGGGTTGTACGTTACTTGGATGAATCGAAAGTGCTTGATTGTTTCGAGGATAACCACAATGTCGACATTCTTGTCTTATGCGAGTGCAACTCCAGCATCGCACATGCATCGTGCCAAATCAGGGCGATCATTTCGCGTGAGCGCTAGTATGGTGATTCATACAGCGGGAATGATCAAACTTACAAGGCATAGCAAAATCGGATTAGACTTGTGGTGTGATGCGAACGTTGTTCGAGGATGGTTTTGATGAGTATGGAATGTGTCGGACTGTAATCACGAATAGGTTAACTCGGACTTGAGGCGAGTAGATGTCATGCGACTAGCAAAGATAGTCAACGGTAATGCATGAGTGATTCGAGTAGTAACGGCGCGCAAGCGCATGAGTCATTCGAGTAGCAACGGCGCATCAGTTGCGCGGGGATGGATAAACTATGGATTGATGAGTTACGTCGGATAGGAAAAAAGTCTCGTAGGAATTGTCGGGAATTGATTTGGCTCTGCGATAGAATATAGCATGGTTTGTTGTAACTGTCCCTCGTTGATGATCTTCAATTATCGAGCATAGTTTCGGGGCAGATGACCCTAGATGACTTGACCGCCAAATCAAATGAATGTTGAAGTCCCATAGGATGACCCTAAAGAAGTCGCATAAGAAATTTTATCGAGGAGGAGGGATGATGTAGTGCATGTTGAGGATAAATCTAAGCGAGTGAGTATCATGTTTCGGAAGTTAGCGAGTAGCCTTCGACTAGATCGATATGGTTAGAAAGTTTATGATCGATCGAATGGATTCGTGGATAGATTGGGTTAGTCGATGATCAAGTAGATGTGAGAAACGTGCCTAGTATAGCGATGCGGTAAGGCAATTGCAAGAATTCTGCAATGCGCGAGAGCGACGGATAGTAGAACGACCCTAAGAGTTGTGTCGTAGATCGGTTTGAGTAACGGTTAGGCTATGTGTGTTGGGCGCATGATTTATGTTACGAAATGAAGTAGTCGATATTGATTCGAAAATTTGGGTAAGGAATTCGTATTCGATCAAGAATTGGAGATAGGCGTATCGTAAGAGACCTTGGGTCGGAAAGATTGTTGCCTTTGTGCATCGTAGACTCAAGTTGACCTCTTGTGTCGAGAGAGATTAAGCATGATGTCTGGATAAATTACCTAGCGGGGGTAGCCCCAGACGCGATGCGTAGGCAGTTCGAGAACGTGGATCATATTAAGATAATTGTGTGCGAGACTTAGTGCAAATGGTAGGCAAAGGAATTTAGACATGTTGGACTTAGTCCATGTCGTTAAGGCCAATTTTAGGAATGACTGGATGAAAGACTTGAGTTATGTGAGAGATAGAAAACAGTTGGGCGAATAGGCATTGCGGAGAATTGTTGTGATCGAATGTGCAATAACTCGATGCAATGCGAGTGTTAGTTGGCCGACGAGAAACTTATGAGATCGAACTAATAGTTTCGAGTTAAGTTATGCGCAAAATATTTGGGAGGATGATCGCATGTTATGGAATGATGCGTACGAGAATTATTTTTGGGAATAGGTGTTAAGATTGGACCAAGTCGAGTACGAAACGATTGGTGCTTGAGGATTTAAGCAAGCTTGTTAGTTGTCCCGATATCCTACAACTGAGCTTGGCTGAAATGCATATATTGGTGGGATGCCTAAAATATGTGTATGATCCAAACTAAGTTGTATGATTCCAACGATAGTAGCACGAGAGGTACTAAACGCGTAGAAATGTACAATTTGGTTCTGCGAATGCTGCCAGTAATCTTCTTTATACACAGGGTACTAAACGTTTTTCTACCCCTAATGTAATAAAGAAGACTACTCCCTCCACTCCTTCTGACTTACGTGAATTGCTAATGCAAAAGCGTAAGAATAGACAATCTCCGGTGATATTCCCCCAAGAAAAACATCATTGTGAATATCAAAACGGTCAGTTTTTGATCGATTAAGTTTTAATTCGCCTCAACATCAAGCTGAAGACCAAGAACATGAGCTGTCATATGCATCAGTCAACATGGCATTTCATACTAACAGAGGACGACATCCAAGACGGAATATGTCCCAAACCCCAGGTCAGCAACAGTTCAACAGACTTCTTGATTCTTTTGAGGGGGTATATCAAAACACTCGATCAAGAAGACAAAGACAAATGCAGACTTCTGATTCAGAAGCTGGGGGTACTCAATCTTTTGAGTCCGAGACTGACAGTGTCGATTCATACTTCTATACTGATCCTTCTATATCTTCAAGAGAGGTTGAATCATACGCTGTTGGAGATGAACCAGAGACCTCATCTGTTAATACAGAACAACGCCTCACTGCCGTTGAGCAATCACTGAAAGACATGCTTAACATGGTGCAAAACATGCATCAGATAATATTGAATCAGCAAACTGCTCAGCCGACAGTGATAGCACCAGTACCAGTAGCAGCACAAACTCAAGATAGTCAAGGGGCTGATATACCTTTGAATGTTCAAGAGCCTGCTGTTAATCAAAATTCTGCATCTCCAGATCCTATTATTCCAGAAGATGTACCATCTCTGGTGGAGATTACGGTATATCCAACAACTATTCAATCAAATGTGCTTCCTCAAACCAGTGAAGCCATTCAAGCAGTGCGTGAGCTCAAAGCACAGTTTGAAGTTTTGAGGCACAAAGATCAGCTCCAGAGGTTAGGGATTAAGTAACCTTATCCTCCTCATTGGAATGATGTACCCTTTCCACTGAAATTCAAGCCACAATCTATGGTTTTGTTCGATGGAAAAGCATCTCCCAGTCAATATATCAATTACTTTGATATTATGACTGTGCACTTGCAGAAAAATGATGCTCTTCTCACTCGAGTGTTCATCGGGTGCCTGACGGGTTCAGCTTACAACTGGTATCGTAGCTTACCCGATAATTCTATTTCGTCTTTTGACGAATTCAAGGCAATGTTTCTCTCCCGTTTCTACGAAGGAGGTATGGACATGAACATGTCCTCCTTGATAGAAATCAAACAAAAGGAGAAAGAAGATACTCGGACGTTCATCGAACGTTTCCGACAGGCTACTCTAAAGATGCCTCTTGGTATGCCAGATTCAGCGTTGATTAATACATGCAAGATGAATCTGCGACCATCCATCGCTGTTTTCACGGGTTCCCAATTCACAGATTGGACTTCGTTCATTATAGCAGCAGTTTCTGCCGAGACCAATAGTAGGTTGGCTCGTGAACATGGGATGATTTTCGCTTCAGAAGATAAAGGGAAGAAAAGTAATCCTGGTAATAATTCTGGCATTCGTAATATGAAAGGAAAAGATACTCTTATGGTCAATCTTTCCAAGAATAAAATGACGTCGAATAATCAAGAATCTTCCAGGCTAAAAGAAGAATACTCTTTTGACGAAAGTGATATCCCAGGGATATTCCAATGTCTGGTGAAAAGTGGCAAACTTCAGATTCCGGAGCCCAAGAGGCCTAATGAGGTAAATCTGACTGATAATTCCAAATATTGTATCTATCATAGATACATTAATCATCCTACCAGTGCTTGCTATGTCTTGAAAAAGAAAATCCAAGAGCTGATAAATGGTGGTGCTATTGCTTTAACCAATGATGACCATACGATTACGACCAATATGGTTTCTCTTCAGTTCGGAGATTTTCCTCCACAGCAAGTCACAGATGGAATTATCCCATTTTCGAAGGCGACAATGAAGATCGTGAATATCCCGCCTGCCAGAGAAGAAAATACAGGATTGCTGCCACTCACACTAAAGAATGGTGAAATCATGTGGGTACATCCTGACTTAGTGCCTGAGTAGGAAAATGAAGGTAAAACTTCAAAATCTAAGAAGGGTAAGAAAGTCAAAACCTGCAACATAATTTCTCATGATATTCCAGATCCTGATGACTTGGATCGGCTATGGGATGGCTTTCCCTTAGAAGATAGATTGAGAGGACTGAACATCTGTCCTCCAAGTCTAGCTCCTTCTACCAAGCTCAAGCTTACTCATCAGCAGTGGCTAGCCATGAATAGTGTTCCCTTATACCGGGCGCAACAAGTCTTCGCTGCTTATGAAAAAGCTCCGACAGGGATTTTTTCTCGTATTTCGAATCCTTCTCCTCCCGTAGCTACAGAGACATCTATTCTTCATTCTCCTGTGGTTACAGAAGGTCCTGCTTCTTCCTCTTCTGTTGAAACACCCGTTAAAAGTTCGCTGCCCACTCATTTGTATAGTCAGCAATCTATCCTTCTCATAAAAAAAGATGGGTTATGACTTTCAAAAGGCAGAAGGTTTGAATTACGATAAAGGAATACGACTTCCTTTACAAATTCAAAATCAAAATTCTACTGTTGGATTGGGTTCTGAAGCTCCTTACAAGAAGAAGGCTAAGAGAGGGAAGACTAAATCCTGTAATATGGTACTTCCTTCTCCTGAGTCTGAGGAAGAAACTTTTGCTGGTACAAGATCTGGGAAAGAGTACCACAAAGATTATGAAGGATCTTCTAAAGAAGCAGAAGACATAGTGGAAACACTACCAACTCAACCTTCTCCTGTTCCGGCTAAACCTTCTGTGGTTGAAAAGGGGAAACAGAAAGCAGTACGCTTTGACATCCCATTGAAGTCTGTTTCCAGTCAGGAGGTGGTGATGAAGCCTTACAAGTTTGATATTCTAGCTCAGTTGGCTAATACTCCGGCTAGACTATCTATATTTGAACTGCTTCACCTTTCTAGAGAAAGCAGGGAGACTTTGAGTGAAGCCTTACTGCAAGCAGATTCATGCTTGGCTCAACTCAAGAGTCCTGATAATACTCCAGTTTCATGTCCGCAATGTCATAGTGTGATGGAAGCAATTCCCAACATCACCTTTACACAAGAAGATATGCTGTTGAAGCATAACAAACATGACAGGCCTCTGTGCTATACTGGGTATATTAGATCTACTGAAATTGACAGGATCTACATTGATCCTGGGTCTTCAATTAGCATAATTCTTCAGAGTATGCTAAGACCCCTGAGGATTCCTACTAGTGATTTGACTTACACTAGTACTACGATAGTCGGTTTTAACTCTAGCAAGAGTAAACCACTGGGAAAGATTCGTCTGCAGATTCAGATTGGCGATCTCCGAACTATGGTAACCTTCTATGTTATCAACTCAGACGTATCCTACAATATCCTTCTTGGAAGACCATGGTTACATGCGCATAATATCGTGCCTTCAACTCTCCACCAATGCTTCAAGTATGTGGATTCCCAAGGAGTTGTGAAGACTGAGTTTGCTGATATCAATCCTTTCAAGGGTGTCGAAGTCTATTTTTTTGATTCAAGGCTTTATAAACAAGAGCATATGAAAGAGATATCAGACATAGCTGAGGATCAATCATCTACTGAGGATCAGTCTCTTAATGAAGATCCGCCAGAAGAGCAACCTTTGAAGATCATAGTCAAGGGACGAATCCAATCCCAACCTGTCAATGATCAACCTTTGATAATCAAGGTTAAAGGAAGAACTCAAACTTCATCCGAGGAATCAATAAATATTCCTGCTAAGAACCAAGTTCAACCTTTTATGATCAAGGTCAAAGGGCGTACTTCTTGTACGAATGATCCAGAACCACCATTGATTGTCAATCTTGGCAAATCTACGCAGAAGATGGATAATGGTCCACTGTTTATTAATCCGAAGCATAGTAATCAGATTGTAAATGATGTAAATATTGATCATTCTGTACTTTTTGATATCAATGAAGATTTCCTTTTCGAGTATATGGCTGTCAAGTTTATTGAAAGAATGACTTTATCTTCGGATAAGCAAAGTCATCAAAAAGACGACATAGAGCCAGAAGAAACTTTATACATTGATCATAAGGAAAATTCTTTTCCTCCTAATGTAGATGTTGGATCGTATGCTCAAAGGTTCCTGACATCTTCTTCCTATCTTCTACCTGTAGCCGCTTCATCACAAGCCTGCGTAACTTTTAAACGTCACGAAGAATCTTATTTCGTAGTTCCGTCTAATAAGAAAAACAAGCGCCAAATTGTGTTTGGTCTGGCTAGAAATATCCCTGTTGCTCAGGCAGATGAGCTGAAAGATAAAGACAAAGGAAGAATTCGAATTGACAAGTATAGTCAACAATCTATCAAGATTATCCAGAACATGGGATATGATTTGAAGACTATGCAAGGTCTCAATCAAGGCAAGGGTAGACGACTACCATTATGTGGTGATCCGTTTTACCAGAAGACTCGTCATGGGTTGGGATATGATCTGTCCCACATGTTTAATGAGGATATACAAGAAAAATTCTCTTCTAGCTCTTCGCAGTCATCAGATTCGGAAGAAATCCAATTCGTCGAATCCGATATGTCTCATTCCTCATATGATGAATCCGAACAAATATTCTTAGTCAATATGGTTCAAATTGATGGTGAATCAGAGCCATTTGAGAATGATCCTTGGGCTCAACAGATGGATACTCAGTGGAAACTCCGTTTTGAACAGCGACAGCCACCTACAGAAGATGAGGTTATCCAGATTGATGTTGGAGATGGAACTACGTCCAAACCAATATTCATCAGTAAGCATCTTTCCAAAGTTGAAAAGGAAGAGTTGATAAAACTTATCAAAGAATATATTGACATCTTTGCATGGAGTTATGAGGATATGCCAGGGTTAGATCCTAAAGTTGCTACTCATAAACTCAATATTTTGCCCAATGTCAAGCCTGTAAAACAACAGCAACGCCGCTTTAGACCAGATATGATGGATGCAATTGAAGCAGAAGTCAAAAAGTTGATTACATGTGGGTTTGTTCGTGAAGAGCAACACCCGGATTGGGTTGCCAATATTGTTCCTGTTATGAAGAAGAACGGAAAGGTCCGAGTTTGTATAGATTATCGAGATCTTAATGCAGCTTGTCCAAAGGACGAATTTCTACTTCCAATTACTGATGTCATGATAGACAATACATGTGGTTTTGAACGCATGTCTTTCATGGACGGATTCTCAGGATACAATCAGATCAAAATGCATCCAGAAGATGAGAAGCATACTGCTTTTCGTACACCCCTTGGGGTTTATTGCTATACAGTTATGCCATTTGGCCTTAAAAATGTCGGCGCTACGTATCAACAGGCTATGAGTAATATCTTTCAAGAACATCTACGGAAAATAATTGAATGCTACGTAGATGACATTGCTGTTAAAAGTCAGTCAAAGAATGATCATATTCAGGACTTGAAGACAGTATTTGAATTGATGCGCCAGCATCAATTGAAAATGAACCCTACTAAGTCTTTCTTAGGGGTTTCTAGTGGCAAGTTTTTAGGATTTGTCATTACCTCTCAGGGTATCCATGTTGATCCTGATAAGGTTAAAGCAATTCTTGAAATGCGTCCTCCTCGTAATCTGAAAGAACTCCGTGGCTTTCAGGGTCGTATTGCTTATATCAGAAGATTTATATCCAATCTCTCTGGGAGATGCCAACCTTTTTCCCGTTTATTGAAGAAAGGTGTATCATTTGTTTGGGATGAATCGTGTCAGAAAGCCTTCAATGATATTAAACAATACCTTACAAATCCACCTGTTCTGGTACCTCCAGTAGTAGGAAGACCATTTTTGTTATATGTTCGAGCCTTGGATCATTCACTTGGCGCTCTTCTTGCACAGAAAAGTGATATGGGTCATGAACAAGCAATATATTATCTGAGCAGAATGATGGTCGGAGCTGAACACAGGTATACTCCTGTGGAAAAGGAATGTCTAGCCTTAGTTTTTGTCGTCCAAAAGACAAGACATTATGTGACAGGACAGACTATTCATGTCATCTCCAGAATAAATCCCATTCGGGTATTGATGAGAAAATCAAGCATTCTTAACTCCAGGCTAGCCACCTGGGCGATGTTGCTTACTCCTTATGACATGGTTTATATACCTCAAAAATCAGTAAAGGGTCAAGCATTAGCTGATTTCTTAGCTGCTCACCCTATACCGGAAACATCGAAGTTATATAAGGACATTCCAGATGAAGTCGTGGATTGTAACATGACTTTGAAGAATAACATATGGCAATTATATTTTGATGGAGCGTCACGAGTGGGACCTAAAGGCAATATTGTCTCTGGGGTAGGAATTATCTTGGTTTCTCCTGACAAAATGGTCATATACCGTACCTATTCTCTTAATGAGCCATGCTCCAACAATGTAGCAGAATATAATGCTCTATTGATCGGTCTCCAAGTAGCAAAACAATTGAATATTGAATTCCTAGAGGCTCATGGAGATTCTCAATTGATCGTTAATTAAGTTAGAGGGACTTATGAAGTCAGAAATCCTGATCTCATTCCTTATCATCAGGTGGTAGTCGAGTTGGTCCTTTCATTCAAAGGATTCTTCATTGAATTTGTACCACGTTCTCAGAATGTGGAGGCTGATGCTCTTGCTAGCTTAGCTGCAGACTTGGCTGTCCCAATCCGAAGACAAAATATAATTACTTTGTTGGACCGAGACTTGTTCTGTGTGAAGAATAATCTGCATATTGAACAAAGTTATGTCACAGAGTCAAGTTCCCAACAGAAGGATTGGAGAACTCCATTCATTGATTATACAGTTCATGGGATTTTGCCTGAAGATCCTAAAGAAGCTGCATCAATCAAGAGACGATCGTTTAGATTCTATTATGATTCGTCTTTGCATATGATATACCGTCGTTCATATGATGGACTCTTGCTGCACTGTCTCTCAGAAAGTGAAGCCAAACAAACGCTGCGAGAAGCTCATGATGGTATTTGTGGTGCTCATCAACCGGGTCCTAAATTACAAGACCGCATTCGAAGAATGGGGTATTATTGGCCCTCTATGATAGCAGATGTTGTAGACTATGCCAGAAGATGTAAAGCATGTCAGATTCATGCTGATTTTATTCATCAGCCGTCTGAATTTCTACATCCTACAGCAGCCTCTTGGCCCTTCGAAGCTTGGGGTATGGATATCATTGGTCCTATTAACCCTCCTTCTGTCAAGGGACATCGATTCATATTAGCTATAACCGATTACTTTTTTAAGTGGACAGAAGCAGTTTTCCTTGCTCAAGTGAAAATATCTAATGTGATCAGCTTCATCAAGCACCATGTCATTTATCGCTTCGGGATTCCTCGACAAATAATTTATGACAATGGTCCGCAATTTGCCAGTCAGGCATTTTATCGGTTCTGTGATAAGAATCGAATTCAGAATCTGGCTTCTACGGCTTATAATCCAGCTGCTAATGGTTTGGCCGAAGCTTTCAATAAGACGATCATCAAACTTCTCAAAAAGTTTGTCTCTTCTAATAAACGTGATTGGAATGAGAAATTTGGAGAATGTTTATGGGCTTATCGAACAACAGTCCGAACTCCTACTGGTTTTACACCATTTTTATTGGTTTATGGATGTGAAGCTGTCCTCCCATTGGAAATCCAGATTCCATCCCTTCGAATAGCCATTGCTAATGAGCTAACTACAGAGAATAATGATCGCTTACGACTCCAAGAACTTGAAGGATTGGATGAGAAGCGTCTTCAAGCACAACAGCATATTGAGCTATATCAAGCCCGCATATCTCGAACTTTCAATCGTAAAGTTAAAGAGAGGGTATTCAAGATTGGCGAACTGGTATTAGCTGTTCGAAGACCGATGGTGATGACTCGTAAAAGCAAAGGGAAATTCCAAGCAAAATGGGAAGGCCCTTATGTAATTGAGACTGTGTTTTCCAATGGCGCCTATCGGTTATCAAAGCCTAATGGAGATCTACTCATGATGCCAATCAACGGCAAATTTCTTAAGAAATACTATGTATATAAAAAAAAGAGACAGAATGAAAATAAAGTTTCTTTTATATTTATTTTTGTTCAAGACAAAAGATTAAGGACGAGGGCCACTCCCTTCCTTATTGAATACATAGTCAGCCAATGCATAGAAGACATCGTTTCCTGAACTCATGAAAAATTTACAGACAGCCATCCTCGATGCTTCTTCTTCAGGAGTTTTCCCTGGCTCTACTAAGAAAGCAAGGATGTCTTGGGGTGGCTTGGGCGTAGAAGAGCTTCCACCTATTTCGGTTGGGCCTGATACAGTGGGTTCAACGGGGCACGTCTCAATGATGTCCTCAATTTTCCTGGAGACTTCATTCTTTTGCCGTACATCCTCGGAAGACATTTCCAATAGAGGAGGAGAAATAAGAATGAAATGTTACAAGCAGTTCTCACCTATTTATAGAAGAGGACTATAAATGAACCGGTCTTTGAAATTGAGAACAACCTTTCATTCCCGAAAAGACCTGTCCGTTCGTTCTATCAGGATCAATCATTTAATTATGGAATTAAATCAATGTTTTTTTTCTTCCGAAAGTTATGTTGATTCATTCATACATTGATATGGACCTATATGCTCATGACATCTGTCTCGTTATTCCCCAGCTACCAAGGTTTGGTTAAGCTAATTTCTTGTCTCTTGGGAAAGGGATTTTATATCTTCTATTTTATCAATTGATTAGAAAGTAGGATTCGTTATTTATCATGTTTCTATGACCTCTGGATAAATACTAAATCTACTTACTTTTTCTATCTATCATTTCTATTTGACCTCTGCATAGATATTAATCTAATTTTCTTTTGAGTTCATATATACTGTTATGTCCATATTACCTCTGATAGTATTATATACTCTAAAACAGAAAACAAGATTTCATTTATCTATCATGTCCATATTACATTCAGATAGATACAAATCATTGAGCATAGAAGAATTATCATTTTCATTCTCATATCATAAAAAGTCTATTACATTTCTTAGACTTTCTTACAAATCATAATGGAAATCTATTACATCTTGGATTTTCATTCTATACACACAACGATAACCTAATTGAGATCTATTTCTTCTTTGGATCTTCTTCGTCGGATTCGTTGTTGGTGTCAATTCCTTGCTGTCCGAGCCTTTGTGGCGACCAGAGCAGTAGGAATCAAACTCTGGTCTTCTCTCTCAGACGAGAGGAGAATCCCAGAGTATGGCAGCCCGAAGGCGTATTGCTGCCAATACAACTGGTGGAGTAGGGGCGGCCTTTCAGAGAAGATGGGAATGTATCCAGCATTGGAATACGATTCCTAGTTCCGTCGTGAAAGGAACTCTACTACCCAATTTCTTGGGTTAGAGTTTACTCCACCATCCAACTCTCCGTGTATAAAGGCTCTTCCTACCAACAGAGGAAGACCCTTCTATCCCACGAAGAGTTCTGAGTTGATTGATTTGCGCGTCAAAAGCGCATGAGCTCCCTGATGTTGATGTCAGAAGAATGCTCCTCACAGCGTCAAAGTCGCCAATACCGGTTCTGGAAAAGCTCTTCAGCCAAACTTCGGCAGAAAACAACAGAATTATCATCAGATGCGTATTAAACGCTAACTAAAAACAGATGACAAGGCTTTTTACGCCAGTGCTTCAGGTGTATCACTATTCAGCAAGGCTTTTACGCCAGTGCTTCAGGTGTATCACTATTCAGCAAGGCTTTTTACGCCAGTGCTTCAGCAAGGCTTTTACGCTAGTGCTTCAGCAAGGTTTTTGGCGTATCTCAGGTGTACCACCATTCAACAAGGCTTCTACGCCGTTGCTTCATGTGCACTTCATTAGCAAGGCTTTTTATGCTCGTCAAGAATTTACGCTCATGAGCAGCTGTTTTCAACAAAAAATTCGAAAGGCAGATAATTGCTTACGATCGGACTTACCACTTAAGTCAAATGGTTTTGCTCTAATAATGGTTGAATCTACATCTGATGACTGGGCGTACAAAGGAACGCTGTTGGAAAGCATCGCCATTGACACTTGTTGAAAAACGACGTCGCAAAAAGTTATCTTCAGAGGAATGAGAATGAGAATATATGAAACATTCTCGGCTATTTATAAAGATTGAAGAAACTGTTGGTGTGAGTTTATTTCGGGAGAAGATCCTATTAAAAGGCTCTCGTAACCATAAGACAGATGCCACGTGTTGGTTTGTTTCTTGTGAATTAACAACCATAGAAGCAGTCAAAAGAAGTGATTAAATAATTCTGTACATTAACAGATGAGATCAACATCAAAATTTTATTTATAAGGGGGGAGTGGCCCCTACAGATAAAAGAGTCGCAATACATAAAACATTATTTTTCGTCTCCTTCGTTGGGCTGACGAAGGGAGGCACCTAACTCGCGCATATTGCAAATCCCGGAGCGACGCATCAGATTAAGAAATGCCTCTGCATCTCCTGTTCCCTCATACGCAGTTGAAGGACCGCCATCGATGCGACTGAAGACTGCTGGAGTCAGTCCAAAGCACTCTAAAAGATTGTATGCTCGCTCAAAATCAAGCCTGGAGCTCGAAGTCTCTTTGTTGGTAATCTCGCTCTTAGGTGCCATGTCACTATGAGGATGAATGACAAGAGTGAAGAATTTTTTCTTATTTATACAATTAAATCAACTCTTCATATTCCTCGTTGGAAACTGCTCATTATTAATGTAAACTCGGGGAAGCGAAAAGGCATTCGAAAGTTTCGAGAAAGAAATTCATTGTGACGGTTAAGTGTTGACCGACACTATTGGAAATTACGTCGACTGTTGGATGTCCCCGCTTTTACGCAGATGACTGTTGTCTATCCCGAATTTTACGCCGACTGGTCAAAACTCAATTTTTACACTTCTATTCAAAGTGTTCCAAATTTTGGAGATATTTGAAAACTTTGAAGGGGGTCTTGTAGGAGCGTAAAAAGTGCTTCAATAAAAGAGTCAAAGTGATAGATCATTCCACTCAAATTGATCTACTTTACGCCGCAGAGAGGCTAAATACTTTACGCCCAAGACAAGGCTAATCACTTTACGCCTAAAGCAGGCAGATCATTTTACGCTCGGGTCTACACCCATGGTTTTACGCCAAGGACAGACCAGCCACTTTTACGCTGGACAAAGCTGTCAAGTCTTGCATTTAATGCAAACTCTGACATGGAGATATTAATGATGGCATATATCACAGAATTCAAAGGGATTTGTTTTTACACAGAGACCAATGTTGTCATTTAGTATGTGGATTGAGCTACTTTACGCTCATACTATGGCTTCTTTTACGCATGAAGACTATACGAGCTTTTACGCTCAACAGTTGACGTGTGCGTAAAGTCTATTTGACCTACTTTTACGCTCAAGGTTATTTAACGACCACTTTACGCGGGAAGTCTATGTCGGGGCTATTTTACGCCTAGTCTACTGCTTTACGCTCAGAGTACATTGGGGTTATTTTTACGCCCTATTCTTTCTGACCAGCTTGGAACGTGGTTTGCCTACATGGCTTTCATGCCACACATCCCGAAAAACGTGTGTACGTGCATCCTATTCTTAATGAAATGATGGGACACGTGTCAACGTATACAGAGGATGACTTTGGTCGTGGGTGGCGGTTGTTGGTGTAAAGACGGAACTTTCGCTGAGTTTTTACGCACAAGAGCCCAAGTCTATAAATGGACTTATTTGACACACACAGACAGAGACAGGAGAGAATACAGAGATCAGAACTTAGAGATTTTGATTTTTGAGAGCATTCTTCTTCAACCTTTCTTCCAGAACAGAGTGAAGCAAAGCAGGAAAGCATTCGGCCTCGCCATCAGTGCCCAAGTGCGTCGATACCTTTCTGGTGACTTAATTTTTTCGGTTGTTCAACTTCAAGCGGCGATCTTCATCATCATCATATGGTCCAAGGAACAAAGTGATCATTTACAGATCAGACTTCCATAGCAATACTTTTCCAGAATCAAATTTATACTTCTTGTACTTTTTCTCATTTTATTTTCAAAAGCCAATTTTTCCTGGCATTTTGTTAAGTGAAACACTAAGGCTAAGTAGAAAGATCACCAAATAATGATGCATATTTTACTAAAGATATTTAGTGTTTGGTTTGGGTACGAGCGGGTCTTGATCAGTGCGAAGCGAGGACAAAAGCACTAATCCCCCACTAGTTTGCGTGCAGGCTCAGGTTATGATCGGCTCGGGGCGGAGCTTGGCTTGGACGTGCCGAGGCATGGAGTCCTTGGCGTTCAAGAGGAGCTACCGCATAGGCGTTCGGACTTGCGACATGGAGATGTTCGGCCGAGGACTACTTGGTGGCTATAAATAGGCATAATGTATGAACAATGTAATCCTTTGTGAGCTAGAGAGATCATGAGCGTTGTAGCCAATTGGCATGTAAAGTTGGGCTATTCAGAGCCTTTGTAACCTTCAGTTCATTATGAATAAAAGAGATTCTTATTGTATTCTTTGTTTCCTTCCGCTACTTATGTTACAACTTTGAGATAATCATTATGTGAATCGTTATCTTGTCTTGTACGAGCGCAACTCCAGGCTCGTGCGGCATCACGCCCCAGCGAGGACGATGATTCGGGTAAAATCTAGCGAGGACGAGCGATTTTCCGGATCGGGGTGTGACACAAGCTACCTAAGGGTACATGTGTTCTTTGGACAATGTACCCACATGAATTCAACCCCTAAATTGCATCCGAATAGCCTGGATGGTCTGCAGGGCTTGTGGCTGTGGAACAATCTCATTGCATCTTGCTAGTAATTAGGCCTGTGATAACCCTAGTTAGTTAAAATATCAAGCCGTACTCATTGCGTGGCCGTGATTGATTGGATGGAGTCGAACCCAATCTAGTCTTGTCCTGATCCTGTACAAGATCGTTAGCATGACCTGAATGCTTGTGCTTACTTTATCGATAAATGGTAAAAAACTAAGTTTCGTTCAGATGAAGGGTTACAACCCGGTCCTTGTTTGGTTTACGGGTTGTAACTTGGTTATTTGAATAGTTCCATAGTTATCTTATCGTATATCATCATAATTTTTCATATTTCCAGTCTTTTAGTATATAATTATGTTTTGTGCTAATTGCTGGTTTAGTTCTTAAGTGAAGCCTCCTTTGTGGCACTTGTTCTTTCTGGGATCTGACCCAGCTGGTTTTGTATGGCCAGATACCGGAGCGGCTTCAGACGATCTTCCTACCTTCCAGCCAGATGGTGACCATCAGGCGTAACCCTGGCAACGAGTGGGTTTTATTTTGCTCTCCCACTCTATTGTAAAAATATTTTTTTGAGGCGTTTAGCCGATGAGCACGTGTTAGCTCAATTGCACTTTACTTACTGTCTGCCTACGGGCTGTAGCATGATGAACAAATCCTAGGGTTGATCATGTATGACTGAAACTCTTGCCAGTCTTCATATTTTGTGTGACTAGCTTCATGATCATCCAAATATGTAATGTATGAGACGTCTTACTATTGTATATTTGGTGTTCTGATGTACCCACCTGAATTTAACCCCTAATTTCTAACCTAGGTAACCGGATGGTCTGCAGGGCTTGTGGCTGTTGGGATAATCTCATTACATCTTGCTAGTAACTAGGCCTGTGATAACCCTAGTTAGTTAAAAGTATCAAGCCGTACTCTTGATTGGCCGTGATTGATTGAATGGAGTTTATCCCAGCTTAGTCTTGTCCCGATCCTGTACAAGATTGTGACACGACATGATTATTGATGCTTGCCTTAACGATAACGATCAGGGGTCCAGTTCCGTTCAGGCGAAGGGTTACAACCCCGGTCCTTGTTTGGTTTAAGGGTTGTAACCTGGCTCCCGGAGCAGTTCTGTGTCCTCTCTTCGTCTATTGTCTTGTTGTACTCCATGGCATGCTCGACATACTTTATCTTACGTCAAGATCGTGATTATTAATACTGGCCTTATTGATAAATGGTGGGGATACCAAGCTCCGTTCATATGAAGAGTTACAACCCCGGTCCTTGTTTGGTTTACGGGTTGTAACTTGGTTATCGGAATAGTTCCATGGTTACCTCATCGTATATCACCTGTCATGCTTTTCCTTAATTACTGTCTTTTATTTGTAAATTATATTCTTGTGCTAATTGCTGGTTTTAGTTCCTAAGTGAAGCCTCCTTTGTGGCACTTGCTCTTTTTGGGGTCTGACCCAGCTGGTTTTGTATGGCCAGATATCGGAGCAGTCCCAGAGGATCTACCTAACTTCCAGCCAGATGGTGACCACCAGGCGTAACCCTGGCAATGACTGGGTTTCTTTTTGTCCTCCCACTTTTAATGTAAAATTATTCTTTTGAGGCGTTTAGCCGACGAGCACGTGTTAGCTCGATTGCACCTTTACTTACTGTCTGCCTACGGGCTATAACGTGATTGACAGATCCTAGGGTTGATCATGTATGACTGAACTCTTGCTAGTCTTCACATTTTGTACGACTAGCTTCATGATCACCCAATATGTAATGTATGGGATGCCTTGCTATTATGTATTTGGTGCTCTGACATCTTGTAACTATTATTGCTTGCTTGAGATTGAGACAATAGGCTTGTTCATGACCATAGGAGACTGATGGATTGTAGTTAAACCCTCATATATCTAGACAGCCGTGACCGTATAGTGAGGTGGATTCCATTTCATTATATGTAGCTGGCTATGTATGCCCCCGCTCTCCAGTATTCTGGTTCTGGGGCGTTACATCTGACATCTTGTAACTATTATTACTTGCTTGAGATTGAGACAATAGGCTTGTTCATAACCATAAGAGACTGATGGCTTGTAGTTAAACCCTCATGTATCTAGACAGCCGTGACCGTATAGCGAGGTGGGTTGCACTTCAATATACGTAGCTGGCTATGTCCGCCCCCGCTCTCTAGTGTTCTGGTTTGTGGGACGTTACAATTTAAGATAAATGGTCATATGATATCAGTTTCCATGAAAAATAAATTTTTTTAAAAGGACAATCAAACACCTAAATTAATTCCGTTTAATTTACGATTTTAATACCTATGATGTTTTTTCCGCTAATATTAGATTTTAAAAAAATCTAAGAACTTATCTTTATTTTAAATTTTATTTGAAAAGTTATCTATGATTTAAATTATATCTAAGATTTGAGAAAAATATTTAAGATTTTAAATTATTATTTTTAACTTATCTTTAAGATGTTTTTCTTTACATTTAAGTGATATTTTTCTAATATTAGATTTAAGTGATGTTTTTCTAACATATTTTTTCTAATATTAGATTTAAACTAATATCTAATATTTGAAAAGAAAAAAAGAAGAAGATAAAATTGTATATAAAGATAAAAAATTTAAATTAATTTTTAAACATATTTTTTTTCTAATATTAGATTTAATAAATATCTAAGATTGAAAAAAAAGAAATTAAAATATAAAATTGTATATATGTAGTTAAATTTATTTACGGGTGCGAAAATCTAACTTTCTCACCTCATCAAATATTAAAAAATAAAAAAATTGGGCGCCATCTAAGATGGCGCCACATCCTAGAAAAAGAAGAAAATTTTTTGGACGCCATCTAAGATGGCGCCAAGTGTAAGAATTGTGTTGATGGCGCCAAGTGTAAGAATTGTGTTGGACGCTATCTAAGATGGCATCGTATAGATGATGCCGTATCCCCCTCATGTTAAATATTCAAAACTTGTACTCTTCTGTATAAACATACCAAATTTTATAACTATATATAAAATTTTCTGAATATTAAATCAAAACGAAACACAGTAATCTAAATTTTCATGCACTCTATACCCAAAAAATTGATTCCTAAGAATATCAAATTTATGACTATATAAAATTTAGTGTACTAAACACCCCCATTCCTCTTAAGATATATTATGGGCAACTCATGTTGGGGTAATTACCCCCTATATGTTTCTCAGATTAGAAAGAACTTGTTGTCGTCATTGTTGTGGTTAATAAGAGAAGATGATTCAAACAATCAATCCCATAAAATTTGAGATGAAGATTTTAATATTGACATATTGTTGTTGTTGTTAAAATATTTCATGATCACTTGTTCTTCTAATTGTTGTAGTTCCTCCTCCGTCCTATCAATCGTGTATGGTTATGGAGAGCACCCCAAAATATTTATACGCTCTCCTATTAAATATGGATTCCATGATTTTGTTATTTTTAAATTAACTAGTGTGCAACTTTTTTTTATAGGAGTGAAGATATATTTGGTACACAGGGTTTTGGGCCTAGCAAATTTGCTCCCATCCTTATGGCTCTTGAAGAATAGTTTGCTTGTAGGACTATGAACCCATTAAGTAAAGGGTTTTGTTAACTAAGGGCACGTGTACACCATTTTTTAACTTTAGTAATTGTTATCGATATTCAATAAACATTAAAAATATTTTATTTTATTGGCAAATTTTATCAAGACTTAATGATGAAAAAATTTGTATCAAAAAATTATTTTATTGAATCTTGATGACATCTTCCAATGTAAACAAATACTTTTTTTTTTAATGTTTTTGCATGTTGATAATATTTTTTAAATAAAAAAGCTATGTATTAACACGTGTCCTTATGACACATGTTAACAAAACCGGTTCAAACTTCTTTGGGACTTAAAATTTCCAACACATTCCCTAGGCCCCATGGGCTCCAGTGGGCCATATTGTGCTGGGCACACTCGTAATCCAAGGTTGAAGCCCAATCGAGTCTCTCGATTTGTCGAACCTAAATATGTGGGGCTTTTTAATAGATTACGGAACTTGATGATGTTTTCAATATTCTAGGGTTATTATTTTTGTCCTTAGCTGTTAAACTTTTACTAATTTACCGTTCATTACTACTAACAACCAAATTATCAAGGCATTGGTGATCGACGAAGAAGGAAATTCAGAATTTTCCTCCTGAACTAAGGCATTTGTGAAAGAAAATTCTAAAAAAAGCATTAGAATTTGGTTAAATTGTAAGAAAAGCATCGAGTTTGGACAAATTTCAGGAAGAGCAAGTCCGGATCCCCCAATCCAAATTTAATGAAACTTAATGACCAACTGGTCCCCTTAATCTACCGGGTTAAGGAGCTAGAGGCTGGACTTTTGAAGTCCGGATCCCCCCTCTCCTTTAATCCAAACTTAGTAATCTTAATAATCCATCCATACCTTAATAACTAGAGCTCATACTTATGAAGTCCGGATCCCCCTCCACTTGTCATGACCGGACTTATGAAGTCCGGATCCCTTGCGATTACAAAGTCCGCTCACTCTTCTTCATTTATTTTTCATTAAGTATTTATTAATTTAAAGGAATCAGACTTCTAAAGTCCGGCCAATCTTAAGACATTTCATTAACCACGGATTATACATTTCCATACGGATTATACATTTTCATATTTAAAGGGACCGGACTTCTAAAGTCCGGCCAATTTTTCATTAACATTAATACATTTCTTAACATTTCTTAAAGATGGATTAAAGGGGAGAAGGGGGATGACATCACCATCCGGACTTCAAAAGTCCTGATGGATGCTCTTCTTACAATTTTTAGAAACTTAATGCTTTTCTTAGAGTTTAACATAACTCTAATGCTTCTTTTAGAATTTTCTGAAAATAAAATAAAAGTATGAGTGCAGTTACTATCTTCGTAATATATATTGTAACAAAATTTATGTTTTTTTTTTAGATCTCACGCATACACAAAATTGATCAATATGTTTCTTTCCTACTCCTGTACTTAACCGAAGCTCAAAATCCCGAACCTCAAGCAACACGTTATTATTCCATCTTTGATTGGTAAGAAGCTTGTATGTAATAGAGTTTTTGAGATTGTTGTGTTGTGTTTCGTATCAAAAGTCAGAAGTGTAATAACCTTAGAATGAACATAGTTTGTTTGTTCTGGCGCCAAGTGGAAATCCTAAGTTCACGTAATCATGGTCTTTGGGGAATGAAATTTATTTCTTCTCTATGTTTGGATGTCAATAAAAAAAAAGAAAAATTAGGAGGAAAAATGGTTCTCCCTTCCAACAAAGGATTTACTTCCTACTCTAAGGCCTCGTTTGGTTCGCGAAAAGGAAAAAAAAAAATGATTCTTTGATTTTTCTTTTTCTACTACAAAATTACAGCTAATTAGCGACGAAAATATACGTCGCTAACCTAACATTTCCATTGCTATTTAGTAATATCGACGGAATACCGACGAAAAGGAGGCATCGTTAGACTAAATGTTGCTAAGAACATTCTGTCGGTAATCCGTCGGTACAGCGACTACTTACCGACGAAATTGGCGACAAACTCTCACCGATAGATTAGCAACGTAATTGTTTCGTCGGTAACACTTGCGACAGTATTGCGACAGATTAGTAATAGAATTTTGTGAGACCATATTTGCAAATTTTCAGAAGGTTACCGACATAAATTTTCGTCGGTAAGACATCTGATTCATTTATGGGTATCAGACAGCACGCCACCGACGAAAATTTTCGTCGGTAGTACGTAGGAGGCATGCAGCAATCTGTCGGTAATCAGTTGCTGAACTTATCATTATTGCCAAAACAATTAGTTCTTGCAATGATATATATATATATATATATATATATATATATATATATATATATATATATATATATATATATATATATATATATATTTGGAACCTGGTAAAATTTATTAATAGAAAAAGAGATGTGTTACACATGTCAGCCATCTCCCCCAAGCTGTCGCATCCCTCCTATATCACTTTCTATATTGTGTATAATACCTATGATGAAAAACTTATTCAATAAGCTCAAATACAAATATATATAACATTGAAGAAAATATACTTAAATACAAATATTTATACAATTAAATATTTTCTCAAACTATGTTGTAAACGACAAAGAAAATAAAAGAAAAGAATCACTTTCCTTTCCTTTCCCAAGACTCCAATTCCGCGAACCAAACGTGGCCTAAGGATTCAGTTTTATTTCCAATTTCTTTGGCTTTTCTAAATACGAAAGAAAAATCGGTAAGAATTATAATTGGATTATTTTGTATAAAGGTATCAGGTTTAGGACCTAGTTAGACTTTGGGTACTGCGTTTGACCGTTTTAGACTTTGAGAACTCATACTTTTTATTGACACATTTTAGTGACGAAATTGGACTTTCAGTGACAAAATGGATCCTTAATGACGGATGCGTCACAAAAGTTTGAATATTCAAAGTCTAATACGGACAAATTCAGTATTCAAAGTTTAATTAGATCATAAACCTGATATCATTATACAAAATAATTCATTATAATTTTCAAAAAAAAAAAAAAAAGGAAATTGATTTCCTTTCCTTTATGCGAACCAAACGAGGCCTAACTTTCTTATGCGGATTCGTTCGACATCTAGCGCGAAAGTGCGTAGCCATCGATCAAACGTGCGTGACAAGGCCTAGTTCTCCTCTGGCTTTGATCAGTTCGATGTAACTTTATCGGTAAAAATGAGAGTCTTCACTTGTGTACTCCAACTCATAGACACAAGGAACATGCATGCATATATGCATGGAAACGTAACGAACATATGATCTGTTACTTCAGCTGGCACTCCTTTTCGCAGCATCGATCGAGATACTCATTTTTATGCAAATTTCCAATATTCAAGGTTCTGGAAGCTGATGAAATATATTTTGACATACTAAACATTTTACTGATATAGCAAAATACTGATCCCAGAGTGATGTAGTTGCCAGCCAGTACAAAACTTTAGTGTTATCTCATTTTAGGGTCTCTTATAATATAAAAAATTTGGGTTTAGGTCTTAATATTGTCCAAACTAGAATTTGGGTCTCATCCTAATGGTTGATTTAGACTGGCCGTCCAAAATGGAAACCTAAAAGTAAATTCTGAATATTATACGAGACTCTAAAACTAAACGAAAACATGTGAGGGTTGTGAGACTTGGATTATTTAATTTTTTCATGACCAAATTGATAGTGAGACATGTTACGTTGATGTTTGCTTCTATACCTCAGTAGCCATACAATCCTCCTGGACTCTTGAGTTGCAAGCATTCAACAATCGAGAGATATCTGACGTATACACACTACCCATGAAGTCGTCCCCATAGAAACTGTCGCCATGAGGATTGTGTGACTGATGAGATTAGAATAGAAGTAAACAATTGTGTCATAAGTCTCATTCTCGATTGGTCATATCAAAACAAAATAACCCAAATCACACAATCGTTACATATTTTTGTTTAGTTTTTTATTCTCTTATAATATTCAAAATTTACGTTTAGATATCCATTTTGGACAATCAATCAAATAAGCCGTTGATACGAGGCCCAAATTATATTATGAACAATATAGAGAGCTAAATACAATTTTTTAACGATACCCTAAACTTAAATAACCCTAAATCTTACTTCCTTTTCTATTTTCATACATTTACTGATTACTAAATATGACTATTTTTCAAAGTTAAGGGGTATACCTGCTCTAAGCATGCGGCTTCGGAGTTAATCATCTTGGAGCGTGTTAGAATAACATAAATTTCTCCTTACAACTCTAGAATTTGTGGACAAAGTAACAAAATTTGACACGTTGATTTTGTCACGAATAAGTTATTAAGCGCGACAAATTTTATTACATCACCAAAAATTCTATCATAATTAAAAGAGAAAATTTGAGTGGCATTCCACTTTTTTTATGCTTATTTAAGGTGCACCCCACAACTTTACATGAATGTATGACACCCTCCACTTTGGACGGTTTTCGTCCAAAACGAACGGTCAACCCCGTTGACCAATTTTTTTGACAAAAATACCCTCCCATCTGTTCTCTTCTTCCCCGCGTCAACTATTCGTCTCCCCCCCCCCCTCCGCCGTGCTCGGCCCCCCTTCACGGCGTCGCCGCACTCCCCCCCCCCCGGCCATCACCACCACCACCACCATCACCATCATCACCACCATCCACCATCATCACTGCCCCCTCCCCCCCTCCCGCTCCGCCCCCTACCCCCCACCGCCGCCGCGCTGCTGCCGCACGCTGCTGCTGCCGGACTTGTTTGCTCACAAGCTTTGCTACGCATCTGTCGCGCGCTGTTGCTAGGGGGCGGGGGCGGGAGGGGGGGGCGGGGGGGGGGGGGGGGGGGGGAGTGGGAGGGGGGGGGGGGGCGGTGATGATGGTTAATGGTGGTGGTGATGATGATGATGGTGATGATGTTGGTGATGGTGGTGGTGGTGATGGCCGGAGGGGTGCGGCGAGGTCGGGGAGGGGGGGGGGGGGAGTGCGGCGACGCCGTGGAGGGGGGCCGAACACGGCGGGAGAGTGGGGGGTGGGGGGGGGGGGGGGGAGGGGGGCAGCCACGTGTGACGGGGAGGGGGGACACACAAAAAGAGACAATAACATTTTCGTCAAAAAAAATTTTGACCGTTCATTTTAGACAGAAATCGTTCAAAATAGAGGGTATCATACATTCATGTAAACTTATAGGATACACCTTAAATAAGCGTAAAAAAAAATAGGACGTCACTCAAATTTTCTCTAATTAAAATTTCAAGATTTCTTGTCCGTCTCTCAAAGCTCTCTGAAATGCCTCGAGGAGGAATGGGACTAGGAGACAAAATTCAGATATGGTGGATCTCGCCTCGAAGACCATACCGAGACTCCATCGACTTCTCGGGGAAGTAGAAAGAGCAAGGGTTTATGTACTTCCATGCACGCAAAACGAATTTGAGATCTCTTGAGGATTGGAACTAAATTTTTAACCCGAACTCTGTCCCCTCTCCCTCACTAAACTGTCACTGATGCGTGCAGCTCCCATAGAGAACAGTGGCTCGCACGAAACAAATTTCTTTGCAGAAAAAAAATCAAGGGTTCTAGAGCACAAAATATATAAAACTATAATTGTGTCTTTTGCTCGGCACATGTACATACTGTTGTAAGTTTGAAACTATAATTATCGAAAACGAATGATTGATAGAAGCAAAAATTAGGTCAGATAGTTTAATTTATCTTTAAGGTTTAATTGTAATTTGATATCCTCAACTATTTCAGTTTTTTAACTTAATATTCTAAATTTTTTTTACTCAACAACTTGATACCATCAACTATTGAATATTTTCAAATACATACCCGAAATTAAAAAAAAAATCGAAACTATCATTCCCCTTCTCTCTTCCCCGTTCCTCTTCGGCGATGCACTACCCCTCCCTCTCTGGCGATGTCCCCCTCTCTCTCCGGCGATCTCCCTCTCTCTCTCTCCGGCGATCGATGCTCCCCTCTCTTCTCTGGTGGTACGCGACAGCAAGGGCGGGCGGTGGAAGGAGGGGTGGTGCGGCGGCGAGAGGAGGGGGTGCGGGTGGGGGAGGCCGAGGGGGACGGCGAGAGGAGGGGGGAGGCGCGCGGGTGGAAGCGGCCGAGGGGGACGGCAGGAGGAGGGGACAGTACGTAGGTGGCGAGAAGAGAGGGGAGGGGACAACAGGTGGGTGGAGAAAAGAGAGAGGGAAAGGATATTTTCGAATTTTTTTTTACCAGGGTATCAAATTGAAAAAAAAAGTTTAGGATATCAAGTTAAAAAACGGTAATAGTTGTAGTGCCCCGTCCCTACATCGTGCCCCGTACTCTGTCCACGGGGTGCGCGAGAATGGAACACTGTCGCTATCGATTCGGTCGGGACCGATAGGTCGGGATCGGCCGAGTCGATCGAACGGGAACGGTTGAATTAAGACCCATTCCTCGTTATGGAATGTCTTCTTCGGAACCAAGTCCCATATTCAGCGGGCTGCGCCTCGAGGATTGACTCTACGGCTGAGTCGGGAGAGACCTCCCGTTGCTCTGCTTTTCACGCCGCTTGCGTTGGTTTTGGCTTTGTTTTCTGAGTGCGCTTTCGTGAATGTTTTCGATGGTTTTTATGGCTTGCATTTCGAACTCGCATTTCCTATCAAACTCCTTGAATAATGCAGTGTTCTAATCGGTTGCTTGTGCGATTTCAGGTAATCGTGTAGGCGACGTCTAGCGCAACCAGCAAGTTCTCTCGCCGAAGTAAACTCAAGGTGAGTGGCTGACCCTTCTCTTCTCGACCCCCTTCTTAGGCAAAGTCGATAGTGTTGTTGCGAATGAAAGTATAAATGAAAAGGCACGGGCACGGTAAAATGATTGAGTTTTAAAGGAGAATGTAGGCTATGTCTTAATAACTAAAAGATGAAAAATGGTCTTTGCACGGTCATTGGACAACTTGTCGACAAGGTAGAGTTTCCCCGTACGGCAACCCGGGGCCACGGGACCGTTGCGGCCAAGAAGGAAACATATTCATAAGCTGTGCTGGGCACAACGTTAGACGAGGACTTGCAGCGGGGCTCGCTACTCGCGCTGAAAGGGCCTCGTCTAATAAAAGCAAAAAGGAGTCCACGATGGCTCTGGGAGCCAGTGACCAACACACGAAATATTGCACTTGGTATGGAAATGATAACAATTGACAGGGAAGAATATGGTAAGTTTCATAAGGCGCGGCACGGGCCGCCGGGGGTAAGTTTCAACATAAATTTTATTATGCTTGTCATATGCTTGTCTGAAATTCATTAGGATGGTTAGAAACATTCATACTCTAAGTCATATAAACTCTTCAACCAAATGAGAGCGTGGAGCTTAAATAGCCACGCACCAGTACAAAGTGTAATGTACTGATCCTCGCTCTCCACGCAGGTACCCCGGACTACGAAGGGCGTGCCACTTGAAAGCTTCAGGCGAAGTAAACCCTTTTGAAGCCTCGTCCGCGTGTAAAGGCTTGTTTTCTGGATTTCCTTTTGAAGAAGACCCGCACTCAGTCCAAAAGAAGATGACGACTCAACTCGCCTCGATAGCAGGTGGAAATGTGTAATGATTTTTGCTTGTAAAAAGGGATGTAATGTATGGAACGACTATCTCATCGACGTTCATTTTGTAAGTCGAGTCATGTTGTAGCCCGCGCGGCAATGATTGTAAAGGAGTCCATGTAAAAGTTTTATTATCATCAATGAAAAAGTCTATTTCTATTTCAAATGTGTCATTCAATTTCTCTGCGTACTCTAACTTGATGTTGTGTTTCGGATAACCTTATGACTATGCCTTGTGCGATCGCAACTTAGGTTCGCACGGCATCACGCCCGGGGGACGACTATTGATTCTACGGAATCGGGGCGTGACATAATGGTATCAGAGCACGGCTTTACATCCTTTGGCCTCGCGTCTAGAGTTCCAAACCTTTGACCTCGCATCGATGAGATAAGTTGTTCCATACAATGAGTCCGTAATAATTTGTGACTGATGCGTTTGCCTTCGTATCGCAGAAGTGATGGAACCCACGGCCGAGCAAGAACAGAGCGCCTCAAGCGGCTCTAGTAGTTCGTATCGTCCGCAGGCCGGACCTTCTAACGATACAATCGAAAAGATGCTGCGCATGATGGAGGCACAGCGAAACCAGTCCGAGAATCGGCATCAGCAGGTAGAGGAACGACAGGCCCAGTTCGAAGCTCGCTTCGAAGCTCGTTTTGATGCACATGCCAAGCTTCAGCAAAAGCAGCTAGATACCCTGCAGCAGATCGTCCAGACAATGGCGGCCAACGGGAATTCTGCGACTACGCCTACCGTCACCGTGCCGGCGATCCAACCCATTGATGTCGACACGGAGGATCCCGAGCGTCAACCAGCGGCACCAAAAAAGTACAACTTTGAAGTGTCAGAATTCAAGAAGGCGTGCCGTACTTCCTTCAGCGGCACCGAGGGTCCTTCCATGGCGATCGACTGGTTGGAAGAGCTGGAAGATCACTTTGAGCTTCTTGGCATTGAAGAATCGAAGTAAGTCGCCTGCGCACAACTTCAGCTACGGTTGAACGCGCACGACTGGTGGGCTGTGCGTAAGCGAACGATCCGACCGGACAACACCACCGTACCGATCTCTTGGGCCACGTTTCGCAAAGCTTTCGAACTCCAGTACCTTCCGTCAGCCGTTCTTCAAGCGAAGGAGAATGAATTCATGCAGTTGAAGCAAGGGAGCCGGACAGTGAAACAGTACGCCGCGGAATTCAACAAGTTGTCTAAGTTCGCTGGCCAGTTTCTGCCGACTGAAGAGTGCCGTGTGCGACGGTTCGAAGTGGGTCTGCGACACTCTATCAGTGCGCATGTCAGGGTCCCGGAGTACAAGACCGTGGGCGAGGCTTCGAATCATGCGCTCCGCCTTGAGAACCTGCATCCTTCCAGTGCTGACGACGTTGTGCGCCACTCCAATCACAAACGTCCTAGCCATACGGGAGGCAACAACTACACGTCAAAGCGGCCACACACTAGCGGCTACCAAGGCCGGAACCCGTTACCACGATGCAGAAATTGTCACCAGCTTGGGCATACTGATGACCACTGTTTCGCCAAGACAGAGTGCTACGCTTGCGGGCAGAGGGGACACCTTGCTCGAGATTGTACGAACCCCAGACTGGCTCACAACGTACCACCACAACAGTACCGCCAAGAGAATCGAGGGCAGGCGCCTCGACCTCCTTCGCCCACTCGACCTGTACCACAAAATGGCCAAGATCGTCGCCCCAACACTCAGGGCCGTGTCTACGCCATGACTCGAGACGAAGTGATGGCGTCAGATACCGTGGTGTCAGGTATACTAAAATTCAATAATGTGCCTGCTCGTGTGTTATTTGATTCAGGCGCTTCACATAGTTTTATATCGGCGGACTTTGCCGCCGAGCACAAATTTTCTGTAATATCATTAGATCTCGACCTTAGCGTAAGCACGCCTTCGGGCACACCTATTCTCACAAACTTAGCTTGCGCCGGCGGGATTATCTGTATCGGCGGTCAAAAGATCGGTCTAGATGTGATAGTTCTTGATATGAAGGACTTTGACATCATTCCGGGAATGGATTGGCTCGGGCCGTGCAACGCAACCATAGACTGCACAGAAAAGAGGGTCACATTTCGCATGCCTGGAGTGCCTGAATTCTGCTACTCGTGTGGTGAGGCGTCGCCGACCTGCATGGTGATCTCCGCGATATCTGCTCGACGGATGCTGCATTCCGGGTGCGAAGGCTATCTAGCTTCCGTTCGAGACATGCGACAGGATGGTACAAACGCGGGAGAGACCGACGTTGTGGCAGAATTCCCAGACGTGTTCCCGGACGAGCTACCCGGCATGCCGCCCGATCGAGAGATAGAGTTCACTATCGACACATTCTCCGACACCCGGCCGATCTCGAAGGCTCCGTACAGAATGGCCCCTGCAGAATTGAAGGAATTGAAGGCGCAACTTCAGGAATTGCTCGACAGAGGGTTTATTCGTCCGAGTGTCTCGCCGTGGGGTGCGCCCGTGCTGTTCGTGAAGAAGAAAGATGGATCGATGCGACTCTGCATCGACTATCAGGAATTGAATAAAGCTACCATCCGAAACAAATACCTCCTGCCCCGCATCGACGACTTGTTCGACCAGCTCCAAGGTGCAACGATGTTATCGAAGATTGATTTATGATCGGGTTATCACCAACTCAAAGTCAAGCCAGACGACGTGCCGAAGTCTGCCTTCCGCACTCGTTATGGCCACTACGAGTTCTTGGTAATACCGTTCGGTCTGACAAACGCCCCTGCCGTCTTCATGGATCTAATGAATCGGGTGTTCCGTCCGTTCGTTGACAAGTTCGTAGTAGTCTTCATCGACGACATCCTCGTCTACTCGAAGGATCGAGCGCAACATGCAGAGCATCTGCGGACGGTACTCCAAACCCTTCGAGAGAATCAGTTGTACGCGAAGATGAGCAAGTGCGAGTTCTGGCTGAACATCGTCTCATTCCTTGGGCACATCATCTCCGCCGCGGGCATCGCAGTCGATCCGAAGAAAGTCGAGGCAGTTGCTGATTGGAAACGGCCCGCATCAGTTAGTAAAATTTGAAGCTTCCTAGGCTTGGCGGGATACTACCGACGCTTCGTGAAGGACTTCGCAAAGATCGCATCGCCGTTGACTCGCCTCACCCAGAAAGGAGTCGCATTCAAGTGGTCAGACGACTGTGAAGCTTCTTTCCAGGAGCTCAAACAGCGGCTCATTTCGGCCCCGATACTTGCTCTTCCTGACGGGACGGAGGGATTTCAAATCTTCAGCGATGCTTCTGGCCAGGGCTTGGGGTGTGTGCTCATGCAGCGGGATAAGGTGATATCTTTTGCTTCCCGGCAGTTGAAGCCGCACGAGAAGAACTACCCCACGCACGACCTAGAACTAGCGGCAATTGTGTTTGCGTTGAAGCTGTGGCGTCACTATCTCTATGGCGTGGCGTGCAGGATTTATACGGACCACAAAAGCCTCAAGTATCTCTTCACCCAGAAAGAATTGAATTTACGGCAGAGGCGATGGCTCGAACTAATCAAAGACTATGACTTGTCGATCGACTACACGCCGGGCAAGGGAAATGTGGTAGCGGATGCGCTGAGCCGGAAGTACTTGGCTTCATTATGTATCAACGACCGACTGCTGTCACGCCCCAGAACCGAAATACCGGAGAGCGGGGGCAGACATAGCCAGCTACGCAATCCCAAAGTACGTTAATACTCTGAAATCACGTATAAGCTGTCAAGACATGGGGGTTACTCTACAAGCCATCAGTCAATCCTATGGTTTAACAACCCTAGGTATCTCAATCACAGGCAAATATACAGGAGCAAAGAGTATGATCACCATACATAAAATAGTAAGGCGTCCCAAACCACATATACATGGATGATCATGAAGCCAGTAATACAAAAAGAGAACTGACAAGAGTATTAGTCGTACATGATAAGGACTAGCTATAGTCTAGAATACACATATCATGTTTATGCCCGTAGGCTACAATGTCAAGAAAAATACCAAAACACGAGCTAAACATGTGCTCGGGGCTAAAACGTTACAAGAGGAGAATTTACATGTCAGTGGAAGAATAAAAAAGAAACCCACTGAGGCACTCTGGTGCTCCGACTGGTCACCGTCGAGTAGATGGTACGGTAGATCCTTCGGGCTCTTCTATTAGAACCTGGCCATGCAAAACCAGTGGGGTCAGACCCCAAATAGCAAGTACCATAAAGGAGGCCGAACTATGAACTTAAAACCAGCAATCATTAGCAAACAACAAGCAAGTAAGTAAAGGAGGATCAAGATTTGTGCAGTACCAATGCACTCGTCCCGATCATAGGAAGACAGTAAGTAAATCATCATTGAGCATAAAGTAAACTGGAGAACATGTTAAATAAATAGAACTGGAAAGATGATATACGATGAGATAACCATGGGACTATTCAGATAACCAGGTTACAACCCATAAACCAAACAAGGACCGGGGTTGTAACCCTTCGTCTGAACAGAACTTGGTTTCTCCCACCATTTATCGGCAGGATAAAATAAGAAATCAGGACATGTAACGATCATGCACAGGACAGGGCGAATATGAACAATCAGGTCATGTGACAATCTTGTGCAGGATCAAGTCAAGACTAGACTGAGTTAGACTCCATTCAATCAATCACGGCCAAGCAATAAGTACGGCTTGATACTTTAACTAACTAGGGTTATCACAGGCCTAATTGCTAGCAAGATGCAATAAGATTCTTCCAAGTCCGGTTACCTGTTTGTTACTACCTGAATGACCCCAGCAAAGAAAAGGAAAAGATAGCATGATATAGCAGACACACTGTAGTAAGATACATGTGTCCTAAGGTACCACACTCGACGACGGGCTGGAAGTGCGCTCATCTCGACGGATAGCAACAAATCCCATGTATATATATATATAAGGCCGGGATCAAAGGGGCAACAGGTAACTGGGAAAGTCTCTCCATGAACTACTGGATTATTCTAGTAATTAGTCTTAGTCCATTTCAGTATGAATTCCTGACCGTGGGAAACCAGAGATTCATATCCTAGACATGATGCAAGACGAGACGGGTTCATTTGTACAAACACAATCACCCACGGTGTCAGGATACTAATTAATTCTTGTCAGGAGTGCGCCACGATGGGCCACTATCATTATCATTATTACTTATCGAGAGTGCGCCACGACGGGCCACTATCAAGAATTATTATTATTACTTATCGAGAGTGCGCCACGACGGGCCACTATCAAGAATTATCATGTCAAGTTATCATGTCAAGAATATCAAGTCAAGAATATCATGTCAAGTTCATTTCAAGAGTGCACCACTACGGGTCACCGTCGTGTCATATCATTTATCAAAGAAGGAAGAAACTTATACAATTAAATAATAATATATTAATAATATATATATTCTTGAAGCCAAGGAGAAACTCTACAATTTTCATGTTGGAAGTGGGAAGAAATTCTGACCACAATTCAAGCAAATAAAACATTTAAACAATCAAAGTGGGGCCCATGCGGTCCAAAAGTGGGAGAACAAACATGCGGTCAAAGAGAGTGGGAGGCCACCCATGCGGCTACGAAATTATTTAAATGCAATTAGGCAAACATTTAAGGCCAGCAAGCCATATGCGGCTAGCATATAATTGTGCATGCGGCCAAGAGTGGGAGGGATTCCATGCGGCCAAGAAACAATAAATAGGTCATAAAATCAAATAAGACAAAAGACAGTGGGACCCTCATTAAATGCAATCTCCCACTTTAGTAAGCAAGTCAACTAAAAGAAGCTATGTGGGACCCCCCCCCCACAATTAATGCAATAAGAAAAGTTCACATGAACCATTACATTATATTATAATATGTCATCCAAATGCATAAGGCCATGCAGCCAAGAATTTGGGGGAGGCCATGCGGCTCCAAAATTAATTGCCAACAAGAATTATTCATGAAATCAGAAAAGACAAAGAGAGTGGGACTCGCAATAAATGCAAGCTACCACTTCAGCAAGCAAGTCAACTAAAAGAAGCTATGTGGGACTCCACAATTAATGCAGTAAGACAAGGGTTCACGTGAACCATTTAAATATTGGTTCACGTGGCCAAGCAATAATTACACCCATTATATTATGCCATCCAAGTATAAGGCCATGCGACCACAAATATTAAACATGCAAGCACATGCAAAATTTGCATGCGGCTCACTATTAGCATTGTATGCAAGCAAGGTCACGTAATCATGCATGCAAGCAGGCAACAAAAGCTTGCATTAATTTAATGCTAGCAAGGCGTTTGGCCAAGCATTCTTATGCGGCCAGAAAAATTCGTTACATGCGGCTCAACCTTGAAGTGCCATGCGGCTCTCTAACTAATGCAAATGCTTAAGCCAATCATTTTAAAGAATGCACTCACCAATGCATTATAAAATGCATTTGAAGAATGCATGACCTTCAGCCAACGTTTTAAGAATACAATCACCCATGCATTATAGAATGCATGAACATTATAGAATGCCTTTAACAAATGTATTAATTATTGCATCATAGGCTATGCATTAAAGAACGTGCATTCAATGTACTTAACAATCTCCCTAGCAATGCATTAGCAAATGCATTAGAAAGTGCATGCGGCTGATACACACTCTTGCATGCGGCTGACTAACCAAAAGCATTATGCGGCTGATGCTTAATATGCATGCGGCTCTAATAATAATGCATGAGGCTGAGTGCGTTAATAATTAAATATTAATAATCATGCGGCTGCAAGCAATTTTAAATGCATAGAAGATTAAATAATACAATTATATATAAAGCCATGCGGCTAAGCAAGTTTCATGCGGCCAAAATGCAAGCTAGTAATAATTGTTTGCCAACTGAGAAGAAGTTCATGGAAAATACCATGGCTTCTTCGCACCACCAAACTTCCAACCGGAGCCCAAATTTGGACTTCCATAGGTCAATTTGGGGTAGAATAAAATTTTCTACAACATGGAACCATCAACTAGCAGAAATATGCAAGTTTGATAGATCAAAATTCATGGAAACCGAAAATACCACAAAACTAGATCTACAACAATCCACTCGGTAAAATCAAAAACTCCAAGTTCTAAAGATGCTTAAAATCATGCAAAGAAGAAAATGGAAAAAACAAAAATAAATTTGTTCAAGGTTCGGCAAGGTGTACTTGCCTCTCTCCAATGGCTAGGGTTTGGTGGAAATGAAATGAATGAGGGTGAATGAGGAGAGAGAGAGAAAAGTGGCTTATATAACAAGCCCAAGCAATCTCCACCATTCATTCTTCTCCACTCAATCTAAGCCATACACCTCACCTCATAAAGAACCCAACTAAACCAAACCAAGTCAAAGTGGAACCGAACCAAATAAAACCAAATCCAAGTTAAACCAAACCATGAAATCCTACACTTGGAAAATTTTAAAATATCACACAAATCGAGAAATACGAAATACGGCTCAGATAAATACGTATCCGTATAAAATACCGATACAGTGAGACGGGTCTCACAACTGCTGCGCGACTTAGAAGGAATGGGCATCGAGCTTCGAGTTCGTTTCAGAGACGTGAAACTGGCACAACTGCAGGTGGAACCGAGCCTACTGGAGAGGATCAAGTCTGCACAGAAGGACGACCCGTACCTGGAGAAGATGCGGAAGCTGATATCGACAGGAAAAGCGTCCGACTTTGCAGAGGACGAGTCGGGAGTGTTGCGCGTGAAGGGACGGCTATGCGTACCGGACGACGTAGAACTCAGAAAGGAGATAATGACGGAGGCACACTATGCAAAATATTCCTTGCATCCTGGCAGCACCAAGATGTATAAGGACCTCCGTGTTGTCTTTTGGTGGCACGGCATGAAGAGGGACGTAGCGCTCTTTGTGTCAAAATGTATGGCCTGTCAGCAAGTCAAAGCCGAGCACCAGCGACCGTGTCACGCCCCAGAACCAGAATACTGGAGAGCGAGGGCATACATAGCCAGCTACGTATAATGAAGTGGAATCCACGTCACTATACGGTCACGGCTGTCTAGATATATGAGGGTTTAACTACAATCCATCAGTCTCCTATGGTCAAGATCAAACCTATTGTCTCAATCACAAGCAAGTAATAGCAGTCACAAGATATTAGAGCATTAATATACAATAGTAAGGCGTCCCATACATTACATATTGGATGATCATGAAGCTAGTCGTACAAAATGTCAGGACTAGCAAGAGTTTTAGTCAATACATGATCAACCCTAGGATTTGTCAATCATGTTACAGCCCGTAGGCAGACAGTAAATAAAGGTGCAATACGAGCTAACACGTGCTCGCCGGCTAAACGCCTCAAAAGAATAATTTTACAAATAGAGTGGAAGGACAAAAGAAACCCACTCGTTGCCCTGGTTACGCCTGGTGGTCACCATCGGGCTGGAAGACAGGTGGATCCTCTGGTGCTGCTCCGATATCTGGCCACACAAAACCAGCTGGATCAGACCCCAGAAAGAGCAAGTGCCACAAAGGAGGCTTCACTTAGGAACTAAAACCAGCATATCACAAATAAATAGTAAAGGTAATTAAAAGATAGTGATAATAGCTGAGATAACAATAATATATTGAACACGGAGAAACCATTCAAGTAGCCAGACTGCAACCCTTAAACCAAACAAGGACCGGGGTTACAATCCTTCGCCTGAATAGAAACCCGCCTCAATTACTATTGATAAGGTAACAAGACAATAAACGAAGAGAGGACACAGAACTGCTCCGGAAGCCAGGTTACAACCCTTAAACCAAACAAGGACCGGGGTTGTAACCCTTCGCCTGAACAGAACTGGACCCCTGATCTTTATTGTTAAGGCCAGCATAATAATCATGGTATTGAAGTAAAGGTAAAACATGACGAGCATGACAGGGGGTTACAATAAGACAATAAACGAAAAGAGGACACAGAACTGCTCCGGAAGCCAGGTTACAACCCTTAAACCAAACAAGGACCGGGGTTGTAACCCTTCGCCTGAGCAGAACTGGACCCCCGATCTTTATTGTTAAGGCGGGCACAATAAGCAGGACGATATATGATAAGATAACCATGGAACTATTCAGATAGCCAAGTTACAACCCTTAAACCAAACAAGGACCGGGGTTGTAACCCTTCATCTGAACAGAACTTGGTATCCCATCATTTATCGATACAAGAAATCATGTCCTGATACAATCTTGTACAGGATCAGGATAAGACTAAGCTGGAATAAACTTCATCCAATCAATCACGGCCAATCAAGAGTACGGCTTGATACTTTTAACTAACTAGGGTTATCACAGGCCTAGTTACTAGTAAGATGCAATGAGATTATCCCAACAGCCACAAGCCCTGCAGACCATCCAGGTTATCCGGGTCGAATATCCGTTATGAAGAATGCAACACGTAACTGTGTGCTGGAAATGTGCCCTACTTATCGGTAGGCTACAAATCCGTTAGTGCGCCAAGATAACGGGATTGCCTGTAGCTGGGAATCTCTTCATGACTACTGAATCATTCTAGTTAATTAGCCTTAGTCAATTTCAGTAGGTACCCCTGACCGTGGTACTCAGGGATCCCCATCCTAGACATGATGCAAGACAGTACCAGTTTATTTGTACAAACACAATCGCGTACGATGTCCAAGTCTTTCATACTTGTCATGTCAGGCTAGCTGTCGTAACAGTATGCCGAGATATATCATGTCAGTTTACTTGTCAAGAGTGCGCCACAGCGGGCCACTATCGTGTTCTATTCTTACAATATTATAAATGAGAGAAACTTGCATAAAATAACTAGAGACATATTCTTGCTGCTAAGGAAAAGATCTACAACTTCTACGTTGGGAGTTGGGAGAAATTCGAGCAATAATTCAGTCAATTAGGACATATAACAGTTAGTAATAGTCAAAATATGCATTATGCGGCCTATTCTGCGACATGTATGCAACTGCGACACCATATGCGCCTACTGCGACATACGCCTTAATGCGGCTCATGCGCGACATGATATGCGCCTATCGCGACATGCGTCTCATGTGGCTCAACTGCGACATGATATGCGCCTACCGCGACATGCGCCTCATTGCAACATGCGCCTACTGCGACATGCGCCTTCTGCGACATGATATGCGGCTACCGCGACATGCGCTTCATTGAAACATGCGCCTTCTGCGACATGATATGCGGCTACCGCGACATGCACTTCATTGCAACATGCGCCTACTGCGACATGCGCCTTCTGCAACATGATATGCGGCTACCGCGACATGCGCTTCATTGCAACATGCGCCTTCTGCGACATGCGTCTTCTGCGATATGATATGCGGCTACCGCGACATGCGCTTCATTGCAACATGCGTCTTCTGCGACATGCGCCTTCTGCGACATGATATGCGGCTACCGCGACATACACTTTATTGCAACATGCGCCTTCTGCGACATGCGCCTTCTGCGACATGATATGCGGCTACCGCGACATGCGCTTCATTGCAACATGCGCCTACTGCGACATACGTCTTCTGCGACATGATATGCGGCTACCGCGACATGCGCTTCATTGCAACATGCACCTTCTGCGACATGCCCCTTCTGCGACATGCTGTTCATGCTGCAGATGAACATAGAAATGACCAAAAATTGTTTTGGCCATAACTTCCTCATCCGAAGTCGAAATCAAGCGAAGAAGAAGAATAATGAAGAGAGAGAAAGAGGAGGGGTACGCGAGAATGGAACACTGTCGCTATCGATTCGGTCGGGACCGATAGGTCGGGATCGGCCGAGTCGATCGAACGGGAACGGTTGAATTAAGACCCATTCCTCGTTATGGAATGTCTTCTTCGGAACCAAGTCCCATATTCAGCGGGCTGCGCCTCGAGGATTGACTCTGCGGCTGAGTCGGGAGAGACCTCCCGTTGCTCTGCTTTTCACGCCGCTTGCGTTGGTTTTGGCTTTGTTTTCTGAGTGCGCTTTCGTGAATGTTTTCGATGGTTTTCATGGCTTGCATTTCGAACTCGCATTTCCTATCGAACTCCTTGAATAATGCAGTGTTCTAATCGGTTGCTTGTGCGATTTCAGGTAATCGCGTAGGCGACGTCTAGCGCAACCAGCAAGTTCTCTCGCCGAAGTAAACTCAAGGTGAGTGGCTGACCCTTCTCTTCTCGACCCCCTTCTTAGGCAAAGTCGATAGTGTTGTTGCGAATGAAAGTATAAATGAAAAGGCACGGGCACGGTAAAATGATTAAGTTTTAAAGGAGAATGTAGGCTATGTCTTAATAACTAAAAGATGAAAAATGGTCTTTGTACGGTCATTGGACAACTTGTCGACAAGGTAGAGTTTCCCCGTACGGCAACCCGGGGCCACGGGACCGTTGCGGCCAAGAAGGAAACATATTCATAAGCTGTGCTGGACACAACGTTAGGCGAGGACTTGCAGCGGGGCTCGCTACTCGCGCTGAAAGGGCCTCGTCTAATAAAAGTAAAAAGGAGTCCACGATGGCTCTGGGAGCCAGTGACCAACACACGAAATATTGCACTTGGTATGGAAATGATAACAATTGACAGGAAAGAATATGGTAAGTTTCATAAGGCGCGGCACGGGCCGCCGGGGGTAAGTTTCAACATAAATTTCATTATGCTTGTCATATGCTTGTCTGAAATTCATTAGGATGGTTAGAAAAATTCATACTCTAAGTCATATAAACTCTTCAACCAAATGAGAGCGTGGAGCTTAAATAGCCACGCACCAGTACAAAGTGTAATGTACTGATCCTCGCTCTCCACGCAGGTACCCCGGACTACGAAGGGCGTGCCACTTGAAAGCTTCAGGCGAAGTGAACCCTTTTGAAGCCTCGTCCGCGTGTAAAGGCTTGTTTTCTGGATTTCCTTTTGAAGAAGACCCGCACTCAGTCCAAAAGAAGATGACGATTCGACTCGCCTCGACAGCAGGTGGAAATGTGTAATGGTTTTTGCTTGTAAAAAGGGATGTAATGTATGGAACGACTATCTCATCGGCGTTCATTTTGTAAGTCGAGTCATGTTGTAGCCCGCGCGGCAATGATTGTAATGGAGTCCATGTAAAAGTTTTATTATCATCAATGAAAAAGTCTATTTCTATTTCAAATGTGTCATTCAATTTCTCTGCGTACTCTAACTTGATGTTGTGTTTCGGATAACCTTATGACTATGCCTTGTGCGATCGCAACTTAGGTTCGCACGGCATCACGCCCGGGGGACGACTATCGATTCTACGGAATCGGGGCGTGACAATAGTTGAGGGTATCAAGTTACAATTAAGCCTATCTTTAATGATTTAGTGATCAATCTGTCTTTACAAACTGTGTCAAGAGTATATCTTTCCATATTCTTAGCATGTTTAGGAGTAACAACCATTTCTTCTGCTTCTTCAATAATCTCAAGTAACTAAGTCTAATACTTAATAAAGATTAAGTCTAAAGTATATATATATATATATATATATATATATATATATATATATATGTTGGTGCTTTTTTTTACATGGAGAGAGCTTGCTCTCAACATGCCTTGTAAAAGTTTAATCCCACATCGAAAATGCACCATGAGTTATCTCAACATATATACTTGGTTGTGTTGTTGAGAGATGCACATGGGGTGGTGACCCTAAGGAGGGAACCTTGTGGGTAATTTTACTAGGAGGTAAGAATAAGGCTCCAAGGATTAAGCATTAATGCTTTTGTCATTCTCTTGGATTAATTCCATTTGGAGCTAAGCCCCAAAGGGGCTTAGCGACTCGGACTCGTGCTCGGGCTCGAGCTCGGGCTCATGAGGCGTAATGTGGCATTTTGTTGGCGCAATTAGCACGTCAGCGGCCATGCGGTCTTATGCGGCATGCGGCTCATATGCGGCCACATGCGGTCTCATGCGTCTCATGCGATCCATGCGGTCCATGCGGCACTTGCGGACTGTGCAGGCTACAAGTCAGTTATGGAAAGACTGATTCAATACGATTAATTCAGATCCACTTTTTGTGGGATTTGAATTAATTTCGTTGCTATCTTTATGGGATTTGAATTAACTATCTTTGTGGGATTTGATTCAATATTTCTATAACTGAAGAGGCGGCTGGGGTTTCCACCCTCTCTCTATATATACTCTCTTCTGGCCTCCTTTGTGAAGTACTACGAATTTTATAAGTCAGAAAAGAGAGAGAGAGAGAGAGAGAGAGAGAGAGCTGCTGCCGCCATTGCAAGTCCATCCGAGGAGTCAGAACAGAGGTGACTTCGAGCGTTCCACAAGTTCTTCAACTTGCTGGTTCCTGGAAGCAATTCGTGTTGGGCAAATTTTGCTTTGAGCAACGGTGTTTTGACACCCTAGCAACTTTTGTTTATCTCATCTTTCTTTAGATTATTGTAACTCGTTCTGTCCCAATTGTAACACGTTTGCAAGAAAGAACGAGAGATCTTCTCTTCTCTATTTCTCTCCTTCATATTATTTGGCTTTTTGTATCATCGTAGATCTTGAGTTTGATCACTGCAAAGTTTTTGTGTGACTCTCAGATCTCGATTGCATTAGTTTTTCCATCTTTGATCAAGCCCCGGGAATAACAATAAATATATATATATATATATATATATATATATATATGAGATCTTCTACAATACAAAATATCATTTTATTGTATCGATACATGACAAATATGGACCATTCATTTTTGATCCAATGGTTCTTATTAAAAGAGCTTTCTTGTAATATGATTAGAGTAGGGAACATTATTTAATGTAATATTTTCCTTTTAACCGGTTGGTAAACTTGCTATTGTAGGTCATTGTGTGTACTTTTGACCGGTTGGAACATCATTTAATGCAATGTTTCCCTTTTGACCGGTTAATATAACCTGCTATATCAATTTAACTTCCAAGTCAAGGAGACAACTTTCACATTTTTCAATGCACTTGTTTTGTCATGTATCGATACATTCATG
>JANAVB010043618.1:6848391-7033391 GCA_029216955.1 Iris pallida | reverse complement strand
GGTTGTGGTGGAAAGAGAAACGGAGATGAAGAAGGAAATAAGAATCGGTCGGGATCGCGTCGAACGTCGTCGAGCCCTCCTAGAACAACGAGGAGTACCAACTGCGCCGAGAAGAATCAGTCCGGTTCGCGTCGGATGTCGTCGAAACCTCCTCGAACAAGAAGAAGTACCAGCGACGCCGCTCTAATTTTACTGTCCATGCCATTGTCAGAAATCTTATTTTTCATCTAATAATTTAATATTTTGTTAATAAAGCTACATGTCATGGTGGTGGTGGTGAACTGAGGAAACCTGCTTCTGAGGTCGGACGGATCATCTGCTCACATATTTAAAAAAAAAAATCTGTATTGATCGGACGAAATATTTTTTACTTTTCTAATGATAATATTTTCGAAGAGAATATTTTTTTTGGACGGTGAATGGCCATTTTCTTTGCATTTAACACGGCGAATGGACGGAGAATGGCCATTCTCTTTGCTTTTAACACGGCAAATGGACGGAGAATGGCCGTTCTCTTTGCTTTTAACACGGAGAATGACCATTCTCTTTGCTTTTAACACGGCGAATGGACGGAGAATAACCATTCTCTTTGCTTTTAACACGGCAAATGGACGGAGAATGGCCGTTCTCTTTGCTTTTAACACGGAGAATGGCCATTCTCAAGAAGAATGACCATTCTCCGTTCCTTTAACATGGAGAATGGCCATTCTCCGTTCTTTGAAAACGGAGAATGGACACTCTCTGTGCTTTTAACAAAGTATGATACATTTAGGACTGGAAATGTTCAAGTATCTCATATTTTTTCACCAAATATTTACAGTATTTTTAATATCATTTACCATAGTACATTCATTTAATATTAAATCATTTTCAAGAAAATCCGAATATCATTTTATCAGGCTCCCACTGTATGGCTGCACAAAATTTCTTGCGAGTGTTTGAATATAATTAACCTACTATCAAAGAGAGTTTTTCTTACATTACATTATGCATTACACTGGCATCGACTTCATACTGATGGCATCGATGTACTAATGGCAATAACAAAGGATGAACAGGCAGGATTACAATTATGCTTCAGCAATAACAAGGGATGAACAGGCAGGATTACAATTTTGCTTCAGCAATAACAAGGGATGAACAGGCACTGGCATCGAATTCATACTGATGGCATCGATGTAGTAATTTTTTACAGAAAGCAAAACACATTACAATCAAATAAAGTTTTAGTGATCCCAGGAATGCATCCGTAATGAGGCCACCTGTAAACCCTAGGAATGCACCCAGGACTCATGAAATCTGTGATGGACATCTGCAAATCAAAGGAATACACCAAAATATCAATATCATCTATGAAGGCCAACTGCCAACCAAATAAACGCTTCAACCAAAAAATCATAATCAAATTAAGTATACTTCATTCCAAATCCAATAAACTGCATAATTCACGTTATAGTAATCTGCCCAATCCACGTTAGTAATTCAACATAGAACCTGCATAATTCACAATACAATAATCCAAATAAATATCAGACCTACTCTAAATTCAAGACCATATTATATTTTCAAAACAAATTACGAACTATGCACTTAGTACAAGCGAAAAGTTTAGTCTTACAATATTTCAAACATAAAATTTAGTTTGACCATCATGACCAACAAATATTCAGAACCATATTACAAGTCAAATATTACTTCCAAATTGAAATAAAAGATTCAAAACTCAAAAGATGAAACTTCATAGCCATCTCCATCTTCTTCTTCTTGTTTTTTTTTTTCTTCTTCTTCTTTCTCAAAATATCCTTCACCTACACCTTAAGGGACAGATTAAAAAAAATTATAGTCAGTATGGACTCACTGTATATGTAGAAATGACATCCAGAAACATAAATAGAAGTATCAAAGTGATGGCTAGCATTAAAGTGTCAATGTCCACAGTGTATATTTTTACATAAGAGTTTAGGCTAGCCCCATTTACCTTCTTCACGAGGAAAGGAAAATCTTATTCTTGGTCAGCAAATTCAACCTCTATCTGGTTAATCTTATCCAGAATCAATTTTTGGTTGTCGGATATAGTCTTCATCTCTTTGAAGACATTCTCAAAGTTTGCAGCAACAAAATTGTATAGATCATCAACCCTGTCCTTAGTGTTTTTGATTCCATAAGTTGATGGTTTTCCAGATGTTGATGGTTTGCTTGCAGCTGCTGTCCGTTTTCCAAACATTCGAGTGAAGGTTAGTTTTCTCATGGGGCCTTTGTTTTTAATATAAACATCCCCTGCTAAGCTTGGGACAGAATGTTTATTAGCCATCGAGCATACAAATCCTCCGAAAGGGAGAGCTGTCCTTGCAGTTAGTTTTTCCACGAGATGCATTATTCTACTGAACATGTATGAACCTATATCCATCCTTTTTTTCTTCCCCATATAATAAAGAAATTTTACTCTCTCGGGATGGATGAAAAACTCATGTCCAGTAGGGTTGAGTGTTTGAGATACGTAGGCATGCAACAATTTATACAAAGTTTTTAATTGATCTTTGTATACATTTTGAGGGGTCTTGGCACCCATTGAAACACCTGTAATCTCATGAATTGCATCCGTCATGGAAACATTATCAATATCTTTCATATCAAACTCAGGAACTGGATCAAATTCCTAAAATTCGTTGATGACAACAGCATTTACCCTAATCAGTTTCCCTCTCAGAAACACCAGTTGTTGATCCTCTTCTTTTTTCTTTAATTTCAGCTGGAAGATTTGAGTAAAATTCTCTTACTATTGTTTGGGAGATTTTCTCAAGACATGATTTGTTCAGTTTCTCCAATTGATAGAATTTCAAAATATCCAGGAAAGCTTCGTCTTCGACATCATCCATCTTAATTGATCTTTCAGGCATAACAGCCTTTTTTTTGAAATATTTAATGTAAATCTTTTTAGATTTAGAGGCTTTAAATTTTTTTACCTCCTCTCCAGCCTGGAACTTATTTGATGATTGCTCTTCCTTTTCATTTTCCACTTCTGATGAGGATTCAAAATCCACAGAGTACGCTGATGACTCTGTATCCGTTGCCACCTCAGCCTTCGCTTGAGTACGCCTTCGATCTTCATAAGTTGAGTCTTCCGACGACTCTGTATCGAAGATAGATTTTTCGGTCTTTGTCGAGCATGTCATGCCCCGACTCGCCGAATCGGTCGCCATCGCCTTGACTCGATATAAATCGATCCCCACGGGTCGGGACGTGATGCCGTACAAGTCTTTGATAGACTTGCACAAGGCAAGGATGTGCGCTTGGAAATTTCTTTTAGGCTCGACGCGTTGAAATTTAACAGTGCAGAGAGTTGAAAACATAGCATAGGAAGAAACTTAGCCTTTCATTCATAAACTTGCAAACTATGTGCAAGGTCATATTTACATTTCATATGCCGTTGCGGCTACATCTTTGAAATACAAAAGAAAGCTATCGACAGCTACGCCTTGAAATAATCCTCGGCGTTCCATACATTCATGCCCCTTTATACATTTGAATAAAAGCCTTCGGTCTGAATTGGGCATCAAAATACTTCAAAATAGGTGAGCTTCGTGCCGCCTCCCGTTCTTCAGCTCCAGCTTAGTCTCGAGCTCCCGCAGCACGCTCGTTACCTGGGGAGTTGGGGGTTAGCACACTTGCTAGTGGATGGGACGAACCCACTCGTCTAAACCGACACTGCTTATTAAGGATTCAGGCATACGAAGTGATCTTTCTATTTAGAACTATATGAGTTGCATTTCATATCGAAGGCACATTTTAAACGATAACAACATAACCCATTTAAGAGCATTCTTACCACGGTCGTGCTCCTTTCCTGCACAAAATTTACATAATACTTACCACCTGCACAAGACAATAGGTGAGCATGCAATCTATCTTATATGCGGTCATTGGTGATATCGACACCAAGAAGGACGATTACGTAGCCTTGCGACGCGCCCTCCAGTCCAGGTAGCGAGCCTAACTGGAGGTCTCGCAATGCCTCGCGCCGAAGCACGATTTCCATAATTTCCTCCTAGGCCGATTCGGTCCCAGGGCCCCGGGTACCGTCTCGAGGAAAGCTCACCTTGTGCACAAGTCGTCCTTGACCATGCGAATGCGTGAACAGTTATATATGTATGAAGTAAATTGCATAGCGTAACCATTATCAAATCACATAATCATTCCTACTCGCGCAAGGGTCCCTTCCCCCGAAACCGTACGTTCTGATTTAGCATCCCGTAGGCACCAAATTCTCCGAGACATGATGTACCGCCACCAAGGTTTTCATAGTTGTGTTTTGCATGGCATGAAATATAGTCTATCTCTTTCTTAGTGTGAACCTATCGATTTAGAGTTTACTTTTCTAGGTTGATATATTATCCCGAGCTCTTGATCTTAGTGGCAAGCATACATCCCGTTAGCATCATCGATTTGAACGTTGAACTTTAAGAATTTAGTTGGCGGGAAGGAGTAGAAAAGAAGGGGCCGAAGAACCACCCACCTAAGAAGATTGCGCCGAGAGTAGGAGAACGCTTCGCGACGGTCAAGCGTCAGTTACACGAACTCCTGCAATGGCACGAGCATCGAATTAGAACCCTTCCTTTAATCCTTCCTTCGAAATTCCCAAAGACGCATTCAGAAATCGACGCGAAAGCACACTATCAATCCACGCAACAATTCGTTCAGAAAGCCAAGAAAACCAATAAAACCAACGGTAGACGGGTTGCGTCGCTCTCTTTAGAGTTCCTTCGCCAAGACGCCGCCTACCGCATCTAGGACTTATTCCAACAGTAGTCGATCCATTAGTTGGAACGGTACTCATATCACTCGTCCAAATCGATTTTATTGATGCCATGGTTTTTGTATACAAACTCGTCGCCGAGTCAGACTAGCCATCTATGTTCCCGACTATGTCTGACTTGGCACGAGCCTATTACATAGTGCTTCGCCCCAACGGGAGCGGGGCACTACATAATATACCACTAAGAAAAAGTTTCGTCCCGAAACTTAAGAACAAGGGTCTGACCTTCGTCTACGAAAAGTGAAGGGTACTTCTCCCTCATCTCTGCCTCTAGCTCCCACGTTGACTCCTCGACGGAATGGTTGCGCCAGAGTACGCGAACCAAGGACATCGATCGGCTCCGCAGGATCTTTTCCTTACGGTCCAAAATTCGCACGGGCTCCTCCGAGTATGATAGATCGGCGCGTAGCTCCAACTGATCAAAACTAACCACATGGCTTGGGTCATGCACGTACTTCCGAAGTTGGGAGACATAAAAGACGTCGTGCACTTCGGCCAGGGCAGGAGGTAGCGCGATCCGGTAAGCAACGGTCGCCACTCTTTCGAGGATCTCGAAGGGCCCTACGAATCTCGGACTTAGCTTGCCTTTTACCCGAATCGCATGACGCCCCGCATCGGCGTCACCTTCAGAAACACATGGTCCCCAACCAAGAACTCTAACGGTCGTCGACGAGTATCTGCATAACTCTTTTGTCGACTCTGAGCAATGCGAAGCCTATCTCGAATCATGCGGACCTTCTCGACGGCTTGTTCGACTAGTTCTGGCCCGAGCACCTGTCGCTCCCCGACTTCGTCCCAGTAAATCGGAGATCGGCACTTCCTCCCGTAAAGTACCTCGTAGGGAGCCATCTGGATGCTCGATTGGTAACTGTTATTGTACGCGAACTCCGCGAGCGGCAAGTGTGTGTCCCAGCTAGTCTTCAAATCTATCGCGCACAGACGTAGCATATCCTCCAGGATCTGATTCACCCTTTCTGTCTGGCCATCGGTTTGCGGGTGGTACGCAGAGCTAAGGTTCAACTTAGTGCCCAGCGCCGCCTGTAGACTCGTCCAGAAACGTGATAGGAATCGCCCGTCTCTGTCTGAAATGATTGTGGCAGGTACCCCGTGCAGTCTGACGATCTCGTCGAGATAAATCTGAGCTAACCGATCGACGCTCCATGATGCTTTAATAGCGAGGAAATGAGCGGATTTGGTCAAACGATCGACAATGACCCAAATCGTATCATTCCCCCTCGACGTCTTCGGAAGGCCCATGATGAAATCCATAGAGATGTCATTCCATTTCCATACTGGAATGTCGAGGTTCTGTAGCTCCCCGCCTGGTCTTTGATGCTCGACCTTCACCCGTTGACAGGCCATACACTGTGACACAAACGTCGCCACGTCTTTCTTCATGCCGTGCCACCAAAAGGTCGTGCGCAGGTCCTTATACATTTTGGTACTCCCGGGGTGCAACGAGTACTTCGCATAATGGGCCTCCGTCAGAATCTCCTTTCTAAGTTCAGCATGGTCCGGCACGCATATCCTCCCCTTCATCCGCGTCATTCCGCCCTCGTCCACCACAAAGTCGGTCGCCTTTCCCGTCGAAATCAGCTCGCGCATCTTCTTCAGGAATGGGTCGTCCTCCTGTGCGGTCTTTATTTTGTTGTGCAGGCTCGACTCAAGGTGCAATTGGGCCAATCGTGCTCCGCGGTAACGGATCCGGAGTTCGATACCCATCTCCGCTAAGTCTCGCTGTATGTTACGGTTGATAGACAAGCACCCAGCAAACATTCTACTCAGCGCGTCTGCCACAACGTTTCCCTTACCCGGCGTGTACTCGATAGTCAGATCGTAGTCTTTGATGAGTTCGAGCCAACGCCGCTGCCGTAAGTTCAGGTCCCGTTGAGTGAAGATGTATTTGAGGCTCTTGTGGTCCGTATAGATGCGGCAAGCTACACCATAAAGATAGTGTCGCCAAAGCTTCAACGCGAACACAATGGCCGCTAACTCAAGATCATGCGTAGGATAATTTTTCTCGTGTTGCTTCAATTGTCTCGAAGCAAACGAAATCACCTTATCCTTTTGCATAAGCACGCATCCTAAACCCGTTCGTGATGCATCGCTAAATATCTGAAACCCTTCTGGCCCGTCCGGAAGTGCAAGGATCGGCGCTGAGATGAGCCGTTTCTTCAACTCTTGGAAGCTCGATTCGCAGGCGTCGTTCCACTCGAATGCGACTCCCTTCTGGGTGAGGCGAGTCAGGGGCGACGCAATTTTGGCAAAATCTTTTACGAATCTACGATAGTAGCCTGCCAAGCCGAGGAAACTTCGGATGTCGCCTGCTGAGGTAGGCCGCTTCCATTCGACTATTGCTTCAATCTTCTTTGGGTCCACCGTGACGCCTTCAGCGGAGACAACGTGCCCAAGGAACGTCACGCTGTTCATCCAGAACTCGCACTTGCTTAGCTTGGCGTAGAGTTGATGTTCGCGCAGAGTCTGTAGCACCGTCTTCAAGTGTTCCACGTGCTCGTCCTTGCTCTTTGAATATATGAGAATGTCGTCGATGAATACAACGACAAATTTGTCTATGAACGGTCGGAACACTCGGTTCATTAAATCCATGAACGCGGCAGGAGCGTTGGTCAAGCCGAAAGGCATAACTAGAAATTCGTAGTGACCATATCGGGTTCGGAAGGCGGACTTCGGCACGTCTTCGGACTTGATCTTCAATTGATGGTAGCCTGAGCGAAGATCAATCTTGGAAAACACCGTCGCCCCTTGTAGCTGGTCAAACAGATCATCTATTCTCGGCAACGGGTACTTGTTTCGTATCGTGGCTTTGTTGAGTTCCCGATAATCGATGCACAGTCGCATCGATCTATCTTTCTTCCTCACAAACAACACTGGGGCACCCCACGGGGAGACACTAGGGCGAATGTATCCGCGATCCAGTAACTCTTGTAGTTGTGCCTTCAGTTCTTTCAGCTCTGCCGGCGCCATTCGATAGGGTGCTTTGGATATCGGTCGGGTGTCCGGGAAGGTGTCGATGCTGAATTCTATCTCTCGGTCCGGCGGCATCCCTGGCAACTCGTCTGGGAACACATCAGGAAATTCTGCTACGACTTCGGTCTGGGCCGTGCTTGCAATCTCCGTTCTCGTGTCTCGAACTGATGCTAGGTATCCGCTGCACCCGGAATGCAACATACGCCTTGCCGAAATCGCCGATATCACCATTGCCGACTTTGATGCTGCTCCGCACGAATAGGAGAACTCGGTTTCGCCCGGAAGGTGGAACACAACTCTCTTCTCCGTGCACTCGATCGTTGCGTGGCATGCACCCAACCAATCCATGCCGAGGATTATATCGTACTCCTTGACGTCGAGGACGATAACTTCCAAGGATAGATTCCTCCCTCCGATGCATATGTAACCGTCCCTACAAATATGAGTGGCAGGCATATCTACTTCCGATGGAGTGCTAACGCTAAGTTTCATATCTAAAAGTTGCATAGGTAATTCATTTTCTTTTACAAAGTCGGCCGATATGAAACTATGCGTTGCACCCGAATCGAACAGTACTCTAGCAGGCATATTTGTATAGAGTAGTATACTTGTCACGACAGTATCGGACGCATAGGCTTCGTCCCGCGTTAGTGCGTAGACTCGGCCTTGCGCCCCTTGGCGATTTTGTGGATTCACGGGCACCGCGTTTGCGCCATGGGCGGAAGGCGCCCTGTTCTGGTTCTGGACGTCCCTTGGTGGATGTTGGTTCGCCCTCCCATTCGACAATCTACCGCCTTGTGACCTAGCTGGCCGCACTTGAAGTATCCCCCTCGGCAGTCGACCGCCAGATGTCCCATTTTGCCGCAGCGATGGCAACGTACGCCTGGGTGAGGCCCCCGATACTCGGTCGTGTTCTGGCGCTTTGGCGCACCAGATCCTCCCGCGTCGTTAGGACGCTTGTTGAAGTTGTTACGGATGCTTGATCCGCCCTTCTGCGACGTTCGACCGAAGACCCGCTCCATATCAAGAGCGGCGTTATATGATTCCCTGTACGTCTGGCATCTCTGGTTCATGACGTCCCGACGCAAATCTTCATTCAGGCCTTGCTGGAAGCGCTCGCACCACGCCTCTGTGTTCGGCAGAAAAGCCCCGGCAAACTTCGCTAGCTTTGCGAACTTCGCGTCGTAGTCTTCAACGGACAAGTTTCCTTGCTTCAAGGACATGAACTCCTCTTCCTTCTGTCGACGAAGGGCACGAGGGATGTATTGTTCGAGGAAGGCCTGTTTGAATGTCTCCCACGAGATCTTGGCACTGGGGTTGGACCCTTGGAGTTCCTGTTTCTTCGCTTCCCACCAGTCGTAGGCCCTCAAGTTGAGCTGCAACGCTGCGCACCCGACTTTCTTGGACCCCTTGATGTTGAGGAGAGTGAACAGACTCTCAATCTTAACTAGCCACCCCATGACTTCGTCAGGCTCTGCTCGACCGTTGAAGTCCGGCGGGTTCATTTTCTTAAACTTGGTCATCTTGAGCAGGGAGGAGGATGACACATGTTTTGTCTTTTCGGCTTGTACTTCTTCCTCGGACATGATGGTCGTCGAGTTTTGTTGCGTCGCTATGGTGCTCACGATCCTGGTCAGGGCGTCCATTTGCTTTTGTTGGGCGCTGACTTGGGCCTGGATCTGTTCCTGCAGCTGTCGTTGCTGCATCTCTGACTGACGTTGTTGGAGTTCCATGAGGCGTAGCAGTCGCTCCATGGCAGATTCGCTAGGCGTCGCACCTTCGGTGCTATCCGTGCTAATCAATGTGGGGACACCCAGTCTTTCCGTCATTCCTACAAAATTGAGCAAACCCGTTAGTATTCTCAAAATATCTACGGGCTTATATGTATGGAACGATTATTTCAGGCCGCATATGTCGAAAAGCATAGTTTTTGAAAAATTGCAACGGCATCATCTAAAGAAAGTATTTTGGAAGGTCCGAGGGGTGAACCATTAGCTCTGATACCAACTTGTCACGCCCCGACTCGCCGAATCGGTCGCCATCGCCTTGACTCGATATAAATCGATCCCCACGGGTCGGAACGTGATGCCGTACAAGTCTTTGATAGACTTGCACAAGGCAAGGATGTGCGCTTGGAAATTTCTTTTAGGCTCGATGCGTTGAAATTTAACAGTACAGAGAGTTGAAAACATAGCATAGGAAGAAACTTAGCCTTTCATTCATAAACTTGCAAAATATGTGCAAGGTCATATTTACATTTCATATGCCGTTGCGGCTACATCTTTGAAATACAAAAGAAAGCTATCGACAGCTACGCCTTGAAATAATCCTCGGCGTTCCATACATTCATGCCCCTTTATACATTTGAACAAAAGCCTTCGGTCTGAATTGGGCATCAAAATACTTCAAAATAGGTGAGCTTCGTGCCGCCTCCCGTTCTTCAGCTCCAGCTTAGTCTCGAGCTCCCGCAGCACGCTCGTTACCTGGGGAGTTGGGGGTTAGCACACTTGCTAGTGGATGGGACGAACCCACTCGTCTAAACCGACACTGCTTATTAAGGATTCAGGCATACGAAGTGATCTTTCTATTTAGAACTATATGAGTTGCATTTCATATCGAAGGCACATTTTAAACGATAACAACATAACCCATTTAAGAGCATTCTTACCACGGCCGTGCTCCTTTCCTGCACAAAATTTACATAATACTTACCACCTGCACAAGACAATAGGTGAGCATGCAATCTATCTTATATGCGGTCATTGGTGATATCGACACCAAGAAGGACGATTACGTAGCCTTGCGATGCGCCCTCCAGTCCAGGTAGCGAGCCTAACTGGAGGTCTCGCAATGCCTCGCGCCGAAGCACGATTTCCATAATTTTCTCCTAGGCCGATTCGGTCCCAGGGCCCCGGGTACCGTCTCGAGGAAAGCTCACCTTGTGCACAAGTCGTCCTTGACCATGCGAATGCGTGAACAGTTATATATGTATGAAGTAAATTGCATAGCGTAACCATTATCAAATCACATAATCATTCCTACTCGCGCAAGGGTCCCTTCCCCCGAAACCGTACGTTCTGATTTAGCATCCCGTAGGCACCAAATTCTCCGAGGCATGATGTACCGCCACCAAGGTTTTCATAGTTGTGTTTTGCATGGCATGAAATATAGTCTATCTCTTTCTTAGTGTGAACCTATCGATTCAGAGTTTACTTTTCTAGGTTGATATATTATCCCGAGCTCTTGATCTTAGTGGCAAGCATACATCCCGTTAGCATCATCGATTTGAACGTTGAACTTTAAGAATTTAGTTGGCGGGAAGGAGTAGAAAAGAAGGGGCCGAAGAACCACCCACCTAAGAAGATTGTGCCGAGAGTAGGAGAACGCTTCGCGACGGTCAAGCGTCAGTTACACGAACTCCTGCAATGGCACGAGCATCGAATTAGAACCCTTCCTTTAATCCTTCCTTCGAAATTCCCAAAGACGCATTCAGAAATCGACGCGAAAGCACACTATCAATCCACGCAACAATTCGTTCAGAAAGCCAAGAAAACCAATAAAACCAACGGTAGACGGGTTGCGTCGCTCCCTTTAGAGTTCCTTCGCCAAGACGCCGCCTACCGCATCTAGGACTTATTCCAACAGTAGTCGATCCATTAGTTGGAACGGTACTCATTTCACTCGTCCAAATCGATTTTATTGATGCCATAGTTTTTGTATACAAACTCGTCGCCGAGTCAGACTAGCCATCTATGTTCCCGACTATGTCTGACTTGGCACGAGCCTATTACATAGTGCTTCGCCCCAACGGGAGCGGGGCACTACAGAGCAATGAATTTTTTAGCCTTTTTTGCACGTGGCTTGGCTGCCGCCTCCGCTTTCATCGTCGCTGTCGTCGCCGCTGCTTCCACCGCTGCCCTTTCGGGCTCTGCCCTAGCGACCATAATCTTGGTTTTTGCCGCCCTTGCAAGTTCTGTCCTTCGGGCCTGTATCGCATCCCTTTTGTGGATTCTTCCCCTTCGGTGACGGTCGTTGTTTCTTCGGCGGCATTTTGATTAGAAGAGGGTTTGGGAGAGGGTTTGGGAGAAGGAAGAGGATTTGAGAGAACAAGAGGAAAAATTCGACCGTCTTATATGACCTTGGGAAGTGGAAAAAATTAGAATAGTTTTGAGTCTTAAATTAAATTTTTACTATTATTACTAGTATAAGACGGTCGAATTTATTACTATTAAATTTAAAAAACTACTTTCAAAAATTAAATTTATTACTATTATTACTAGTATATATCCATGTGAAATCACTTCATAAACCTTTAGGATTTTGAGACCCTAATTTTAAAAACTACTTTCCAAAATTAAATTTATTACTATTATTACTAGTATATATCCACGTGTTCCGTATAAATTATTGAAAAATTTGGCAGAAAAAACGTGGTAGAAACATGTTTATTTAAAAAAGGGAATTGTAATTGCCAATGAGCCCTTTCAATATCCAAGAATTTTTAAGGTAGATTACCAATGCTATCCTCAATTTATTACAATTTTTAAAAATAAAATTTATAGTTTCCCCTATGAATCAAGGATAATTTTGGTAATCCATCTTGAAAATCCTTGGATGTTGTAAAAGTCTCCTTGGCAATTGTAACTCCCTTAAAAAATTTTGACAACATATTTAAGAATTTGAAGTTTAATCTCAATATTTCCATTTTTCGAATATTTGATTAAATTTTTGAAAATAAGAAGACTATGTACTTAAAAAGAGTAAAATTGAAACACTCAAAGTTGTCCTCTATTTTACTTTGTAATCATATTTAAGATGGATTTGACGGCAAGATTGATGCTGGCAGCATAATCAATTCTATGACGTAACAAGTCATTGATGGGGATATCGTCGCTAATATATGGATTTGACGTAACAAGATTTGTTAATTATAAAGAGCAATGCTATAGTTAGCAAATGGGTGTAAATTGTAAGAAGGTTTAAAAGTTCGATTGTAGCCGAAACCAAATTGAGTTAACAAAATATTATATTTCATTAAATCCCAGCTTCGTCGTCGGAACATTCTCCGGCGAAGTATACAAGAGGAGGACAAAAAACTGTAAAAAACGAAAAAAAAAGTCTAGCCCTCACTGGCCTCGCGGAGGATCTCCGTAAAGTCCTGCAGGGTGCGCACACCCGCCCTATGGCACAGGCGGCGAAACACTTCCCTCTTCTCCAGAGAATCCCGTTCCTCCGGAGTGATCGGCAACAGGTCAAAGTTGGGCGCCGGATGAAGAGGTCGAGCGATGACCTCCAGTGACAACCCGCAGGAGGTCAGGAAGTTCGCAGCCGCTGCCAGCCAGTCATGGGCCGGAGGCGGCGCAGAGGGTGCTCCATGCGGAGAGGCTCGGCGACGACTGGAAGAAGACTCTGGCAATGGTTCCCAACCAGATGATCTTTTTGGAGCCATGTTAAATGTGCAACCTACTCAGATGAATGGGGACCCCTATGTATATATATACACGTTCCTAACCGACTCTTCTTATTTCTTATTGGAAGTTGGGGATATTCAATTTCTTATTCCTTATTGGAAGTTGGGGATATAATGCTACAGTTACAACCAAATGCTTACAACACTCTTACAACCTTCACCCATTGCTGACATGTGGGCCCACATGTCAGCAATGGGTGAAGGTTGTAAGAGTGTTGTAAGCATTTGGTAGTAGACTTAGCATTATTGATGTCTTATTCCAAGCTTAGTTGGTTGTGCTGTTTGGCTTTTACATGGAAGGCCTAGGATCGAGTCTGGTGTTTGGGTTCTGTAGAATTTTTTTATTGTTAACATTTTTTGGGTGCTATTATATGCTTTTAACTTAGTATGGAATAATTTTTGGGACTGTTAATGGCCATTCTTCGTTCCTCTAACACGGAGAATGGTACATTTAGGACGGAGAATGGTACATTTAGGACGGCGAATGGTATATTTAGGACAGAGAATGGTAAATGTAGGACGGAGAATGATACATGTAGGACGGAGAATGGTACATATATAACGGAGAATGTTACATTTAGGACGGAGAATGGTACATTTAGGACGAAGGTAGGACGGAGAATGATACATGTAGGACGGAGAATGGTACATATAAGACGGAGAATGGTACATTTAGGACGGAGAATGGTACATTTGAGACTGTTCTTTAGGGTTGTGAATTTTAAATAGTTTGGCTATTTAGTTTTGTTTTGAATCTATATAAATTGGTTTTGAAGGCTGGTGAAGATGAATTAGTTTGGCTGTTTGGCTGTATAAATAGATTTTAAAGGGTTGTGAAAAATAAACCAATGTTTTCGTATCGATCACCATTAATTATGGTGAATTGGCACTGATACCACTAATATGAGTAGAATTTGCACCGCCAGAATTCATTTTGAATAAGGTAAAATCTGTGTTGGGAAATGTCGAAATCTCTTGGATATGATTACACTGAGATGTTGTATTAATGATAAAATCTGTGTTGGGAAATGTCGAAATCTCAGAAGTGAGCCGTCTTAGGCATCATTATATCACAGTCCATTTTATTTATAAAAAAATTAATCATGTAAAAAATTATTGACAAAAGTAAAATGGTCAAAATGGAGAATCGAACTCTTTAAAAATATCTTGTATGTAGACTAGTGAAAAATATAAAAAAATACATGCATGCTAATGTTTTCACCATTCACCCCAGGAATGATTGATGGTATCTAAATCATTATACATCTCATATCCAGGTTCCCCTGGGACTGGGATTACATCATCAAAGGGTTTTTTAAACGTCTGTATTGAATAACAAATTTTCCAGAGTTCGTCGTCGAAGTGCACGTTGAAGCACCCACGTATGTCGAGCACGCGAAGACCCTTGCAGTTGCATAAGATAGATCGCAGCGTGTCTCCATTGAACATACTGAATCCCATATGTAGGTGCTCGAGACGCGGCATCGAATCAGCCACGACCTTTCCCTCCGTCTCGTTTTTCGTATCCAGCACGAATCTGTTCCTGAGCATGAAATCTGGGGGGCATGTTCCTACCCAGCTTGACCAGACGGTGGCAATACTTTCCGACGAAAAATATTCCAATCGACGTGATATAGAGGCAGTAGCTAATGTCGAGTTCTTCCAGCACCGGAAGAAACTCCAAGTGTCTCACGAAAGTTTCATCACTCACGTCGCACTTCGGAATGCGCAGCACCCTTAGAAATTTTCCACTGTATTACAAAAATGGGAAAACATCAATAGAAATTAACAAAAGTATACGTAAAATTTTGTAATAAAAAAATAAAGTATTAGAATAAGACCAAATAAAATTTTGCACTAGCCTTAAACAAGCAAAAGAGAAGGCTGCTTCGTCGAGCTTGTACGTGGAGAAGGACCCTAGATATCCCCCACTGCGAGCCACGAGCTTCATTACGGTCAAACTAATCTCAGCGGTTTACTGGGTCCTCCGACACCACTGTACCAAGTCGACGTTAGACCAATAGTCTAAGGGACCGTTGAGCGCCTTCCACCACGAACGGCAAACTGGGGCCACGTTGCACATTACCTCGTCCGTCGGCATCCCCGACAGTACCAGTATCATCGAGAGAATCTCGGTAGGGATGACGGCCCATCCGCTGCAGTTGATCTTGCTCCTCTCCATTGCGACTGTTCTTCTTCTTCTCTCCTTTTGTCACTCCCCGTTCCCAGAATGCGTATTTTTGTACATGTGCAACTCATGTATATTTATTTATTTAATATTTATCATGTATTATCCTGTAATTAAATTCCTTTAATTTTATGTTAATTAATTATCTGTATTTTATTCCTGTATTTATTTTTTGCTTTTAAACCTCTCTGCTTTGCTTTCGGGTTGCCTTGGTTGGATCCGATGGAACCCGGCCCAATAACCCCACCTACCACCCCCCTTCCTATTTAAGCTCCCATCTCCTTCTCTCTCCTCATAACTCTCATTCTTCACCATTACATCTTCTTCTTCCTCTCATCACTTCTCCACCTACCAGCAGTAGCAGCAGGCAAGTACAATCTTGCTTCTTGCTTGGAGAACCATTTTTATGGTTCATTTCTCTTCCTCTCATGATTCTGAGAGAGTTTAGTACTTAGCATTTTTTATTTCTGTGGCTGGTTTCTTTCAGATCTGAGTTGCTGTGTTCTCGGTTGTTCTTGGGTTTTGATCTCCCAACTTAGCGTGAATTTTCAGTCACGTACACGTTCTTACGTGTCTGCATGGATTTTTAGTCACGCTCACGTTCTCATGAGCGTGCATGGATTTTCAGTCACGCACACGTTCTTACGTGTCTGCGTGGATTTTTAGTCACGCTCACGTTCTCATGAGCGTGCGTAGATTTTCAGTCACGCACACGTTCTTACGTGTCTGCATGGATTTTTAGTCACGCTCACGTTCTCATGAGCGTGCGTGGATTTTCAGTCACGCACACGTTCTTACGTGTCTGCGTGGATTTTTAGTCATGCTCACGTTCTCATGAGCGTGCGTGGATTTTCAGTCACACGCACGTTCTTACGTGTCTGCGTGGATTTTTAGTCACGTTCACGTTCTCATGAGCGTGCGTAGATTTTCAGTCACGCACACGTTCTTACGTGTCTGCATGGATTTTTAGTCACGCACACGTTCTCATGAGTGTGCGTGAATTTTAGTCACGCTCATTCCTGTACGTGTCAGTGTGCATTTTAGTCACATTCACGCCCTTACATGCCAGCATGAATTTTGAGTTACGCTCACGTCTTGCATGCGTGCGTGAATTTCTTGTCCCACTTTTCACGCTCACTTGTGCGTGCGTGAATTTTTTATCATTTTTCACGCTCACTTATGAGTGCGTGAATTTTCCTTCACGCTCACACTGTGCGTGCCAACGTGAACCACTTTTCACGCTCACGCTATTTACACGCTCACTCCAACCTGCTAGACTTGGCGTGACTTTTTGGCCTTAGCTTAGACTTGTTGGCCTTTTGGCATGAACTTGATAAAATCATGGTATGTTAATATTGTTAAATACGGATTGTTATGTGGAATGCGTCTTGTGTCCTGATTGATCCATGGATACCCAGTAAGGCTGGAACTTAACTCTGAGGAGTTATAGACTCGACCCCATTTAATACTAATTGACTCTCATGCCTTGTCACCATTGATAATGATTGTGACATTGACTAAATATTGATCATGCGTTCCTAGTTGGAACTAAGAGACTGGCTAGTCATCTTATTGAATGAAATGAATGAGACACGTTCATGTAATGAACTATTGTACTCGATTAGCCAATCCCGAATATTGGCATACAGGCACATGCAGACTTCAAATTATTTATTTATCTATTTTACAAAAACAGCATGTGTACTTTATGGTCAAGGCATGATTACCCCGTGGTTAGATTTGATTATTGCATCACGCTATGTAAAACCTACAACCTAGCCGCACGGGTATCGTTGTAGAGTTGCGCATATCGTACCCCGTACGAAGGTACTCATTTGAATGACCATGATCCACGGCATGGAACTTCACTCAACGTAGAGACTATTAAGTCAAATAAAATAATGATGGCATAGAGAGAATGGATTCCCGAGTTCTTACATGGCAGCCCTCTTCGGGACTATTAAAGTGCCCGACAGGCCGGCTGGTTCCCACAGATACTGTAAATCTGTCACACGGGCAGGGAACGGTATCTGCTTATATTATTGTACATGCTATATTAACGGCGGGCGTCCCGCTAGGACTCGTCTAATTACATGATTGGCGCAATTGATTGACTGGATAGACTAGCCTTGCTCGCACATAGTAAGAACTGAGGAATCCTTATTTGCATAATTCCAGGATAACTTGGGACTCACAATAGCAAGCCGTAGTAGTTGATTGGCCGTTCAAGATGATTTGTTTGTGTACTGTACCTACTCTGTTGCCTAACTGAGATGATCAGAATGTCAGGACATGATGGGCCAACTTCTGTCCTTGTTTGGTTGGGAGGTTGGTTCGAAGTGTCGTGATGTTATGTGAATCCTAGTGGAAAGCAGAGATCTATTATTACATTCTCTTACTTACTGGTTTAATCCTTCATATCGTGCTCCCTTGTGGTACTTGCTATTAGAGGTCTAACCTCTCTGGTTTTGCATGGCCAGATTTAGAGCCAGTCCCCGAGGATCCAGCTTACTTCTACCTCCAAGATGGTCAATACTAGAGGGCTGATCGCAGGAGGACTCGAGTGGGTTCCTTACTTCACCGCTCGTTTTGTTATTTACTTCATACTTAGCCGTTTGGCACTGACATGTTAGTCGGAATGTCTTGCACTTATTTTTACATAATTGTAATTAAGTCAGACTGCAGCTGATAACAATTGTGTATATGTTACTATACCATCTGGCTATGTTTTGTAAAGCCAGATCTCCAGAACATTTTGACTGAGCGTTTGGGACGTTTTACTGCTTTATCTTACATGTTCTCTATTTCTATTTCTTATTTTGAATGATTGAGACAATAGATGTGAAGTGACCATAGTAAGACTTTTATGTAGTATGTACCCCCTCGTCTGGTTAGACAGCATTGATCGTATTATACGGTACTCATCTACCCGTTATACGTAGCTGGCTAAGTCATTCCTCCACTCTCCAGTATTCTGGTTCTGGGGCGTGATACCTTTGTTTCTCTCTAGTCGGATGGGTTCTCTTCTTTGGAAAAGGCTATTTGACCCCTCGTTTAGGGGGGTGTAACCCGCTCGTGGAGGGGTGTGACCGAACAATGCACGAATCTATTGGGAAAGAACGGTAATGCCACTGTATTATTATTAGCAATTAGTCGTTTGGGCTCCCAACATATTTGGGTGATGCCATCTCCCATTATGTGGCATCTGACATGGCAGATGACATAACAGCTGACATGGCAAATTTTAACCCCAAAAATTAATTACCCAATTTTTTTTAATGTTAATGTTAATGTTAATGTCAATATTAATATTAATGTTAATGTTAATGCTAATGCTAATGTTAATGTTAATGTTAATGTTAATGTTAATATTAATATTAATGTTAATATTAATGTTAATGTTAATATTAATTAATATTAATTTAATATTAAATTATTTATTTACTATTAATGTTAATTTTAATATTAATTTTATTGTTAAATTTTGCCATGTCAGCTGTCATGTTAGCAACCATGTCATATGCCACATAATGGAAGATGGTATCACCCAAATTTTTTGGGAGCAAATAGCATTTTCGTAATATTAGTTTTAATTATATTGTAAATTTTAAATTAACAGAAAAGCCAATGTAGATTTAATACTAAAGCTACTGTTAAATTTTTTCGATCATACCTCGATACTTACGATTGTCGACAGAGTTACCGTCTTCATCATTATCAAGTTTTCACCCGAATCATCGTCCTCGCTGGGGCGTGATGCCGCACGAGCCTGGAGTTGCGCTCGTGCAAGGCAAGATAACAGATTCACAATAGTGTTTATAGCTCAAATTGATAACATAAGCAGCGGAAGGAAAACGTAGTATACAACAAGAATCTCTTTTATTGATAATGAACTGAAGGTTACAATGGCTCTGGATATCCCAACTTAATATGCCAATTGGCTACAACGTTCATGATCTTTCTAGCTCACAAAGGAGTACATTGTTCCATACATTATGCCTCTTTATAGCCAACAAGTAGTCTTCGGCTGAATATCTCCATGTTGCAAGTCCGAACGCCAATGCGGTAGCTCCTCTTGAACGCTAAGGACTCCATGCCTCGGCACGTCCAAGCCGAGCCCCGCCTCGAGCCGAACATATCCTGAACTTGTCCACTACCGTGTCCCTACGGCAGATACAGTTAGACATAATCTTAACATAAACATAGTGATCGTGCTCATCTATGTCCCATTTCGCCTAGCCTGCAAGGTTAGAACTTTACATAAGAAATCATATCATTTCACTCAACCAACCAACCGTAAACTTAAACATATGCATAAGGGTGGCAGGCCCTGCGCCTGCACCCAGCGCTAATCTCAGCCCACCGGCCCTATCTATATGAAGGTCACGGTGTTTCGCACCGTAATGCATCTTTGGCATCCTTATGTGTAAGACTATGATCGCTTCGATACGGGTTGCTAGCCCAATATTCGAAGGATCCCAAACTTACTGATATCATAGCTTATCACAACACTGGACGGTCGTAATCCGTCCTAATGATGTGCACCATAAATACCATACATAATTCCCTCATTTGAACAACTCGGTTGAATTAAGATGATGTGCACCATAAATACCATACATAAATACCAACACTGGACGGTCGTAACAATATCATAGCTTATTGAGTATATTATATTGTCATTGCTTGTCCTCCATTCGGAGTTGACCGTTCTCGACAGGTTTTGATATTATAATTGTTGTTAGATAGTACAACTAGACAGCGTGTCACGCCCCGATTCCGTCGAATCGATATTCGTCCCCCGGGCGTGATGCCGTGCGAACCTAATTTGCGATCGCACAAGGCCTAGTCATAAGGTAATCCGAGACACGAGATCTAAGAGAGTACGCAGACAGATTGATTCACACAATATGTAAAGGAAACTTGATTTTTATTGATAATGAACATCTTTTACAGACTCCGATACAAGACTCATTGCCGCTCGGGCTACAACATGACTCGATTACAAAAGAGTGCCGATGAGATAGCCGTTCCATACATTGCACACATCCCTTAATATACACAAAGTACTCCAGTGACCTGGATGGGAGGGACGCTGAGTCATCTTCCTTGGACTGTCGAGAGCCTTCAAAAGTAGAGTCGCAGAGAAAGTCTTCGACGCACGGTCGAAGCTTCAAAATCACGAACGCCGCCGAGCTAGCTGGCACGTCCTTCTTGGTTCGCGGGACCTGCAAAGAGCGAGGATCAGCACAAAACACATGTACTGGCGAATGGCTAATTAAATCCAAGCTCTGTATTTGATTCAAGAAGTTTCGTAAACATGTTAGCTAGCTATCTCAATGATCTTTTTAACCATCCTGTTCAATTTGCATGTTAACATATTTTGAGGCAAGCATATGAAACTGGATATCATTAAGCAACTATCATATTCATCCCGTGTCCCGTGCACCTGTTAAGCAGTGAAGGGGGTATGAAGGCCACTGGCAATGTCAAGCCATCACGAACTATAGCATTGGTTAGACGACGCCCCTTTCGCGTCGGGTAGCGAGCCCTGTGCGAAAGTGCCCGCATAACTCGCACCGATGAAGGGTTGGCGCTGCTACACTCGTTCCTCCCGGGCCGAATCGGTCCCTTGGCCTGGGCAACCGTTCGAGGAAACTTCACCTTGTCGACAAGTTGTCCAATGACCATTTTCTTTTAGACTTAGTCGATTTTGCTTCCTTAGCCGTATCGTTGCGATAAACGTTAATCGATTCATTCATTGTTTTGCATAGGCTAAGTGGATTTGTATAAGAAAACACGTTTTCTGTTTTCAAAACCGGCAGTTTGATAGCAAGTGTTTCGTGAAGAATCGTGCCACGATTTCTTTGATTCTACACTATTATGACAAGCATTCATTTACTTCACATATTGAGTTTTGAAGTAGAGGGACGAGACGAAGGGGGTCAGCCACTCGCCTTAGGCTTGCTTCAAGCGAGCGACCGGTTGGCTGCGCTGTCGTTGCCTACGCGATCACCTGCAATCGCATAAGCAACTGATTAGAACACTGTATAATTCAAGGATATTCGATATGAATGCGAAGCTCAAAAATGCGTCACGAAAACCCATCGAAAACATTCACAAAAAACGTACTCACGAAAACCAAAGCCAAATCCAAATCAAGTGTGGCATGAAAACCAGAGCAACTGGAGGTCTCTCCCGACTCAGCCGCAGAGCCAATCCTCGAGGCGCAACCCGCTGAATATGGGACTTGGTTCCGTAGAAGCCATTTCATAACGTGGAATGGATCTTAATTCAACCGTTCCCGTTCGATCGACTCGGCCGATTCCGACCTATCGGTCCCGATCGAATCGATAGCGACAGTGTTCCTTTCTCGCGCACCCTGTGGACGGAGTACGGGACACGATGTAGAGACGGAGCACTACAGCTATAGACTAAGATGTCGTCTATGAACACTATCACGAACTGATCCAAATAGTGCATGAAGATACGATTCATGGGGTCCATGAATACGGCTGGCACACTGGTCGCTCCAAATGGCATAACAAAGAAATCCTAATATCCATACCTCGATCTGAATGACGTCTTCTGGATCACTTTCCCTCTGACTCGGATCTGATGGTACCCTCATGACCGTAAGTCAATATTCGAGAATACAGCCGCTCCCTTGAGCTGACAAATAAGTCATCAATGTACGATAATCAACACATAATCTTGACGTACCATCCTTCTTCTTCACAAGAAGCATCGGTGCTCCCCAAGGCGATCCACTAGCACGAATGAATCCTTTGGTTCTGAGTTCTTCAATCATCTTGTACAAGATTTTCAACTTTGAAGGTGTCATTATGTAGACTCTCTCCGATCCTGGTGCCGTCCCTGGAATCAAGTCGATGGTGAAAACTCTGCCTCACCGGAAAATAAAAACTCTGTCTCACCGGGAATACCAAAAATAATCCTGCCAATATGGCAGTATATTCTTGTGTATTGCTCCTTCAACCAATCCATTCCTGAGCCAAGGGACCGTTTCGGCCCGCAGCAAAAGGGTCGTCGTCTAACCCAGCTATAGTCTGTGATGGCTTGACATTGCCAGTGGCCTTCACACCCTTTCACTGCTTAACAAATGCACGTGACACGGGACGGTGCTTGCTATACTTCGATAGCCCAACAAAACTCTTTTCTAATGTGTTCGTGTAACGACTTGACAAGCAAGGGCTACGTTGTCACGCCCCAGAACCAGAATACTGGAGAGCGGGGGAATGACTCAGCCAGCTACGTATTACGGGTAGATGAATACCGTATAATACGATCAATGCTGTCTAATAAGACGAGGGGGTGCATACTACATAAAAGTCTCGCTATGGTCCCTTCACATCTATTGTCTCAATCATTCGAACAAGAAATAGAAATAGAGAACATATGAGATAAAGCAGTAAGGCATCCCAAACGCTCAGTCAAAATATTCTTGATATCTGGCTTTACAAAATACAGCCAGATGATGTAGTAAGTATACACAATTGTTATCAGCTGCAGCCTGACTTAGTTACAATTATGCAAAAGTAGGTACAAGACAATCTGACTAACATGTCGGTGCCAAACGGTAAAGTATAAAGTATTTAACAGAACGAGCGGGAAAGTAGGGAACCCACTCGATTCCTCCTGCGATCATCCCTCTAGTATTGACCATCTTGGAGGTAGAAGTAAGCTGGATCCTCGGGGACCGGCTCTAAATCTGGCCATGCAAAACCAGAGAGGTTAGACCTCTAATAGCAAGTACTGCAAGGAAGCACGATATGAGGAGTAAAACCAGTAATAGAAAACATAATAAATAGATCTCTGCTGACTACTGGGATTCACATCACATCACGACACTTCGAACCAACCTTCCAACCAAACAAGGACAGAAATTGACACGTCATGTCCTGATATTCCGATCATCTTAGTTAATCATCAGAGTAGAGATAGTACACAAACAAATCAGCTTAAATGGCCATGCAACTACTACGGCTTGCTACTGTAAGTTCCAGGTTATCCTGGAATTATTCAATAGAGGATTCCTCAGTTCTTACTATGTGCAAGCAAGGCTAGTTTACCCAGTCAATCAATTGCGCCAATCATGAATTAGACGAGTCCCAGCAGGACGCCCATCATCAATATACAATATACAATAGATAATATAACCAGATACCGCTCCCTGCCCGTATGGCAGATTTGTAGTATCTGTAGGGACCAATCGGCCTGTCGGGCACTACTAGTCCCAAGAGGGCTGCCATGTAAGAACTCGAAAATCCATTCTCTCCATGCAATCATTATTTTATTTAACTTAATAGTCTTTACGTTGAGTGAAGTCCCATGCCGTGGGTCATGGTCATTCAAATGAGTACTTTCGTACGGGATACAATATGCACAACTCTACAACGATACCAGTACGGTCAGGTTGTAGGTCTTACATAGCGTAATGCAACAATCAAAGCTAACCACGGAGTAATCATGCCTTGACCATACAGTACACATGCTGCTTTTGTAAAATAAATAAATAAATAAATAAATAAATTAAAGCCTGTATGTGCCTGTATGCCAATATTCGAGATTAGCCAGTCGATTGCAATAGTTCATAGTTAATATGAACGTGTCTCATTCATTCATTTCAATAAGACGACTAGCCAGTCTCTTATTTTCAACTAGGAACGCATGATCAATTATTTAAATTAAGATATCAATCCTTGTCAAGATAACAATCAATATTAATTCGGGACAAGAAATAATAAAAGGCACAATAAATGGCAGTAAAATGGATGCCCATCTATGCTGCAAGATAAGTCATGATCCTTATGCGACCAAAATCTAATCAGGATCCCATGCCGTATGCGTCCAAATCAGTCATGTAATAAGGCCCAACGGCCATCAGGAGTTGGGTCTCATGCGGCTAAATCAACAGGAGCTTATGCGTCCAAAAATAATCCTGAACTTATGCGACCAAAACTAAAGGGGTCTCATGCGGCTACGGGTAACATGCGCCCATACGGCCAAGGAAAACTCCATGCGGCTGGCAGATAGCAAGCCCCATGCGACTCGGAAAGACTTGCGCCCATGCGGCTAGGAAAACTCCATGCGGCTGGGAGATAGCAAGCCCCATGCGGCTCGGAAAGACTTGTGCCCATGCGGCTAAGAAAACTCCATGCCTATGCGGCTGAAATGGACTGAATGTATATGCGGCTGGACGAGTTCATGCGGCCAAGAAACTAATAAAATCATGCGGCCGGGAACGGAAAGTTCCATGCAGCCAGAGTTAAGTCACGTGCGGCCAAATAGGACTCGGGTCTTTATGTAGCCAGAATATAAATTCAAATGCCATACGGCCAGGACTCCATGCGGCCAACACTTCATGCGGCCAACACTTCATGCGGCTCAAGAAGACTTGTCGCATGAAAAACTCATGCGGTCAAGCATTGTCATACGGCCAGGATCTGTTCTTCTTCTCTGAATTTCCTAAGGACAGAACCATGGAAACCCTTGTTTCCAAGCTCTCTAAATCCTTCGTTCCAAGCCCAAATCTGAACTTCCATAGGTCAAAATAGGGTAGAACGAAATTCTCTACAACATGGAATCATCAAAACTTAAAGATAATAAAGTTTACTAGATCAAAACCTAAGAAATCCGAAAATGTATTAAACTTAGATCTACAAGAAATGAACCATGGAAATTGAAAATGCTAAGTACTAAAGAGGCTCAAAATTAAGTAAGAAAGATGATGGAACGATAATAATGGTGATCCATTAAGAAGCAAGTTTGGCACTTGCCTTGGTGGCTGGTAGGTGGGGGAGGAGTTATGAGGAAGAAGAAGATTAAGGGTGAAGTAATGAAGAGAGAGAAATGGGATGACTTTAAATGGAAGGGGTGGTGGTAGGTGGGGGTTTGTGTTGGGTCCAAGATAAAACAGCATACTAAGTCCAATCCAAGTCGAACCCAAATATAGCTAAAGCAGAGTATGGAAGCAGAAAATAAAATACAGAAATTAAATTGCAGAAATTTAATGAACATGAAATTAAAGGGGGTTTAACTACATATCAGTACATAATAAATATTAAATAAATATATTAAAGCAGTACATGTATTAAGACTACGTATTCTGGAAACGGGAAGTGACATCTCTACCCTCCTTAGAAAAATTCCGTCCTCGAAATTTCAAATCCAAGCAGGATAGGAATATCAAGACTAAGCTAATCTAGGTACAATAAACTTGGGCAAGCAATCATTCTTCAACGTTTAACTAGCAGATAACATATCTATATTAACAATCTACGATATCAAGTAGTTCTATCCATGGGGTGACAAGCATGAGGGGTTAAGACAATCATCGTACATGGGAAGAAATATACCTTGTGAGTCAAACAGATGTGGATACTGTCACTCTCCGTTCCCAGAATACATATTTTTAATACATGTACTGCTTTAATATATTTATTCAAATATTTATCATGTATTGTTTTGTATTTAAATCTTTTTAAATTTATGTTAATTAATTTTCTGTATTTTATTTTCTGCTTTTATTCTCTGCTTTAGCTTACTTTAGGTTGGCCTAGGTTGGTTTATTTTCGGGTTATGGTGGTTTATCATGAACCGAACCCACCATCACCATTTAAAGCCCCAATCCTTTCTCTCTCTTCATTACTTCTCCTTCTCATTTACTCTTCTTCTTCTTCATAACTCCCTCTACCTACCAACTCGTAGGCAAGTACATCTTGCTTCCATATGAAAACCCATTTTTATGGTTCTATTTTTTTTCCCTTGTGATTCTAAGAGAGTTTAGAAATTGGCATTTTTCGTTTTGAAGTTTTATTTTTTGTAAGATCTAGAAATTAGTTATTTTCGGATTTTGGTAGTTTTGATCTATCAAACTTCTTTGTTTTCAAGTTTTGATGGTTCCATGTTGTAGAAAATTTTATTCTACCCAATTTTGACCTTTGGAAAGTTGGATTTGGACTTACTTTGACCAAGTTATGGACTTTTGAAGCTTTAGATTCAAACCATGGATTTCTTGCTGATTTTGGAGAAGACAGTGAGCAGTGTGCGCGAGCTTTTTAGCTTGCGCTACTGAGCTTCACACGCTCTTTAGCGCAGCGTAGTCTGACTCATACGCTGCCTTTTGGAGGCGTATGTCTTGCATATGCTGCCTTGATGAGGAGTCGTATGGAGTACATACGCTGCCTTGAAGCGGAATCGTATAGAGTCCATACGCTGCCTCTTGGAGATGTATGTCTTGCATACGCTGACTTGAGCGTAGCCTGACTTGAGCGTAGCCTGACTTGAGCGCAGCCTGACTTGAGCGCAGTCTGACTCAGGCGCAACCTGATGTTTAGGCGCATAAACTTGATATAATCATGATATGTTAATATTTTTGTTAAATATAGATTGTTACGTGGGATGTACCATGTGTCGTGAATTGAGTTGTAGATACCCCGATTGACTGGAATTAAATCCTGAGAGTTGTAGACTCGACCCCACTGAATACTAGTTGACTTTCATGTCTTGTCACTATTGATAATGATTGTAACCTTGACTAATAATTGGTCATGCGTTCCAAGTTGGAACTAAGAGACGGGCTAGTCGTCTTATTGAATTGAATGAATGAGACACGTTCATATGAACTATGAACTATTATAATCGACTGGCTGATCCCGAATGTTGGCATACATGCACATGCAGGCTTCAATTTATTTATTTACTTTTTTACAAAGAAGCATGTGTACTTTATGGTCAAGGCATGATTACTCCGTGGTTAGTTTTGATTGTTGCATTACGCTATGTAAGACCTACAACCTGACCGCACTGGTATCATTGTAGAGTTGTGCATATCGTACCCCGTACAAAGGTACTCATTCTGAATGACCATGACCTACGGCATGGGATTTCACTTAACATAGAGGCTATTAAGTTAAATAAAATAATGATTGCATGGAGAGAATGGATTCCCGAGTTCTTACATGGCAGCCCTCTTGGGGACTATTAAGTGCCCGACAGGCCGGCTGGTTCCCACAGATACTGCAAATCTGCCACACGGGCAGGGAGCGGTATCTGGTTATATTATCTATTGAATATTGTATATTGATGACGGGCATCCCGCTGGGACTCGTCTAATTCATGATTGGCGCAATTGATTGACTGAATAGACTAGCTTTGCTTGCGTATAGTAAGAATTGAGAAATCCTTTATTGCATAAATCCAGGATAACTTTGGACTCACAATAGCAAGCCGTAGTAGTTGCCTGGCCGTTTAAATTGATTTGTTTGTGTACTGTACCTACTCTGTTACTTAACTGAGATGATCAGAATGTTAGGACATGACGGGCCAACTTCTGTCCTTGTTTGGTTGGGAGGTTGGTTCGAAGTGTCGTGATGTTGTGTGAGTCCTAGTAGATAGCAGAGATCTATTATCATATTCTCTTATTACTGGCTTCATTCCTCATATCGTGCTCCCTTGTGGTGCTTGCTATTAGAGGTCTAACCTCTCTGGTTTTGTATGGCCAGATTTAGAGCCAGCCCCTGAGGATCCAGCTTACTTCTACCTCCAAGATGGTCAACACTAGAGGGATGATCGCAGGAGGACTCGAGTGGGTTTCTTACTTCCCCGTCCGTTTTGTTATCTACTTTATACTTTGTCGTTTGGCACCGACATGTTAGTCGGATTGTCTTGTACCTACTTTTGCATAATTGTAACTAAGTCAGGCTGCAGCTGCTAACAATTGTGTATACTTACTACATCATCTGGCTGTATTTTGTGAAGCCAGATATCAAGAATATTTTGACTGAGCGTTTGGGACGCCTTACTGCTTTATTTCACATGTTCTCTATTTCTGTTTCTTGTTTGAATGATTGAGACAATAGAAGTAAAGTGACCATAGGAAGACTTTCATGTAGTATGCACCCCCTCGTCTTGTAGACAGCATTGATCGTATTATACGGTATTCATCTATCCGTAATACGTAGCTGGATGAGTCATTCCCCTGCTCTCTAGTATTCTGGTTCTGGGGTGTGACAAGGTTTTAGTGGTGGCCCATGCAGGTCTGATTTCAGACTTGTGGGGTGATTAATAGGATGTCTCAATCACACATGTTTCCCCTTGATCTCATGATTCGTTACTCTCAACTCTAGCTTGACATTCCAGTATCCTTTGACTTCATTGATCCTTCATGTCCGGTCGTTTGATTGTTCTCTTGTCCCTTTTCTTAGGGGCACCTCGTCCGCATCTGTCAGGACTGGACAGCAACAACAAGGGCAACATGGACAACATGACCAGGCTGGTCAGCAATAAGAGCCGGTACTAACTCAAGAGGCTACCCAGGAAGAAGTGATAGTAGAAGCAGCAGCTGGATCGCAGTATCCGGAGGTTCCACCACCCCCAACAGTTCCACCTACCCCCGTGGAAGTAGACACACCGGCCCTTCTGGAGATCATGAGAGGGATAATGACTACTCAGCAACATCAGATGTTAGCCCAACAGCACATGCACGCTCAGTTGCAAGAGCAGAACGTACTACTCAACCAAGGGTTGCAGACAGCTTTGGAAAGAGGGGCAAGGCCGGATTCTGGAGCATCCACCAGATTTTGCAAGTTCAACCCCCGCCGTTTTGAAGGAACGGATGATGCCATCTCAGCAGATGCATAGCTTAAGGATATTGAGGCTATTTTGACGGCGGCTAAGGTACCGGCAGAAGAACGTATGGATCAGGTGAAGTTGTTACTTCAGGATCTCGCACGTGATTGGTGGGAATCAGAGGAAGTAGGTATCAGACATCCCGTTGCTTGGGACGATTTCACAGCAAGATTCAAGACGAAGTACTATGGAGTTGTGGCGTAGTTTGAACTACAACAGAAATTTTTCAACCTCAAACAGGCCGGCAAGACGGTAGATGCTTATGCAGCGGAGTTCTGCAGATTGAGTAGGTTTGCCCCAGAGATGGTAGCAACGGAATGCCAGAAGGCGATGAGGTTCCAGCAAGGGTTTCATCTTGAGCTCTTGTAATTGATAGAAGGGCACAATTACCAGACTTTCGATGAAGTGTTGACGGCAACTCGAAGGCATGAGATCACCATTCAGAGGGTCACGGCAAGGACTGGGGGTCAGAAGAGATCTCACAGTCAGATTGAAGGAGGAGGGGGAGCAGCGCCCCAAACAACAGCACCATCCCTTGGCATTCGCATTCACGATGTGGCAATGCGAGAGCCAGCACCACCACCCAGGCAGTAGCAGCAACAGAAGAAGAACCAGCAACCCCCAGCGGGCTGTACTTATTGTAGGAAGACGGGGCACATTAGAGATGTGTGTCGGGCATTAAACGGACTGTGTTTGATATGTGGAAATCCAGATCATCGGGTTACCACCTGTCCCATGAATTCGAGGTCAGGAGGACCAGTGCAGCAGTTTCCTGCTCTGCCAGCACCAGGGGCAGGACAGTATCGAGGACCAGCGGTAGCAGAGAGACCATTGGCCCAGCATCCGTTAATGCCACAGGCTCAGATGTTTCAACAGCAGGGACCGTCGATGCAGCAACACCAGCATAGACCACCCCAGCATCAGCAAGACAGGGGCCAGCAGCAGCACCAGGCTAGGCCACCGCATGGAAACCAGCAAGGAGGTCGAGGGCAGGCATTCACACTGTCCTTGGAGGAGGCATTAACATCGGGAGATGTTGTGGCAGGTAACATTCTCGTCGGCTCATATCCCGCAGTAGCATTGTTTGATTCAGGAGCATCACACTCATTTATATCTGCACAATTTGCGACACGGCTAGGAATGGAGTTCGAGGCATTGCCAGGGAGGTTGAATATACTCACTGGCAATGGGCTCGTAGGAGTTAGTAGATTTATTCTAGCGTGTAGTGTTGTAGTTTGCGGGCATTCCTTACCCGCCCAGTTGATAGAATTTTCTGTTGGAAATTTCGACGTTATCTTAGGCATGGACTGGCTGAAAGACAGTCATGCGACAATAGATTATCGTAGTAGGAGTGTATCTTTTGATATTCCAGGCATGAAGAGATTCACCTTAGTCAGGTCAGAGGCAACTCAGCAAGAGCAGGGAGTAGTAACAGCAATGGAAGAAGTTCAGGTTCCGAAGGTAGTTGAAGAATTTCTAGACGTGTTTTCTGAAGAACTTCGAGGTCTACCACCGGTTAGAGATATTGAGTTCAGCATAGAATTGGCACCTGGAACTAAACCAATATCAGATCGGGTTTACAGAATGGCGGATTCGAAGCAGGCCAAGGTGTATCAGCACATAGAGGAATTAAAGGAGAAGAAGTTTATCCAAGCTAGCATATCACCATGGGCAGCACCAGTGGTACTTGTGGAGAAGAAGGATGGATCATCCAGATTATGCATCGATTACAGGAAGCTTAACGCGGCAACAGTAAAGAACAAGTACCCACTACCAAGGATCGACGACTTGTTTGACCAGTTGAGCACAGCTAGAGTTTTCTCCAAGATAGATCTTCGTTCAGGGTACCATCAAGTGAGGGTTCGAAAGAAAGATGTTCCCAAGACCGCATTCAGGTCGAAGTATGGACATTATGAATTCTTAGTAATGCCGTTTGGTTTGACCAATGCTCCAGCTATATTCATGGATTTGATGAACCGCATCTTTATGCCATATTTAGATCAGTTTGTCATGGTATTTCTCGACGACATTCTCGTATACTCTGCTAGTGAAAAGGAGCATGATGACCACCTCAGGAAAGTGTTGCAGGTACTGAGAGAGAACCAGTTGTATGCCAAGCTCAGCAAGTATGAGTTCTGGATGGACCACATTTCATTTCTGGGTTACATCATATCAGGAGCTGGAGTAGCAGTGGATCCCAAGAAGGTAGAAGCAGTAGAGAGTTGGCAAGTACCCAAGACCGTAGCTGATGTACGGAGTTTCTTGGGATTGGCAGGATATTACAGAAGGTTTGTATCAGGTTTTGCAAGACTTTCAGCACCCATGACCCGCTTGACATGAAAGGATGTACCATTCGTCTGGTCGGCAGGATGCCAGGCATCATTTGAGAATCTGAAGCAGAAGTTGATATCAGCACCTATCCTTACATTGCCAGTTGGGCCCGGAGGTTTTACTGTATACTGTGATGCGTCAGGTAAAGGACTTGGATGTGTCCTTATGCAACATGGAAAGGTAATAGCGTATGCATCTAGGCAACTTCGAGACCACGAGAAAAATTATCCAACTCATGATTTGGAGTTGGCGGCAGTAGTATTTGCTTTGAAGCTATGGAGGCATTACTTATATGGTGACCGAGTGGACATGTACACAGACCACAAAAGTCTGAAGTACATCTTTACTCAGAAGGAGCTGAACATGAGGCAGAGAAGATGGTTAGAGCTGATCAAGGATTATGACGTGGAGCTTCAGTATCATCCAGGCAAGGCTAATGTGGTAGCAGACGCTCTCAGCAGAAGAGGCGGCGCATTTACGTTGACAACACAGAAGCACATCTTAGAAGACCTTCAGGAGATGGGCATCGAAGTTATACTTCCTAGTGATGTAGGAGTTCTAACGAGTCTACAAGTTCAATCTGACTTGGTAGATAGGATCAAGGCAGCTCAGGCACAGGACCCAAGGATTCAGAAGCTTAGGGCAGAATGTGAGTCAGGGCTCAGAAAAGAGATGCGAATTCATAAAGACGGTACACTTAGGTTTGGATCCCGTCTATGTGTACCTAGTGGAGATATTAGACAGAAAGTTATGACAGAAGCTCACAGTTCTCAGTATTCTATACATCCTGGAGGGACCAAGATGTACCAAGATATCAAGCAGCACTTCTGGTGGAACGGGATGAAGAGGGAGATAGCTAGGTTTGTTTCCCGTTGCTTGATATGTCAGCAAGTAAAGGCAGAACAGCAGAAGCCAGCTGGATTATTATAACCGCTTCCAATCCCGAAATGGAAGTGGGAGCACATTACAATGGACTTTGTGACCGGTTTACCGAGATCACCAAGTGGTAAAGATGCTATTTGGGTGATAGTGGACCGGCTTACAAAGGTAGCACACTTTCTTCCTTTCAGAGTAGGGCAATCTACAGAAAAGTTGGCAGAATTATACATGCAGCAGATAGTCAGGCAACATGGAGTCCCTGTCAGTATTGTGTCAGACAGAGATACCCGTTTCACGTCACATTTCTGGAAGAGCTTACATCGTAGTTTGGGCACCAAGTTAAAATTTAGTACGACTTACCATCCACAAACGGACGGCCAATCAGAAAGGACAATTCAGACTTTGGAAGATATGTTGCGAGCTTGCACCCTAGATTTTGGAGGATCTTGGGAAAGCCACAAGCACTTAGTTGAGTTTTCATATAACAACAGTTATCAAGCCAGTATCCAGATGGCGCCATTTGAGGCACTATATGGTAAGAAGTGTAGGTCGCCACTAGCATGGGATGATATCGGAGAGAGGAAGATGCTAGGCCCAGAAATGATTGTTCAGACAGTTGAAGTGATTAAGGAAATTAGGGAGCGACTTCGAGTTGCGCAGGATCGGCATCGTCATTGGGCGAACCAGCATCGTAGGCCGCTAAAGTTTTCTGTTGGGGACCACGTATTCTTGCGAATCTCACATACCCGTAGGGTTATTAGATTTGGTGTTCGCGGGAAGTTGAGTCCACGATACGTAGGACCATTCGTTATCCTTGATAGGGTAGGCGATGTTGCTTATCGTTTATCCCTTCCGCCTTCGTTACGAGAGGTACATGACGTATTTCATGTATCTCAGCTGCGAAGGTATGTATCGGACCCAAGCCATATCCTTGATCATTCTGAGCTGGTTGTTGGTACCAACCTGTCTTATGAGGAACCGCCTGTGTCTATTTTAGACCGAAGAGAAAAGATACTCAAGAACCGAACAATTAATCTTGTCCGGGTTGCTTGGGGTCATCACTCTTTGGGAGAGTCAACGTGGGAACGTGAGGATGATATCCGATCACGGTATCCACATCTGTTTGACTCACAAGGTATATTTCTTCCCGTGTACCTTGATTGTCTTAACTCCGTATGCTAGTCGCCCTATGAGTAGAAATTACTTGATATCGTAGGTTGTTAAATATAGATATGTTACTTGCTATGGACATTGTAAAATGATTGCTTGCTTAAATTGCTTGTACTAGTTTGGCCTTGATATTCCTATCCTGCTTGGATTTGAAATTTCGAGGACGAAATTTTTCTAAGGAGGGTAGAGATGTCACTCCCCGTTCCCAGAATACGTATTTTTAATACATGTACTACTTTAATATATTTATTTAAATATTTATCATGTATTATTTTGTATTTAAATCTCTTTAAATTCATGTTAATTAATTTCCTGCAATTAATTTTCTGTATTTTACTTTCTTCTTTTATTCTCTGCTTTAGCTTACTTTAGGTTTGGCCTAGGTTGATTTATTTTTGGGTTATGGTGGTTCATCATGAACCGAACCCACCATCACCATTTAAAGCCACAATCCTTTCTCTCTCTCTCTCTTCATTACTTCTCCTTCTCATTTACTCTTCTTCTTCTTCATAACTCCCTCTACCTACCAACTCGTAGGCAAGTACATCTTGCTTCCACATGAAAACCCATTTTTATGGTTCCATTCTCTTTCCTTTGTGATTCTAAGAGAGTTTAGAACTTGGCATTTTTCGTTTTAAAGTTTTATTTTTTGTAAGATCTAGAAATTAGTTATTTTTTGATTTTGGTGGTTTTGATCTATCAAACTTCTTTGTTTTCAAGTTTTGATGGTTCCATGTTGTAGAGAATTTTATTCTACCCAATTTTGACCTTTGGAAAGTTGGATTTGGACTTACTTTGACCAAGTTATGGACTTTTGAAGCTTTGGATTCAAACCATGAAGTTCTTGCTGATTTTGGAGAAGACAGTGAGCAGTGTGCACGAGCTTTTTAGCTTGCGCCACTGAGCTGCGTGCGCTCTTTAGCGCAGCGCAGTCTGACTCATACGCTGCCTTTTGGAGGCGTATGTCTTGCATACGCTGCCTTGATGAGGAGTCGTATGGAGTACATACGCTGCCTTGAAGAGGAGTCGTATGGAGTCCATACGCTGCCTCTTGGAGACGTATGTCTTGCATACGCTGACTTAAGCGTAGCCTGACTTGAGCGTAGCCTGACTTGAGCGTAGCCTGACTTGAGCGCAGCCGGACTTGAGCGCAGTCTGACTCAGGCGCAACCTGATGTTTAGGCGCAACTGGACCTGACCCTACTTATCCTGGATCTTCTATAGCCCTGTATATTGATATTTTATTAGATATTTAACGTCCGTTTTATATCCTTACGCCTTTGGGCATAAACTTGATATAATCATGATATGTTAATATTTTTGTTAAATATAGATTGTTACGTGGGATGTACCATGTGTCGTGAATTGAGTTGTAGATACCCCGATTGACTGGAATTAAACCCTGAGAGTTGTAGACTCGACCCCACTGAATACTAGTTGACTTTCATGCCTTGTCACCATTGATAATGATTGTAACCTTGACTAATAATTGGTCATGCGTTCCTAGTTGGAACTAAGAGACGGGCTAGTCGTCTTATTGAATTGAATGAATGAGACACGTTCATATGAACTATGAACTATTGTAATCGACTGGCTGATCCCGAATGTTGGCATACATGCACATGCAGGCTTCAATTTATTTATTTACTTTTTTACAAAGAAGTATGTGTACTTTATGGTCAAGGCATGATTACTCCGTGGTTAGTTTTGATTGTTGTATTACGCTATGTAAGACCTACAAACTGACCGCACTGGTATTATTGTAGAGTTGTGCATATCGTACCCCGTACAAAGGTACTCATTCTGAATGACCATGACCCACGGCATGGGATTTCACTTAACATAGAGGCTATTAAGTTAAATAAAATAATGATTGCATGGAGAGAATGGATTCCCGAGTTCTTACATGGCAGCCCTCTTGGGGACTATTAAGTGCCCGACAGGCCGGCTGGTTCCCACAGATACTGCAAATCTGCCACACGGGCAGGGAGCGGTATCTGGTTATATTATCTATTAAATATTGTATATTGATGACGGGCGTCCCGCTGGGACTCGTCTAATTCATGATTGGCGCAATTGATTGACTGGATAGACTAGCCTTGCTTGCGCATAGTAAGAACTGAGAAATCCTTTATTGCATAATTCCAGGATAACTTGGGACTCACAATAGCAAGCCGTAGTAGTTGCCTGGCCGTTTAAATTGATTTGTTTGTGTACTGTACCTACTATGTTACTTAACTGAGATGATCAGAATGTCAGGACATGACGGGCCAACTTCTGTCCTTGTTTGGTTGGGAGGTTGGTTCGAAGTGTCGTGATGTTGTATGAGTCCTAGTAGATAGCAGAGATCTATTATCATATTCTCTTATTACTGGCTTCATTCCTCATATCGTGCTCCCTTGTGGTGCTTGCTATTAGAGGTCTAACCTCTCTGGTTTTGCATGGCCAGATTTAGAGCCAGCCCCTGAGGATCCAGCTTACTTCTACCTCCAAGATGGTCAACACTAGAGGGATGATCGCAGGAGGACTCGAGTGGGTTTCTTACTTCTCCGTCCGTTTTGTTATCTACTTTATACTTTGCCGTTTGGCACCGACATGTTAGTCGGATTATTTTGTACCTACTTTTGTATAATTGTAACTAAGTCAGGCTGCAGCTGCTAACAATTGTGTATACTTACTACATCATCTGGCTGTATTTTGTAAAGCCAGATATCAAGAACATTTTGACTGAGCGTTTGGAACGCCTTACTGCTTTATCTCACATGTTCTCTATTTCTGTTTCTTGTTTAAATGATTGAGACAATAGAAGTAAAGTGACCATAGGGAGACTTTCATGTAGTATGCACCCCTCGTCTTGTAGACAGCATTGATCGTATTATACGGTATTCATCTACCCGTAATACGTAGCTGGCTGAGTCATTCCCCCGCTCTCCAGTATTCTGGTTCTGGGGCGTGACAGATACCGTGATTGGATATCATCCTCACGTTCCCACGTTGACTCTCTTAATGAGTGATGACCCCAAGCAACCCAGACAAGGCTAATTGTTCGATTCTTGAGTATCTTCTCTCTTCGGTCCAAAATGGACACCGGCTGCTCCTCGTAAGACAAGTTGGTACCAACAACCAACTCAGAATGATTAAGGATATGGCTTGGGTCCGATACATACCTTCGCAGCTGAGATACATGAAACACGTTATGCACCTCTCATAACGAAGGTAGAAGGGACAGACGATAAGCAATATCGCCTACCCTATCAAGGATAACGAATGGTCCTACGTATCGCGGACTCAACTTCCCGCGAACGCCAAACCTAATGACCCCACGGGTAGGTGAGATCCGCAAGAACACGTGGTCTCCAACAGAAAACTCTAGCGGCCTACGATGCTGGTCCGTCCAATGACGATGTCGATCCTGCGCAACTCGAAGTCGCTCTCTAATTCCCTTAACCACTTCAACCGTCTGAACAATCAATTCCGGGCCTAGCATCGTCCTCTTCCCGATATCATCCCATGCCAGTGGCGACCTACACTTCTTATCATATAGTGCTTCAAATGGCGCCATCTGGATACTGGCTTGATAACTGTTGTTATATGAAAACTCAACTAAGTGCAGGTGGCTCTCCCAAGATCCTCCAAAATCTATGGTGCAAACTCGCAACATATCTTCCAAAATCTGAATTGTCCTTTCTGATTGCCCGTCCGTCTGTGGATGGTAAGCCGTGCTAAATTTTAACTTGGTGCCTAGACTATGATGCAAGCTTTTCCAGAAATGTGATGTGAAACGTGTACCTCTCTCTGACACAATACTGACAGGGACTCCATGCTGTCTGACTATCTGTTGCATATATAACTCCGCCAACTTTTCTGTAGATTGCCTTACTCTGAAAGAAAGAAAGTGTGCTACCTTTGTAAGCCGATCCACTATCACCCAAATAGCATCTTTACCACTTGGTGATCTCGGTAAACCGGTCACAAAGTCCATTGTAATATGCTCCCACTTCCATTCCGGAATAGGAAGTGGCTGCAATAACCCAGCTGGCCTCTGCTGCTCTGCCTTCACTTGCTGACAAATCAAGCAACGAGAAACAAATCTAGCTATCTCCCTCTTTATTCCATTCCACCAGAAGTGCTGCTTAATATCTTGGTACATCTTGGTCCCTCCAGGATGTATAGAATACTGGGAACTGTGAGCTTCTGCCATAACTTTCTGTCTGATATCTCCACTAGGTACACATAGACGCGATCTAAACCTAAGAGTACCATCTTCATAAATTTGCATCTCCTTCCTGAGTCCTGACTCACATTCTGCCCTAAGCTTCTGAATCCTTGGGTCCTGTTCCTGAGCTGCCTTGATCCTGTCTACCAAGTCAGATTGAACTTGTTCACTTGTTAGAACTCCTACATCACTAGGAAGTATAACTTCTATGCCTATCTCCTGAAGGTCTTCTAAGATATGCTTCTGCGTTGTTAATATAAATGCGCCGCCTCTTCTGCTGAGAGCGTCTGCTACCACATTAGCCTTGCCTGGATGATACTGCAGCTCAACGTCGTAATCCTTGATCAGCTCTAGCCATCTTCTCTGCCTCATGTTCAGCTCCTTCTGAGTAAAGATGTACTTCAGACTTTTATGGTCTGTGTACATGTCTACTCGATCACCATATAAGTAATGCCTCCATAGCTTCAAAGCAAATACTACTGTCGCCAACTCCAAGTCATGAGTTGGGTAGTTCTTCTCGTGGTCCCGAAGCTGCCTAGATGCATATGCTATCACCTTCCCGTGCTGCATGAGGACACATCCAAGTCCTTTACCTGACGCATCGCAATATACGATAAAACCTCCGGGTCCAACTGACAATGTAAGAATAGGTGCTGATATCAACTTCTGCTTCAAGGTCTCAAATGATGTCTGATATTCTGTCGACCAGACAAATGGCACATCCTTCCATGTCAAGCGGGTCATGGGTGCTGAAAGTCTTGCAAAATCTGATACAAACCTTCTGTAATAACCCGCTAATCCCAAAAAACTCCGTACATCAGCTACGGTCTTGGGTACTGGCCAACTTTCTACTGCTTCTATCTTCTTGGGATCCACTGCTACTTCAGCTCCTGATATGATATGACCCAAAAATGAAATATGGTCCATCCAGAACTCACACTTGCTAAGCTTGGCATACAACTGGTTTTCTCTCAGAACCTGTAACACTTTCCTGAGGTGGTCTTCATGCTCCTTCTCACTGGCAGAATATACAAGAATGTCATCGAGAAACACTACGACAAACTGATCTAAGTATGGCAAAAAGATACGGTTCATCAAATCCATAAATATTGCTGGAGCATTGGTCAAACCAAACGACATTACTAAGAATTCATAATTTTCATACTTCGACCTGAATGCTGTCTTAGGAATATCCTCCTTCTGGACCCTCACCTGATGGTACCCTGAACGAAGATCTATCTTGGAGAAAACTCTAGCTCTGCTCAACTGATCAAATAAGTCGTCGATCCTTGGTAGTGGGTACTTGTTCTTTACTGTCGCCGCGTTAAGCTTCCTGTAGTCGATGCATAATCTAGATGATCCATCCTTCTTCCCCACAAGTACCACTGGTGCTGCCCATGGCGACATGCTAGCTTGGATAAACATCTTCTCCTTCAGTTCCTCTATGTGCTGATATACCTTGACTTGCTCTGAATCCGCCATTCTGTAAACTCGATCTGATATCGGTTTAGTTCCAGGTGCCAATTCTATACTGAACTCAATATCTCTAACCGGTGGTAGACCTGAAAGTTCTTCAGGAAATACGTCTAGAAACTCTTCAACTACCTTCGGAACTTTGACTTCTTCCATTGCCGTTATTACTCCCTGCTCTTGCTAAGTTGTCTCTGATCTAACTAAGGTGAATCTCTTCATGCCTGGAATATCAAAAGATACACTCCCACTACGACAATCTATTGTCGCATGACTGTCTTTCAGCCAGTCCATGCCTAAGATAATGTCGAAATTTCTAACAGAAAATTCTATCAGCTGGGCGGGTAAGGAATGCCCGCAAACTACAACGCTACATGCTAGAATAACTCTACTAACTCCTACGAGCCCATTGCTGGTGAGTATATTCAACCTCCCTGGCAATGCCTCGAACTCCATTCCTAACCGTGTCGCAAATTGTGCAGATATAAATGAATGTGATGCTCCCGAATCAAACAATGCTACTGCGGGATATGAGGCGACGAGAATGTTACCTGTCACAACATCTTCCGATGCTAATGCCTCTTCCAAGGACAGTGTGAATGCCTGCCCTCGACCTCCTTGCTGGTTCCCATGCTGTGGCCTAGCCTGGTGCTGCTGCTGGCCCCTGCCTTGATGATGTTGGGGTGGTCTATGCTGGTGTTGCTGCATCAGCGGTCCCTGCTGCCGAAACATCTGAGCCTGCGGCATTAACGGGCGCTGTGCCAACGGTCTCACTGCTACCGCTGGTCCTCGATACTGTCCTGCCCCTGGTGCTGGCAGAGCAGGAAACTGCTGTACTGGTCCTCCTGACCTCGAATTCATGGGACATGTGATAACCCGATGATCTGGATTTCCATATATCAAACACAGTCCGTTCAATGCCCGACACACATCTCTAGTGTGCCCTATCTTCCCACAATAAGTGCAGCCCACTGGGGGTTGCTGGTTCTTCCTCTGTTGCTGCTGCTGCTGCCTGGGTGGTGGTGCTAGCCCTCGTATCGCCACATCGTGGATACGAATGCCAAGGGATGGTGCTGTTGTTCGGGGCACTGCTCCCCCTCCTCCTTCAATCTGACTGTGAGATCTCTTCTGACCTCCACCCCTTGCCGTGATCCTCTGAATGGTAATCTCATGCCTTCGGGTTGCCGTCAATACTTCATTGAAAGTCTGGTAATTGTGTCCCTCTATCAATTGCAAGAGCTCAAGATGAAACCCTTGCTGGAACCTCATCGCCCTCTGGCGCTCCGTTACTACCATCTCTGGGACGAACTTACTCAATCTGCAGAACTCCGCTGCATAAGCATCTACTGTCTTACCGGCCTGCTTGAGGTTGATAAACTTCTGTTGTAGCTCAAATTGCGCCACAACTCCATAGTACTTTGTCTTAAATCTTGCTGTGAAATCGTCCCAAGCAACGGGACGTCTGATACCTACTTCCTCTGATTCCCCCCAATCACATGCGAGATCCTGAAGTAGTAACTTCACCTGATCCACACGTTCTTCTATCGGCACCTTAGCGGTTGTCAGAATAGCCTCGATATCCTTAAGCCATGCATCTGCTGAAATAGCATCATCTGTGCCCTCGAAACGGCGGGGGTTGTACTTGCAAAACTTGGTTGATGCTCCTGAATCTGGCCTTGCCCCTCTTTCCAATGCCGTCTGCAACCCTTGGTTGAGTAATACGTTCTGCTCTTGCAACTGAGCGTGCATGCGCTGCTGGGCTAACATCTGGTGTTGCTGAGTGGCCATCATCCCTCTCATGATCTCCAGAAGAGCCGGTGTGTCCACTTCTACGGGGGTAGGTGGAACTGTTGGTGGTGGTGGAACCTCTGGATACTGCGATCCAGCTGCTGCTTCCACTATCACTTCTTCCTGGATAGTCTCTGGAGGTAGTACCGGCCCTTGTTGCTGACCAACCTGGTCATGTTGTCCATGTTGCTGTCCATGTTGTTGCTGTCCAGCTCTGACAGGTGCAGACGAAGTGCCCCTAAGAAAAGGGACAAGAAAATAATCAAACGACCGGACAGGAAAGATCAATGAAGTCAAGGGATGCTGGAATGTCAAGCTGGAGTTGAGAATCCATAAATTATGAGATCAAGGGGGGACATGTGTGATTGAGACATCCTATTAAAATACCCCACAAGTCTGAAATCAGACCTACATGGGCCACCACTAAAACCTTGTTACGCCCCAGAACCAGAATACTGGAGAGCGGAGGAATGACTCAGCCAGCTACGTATTACGGGTAGATGAATACCGTATAATACGATCAATGCTGTCTAATAAGACGAGGGGGTGCATACTACATAAAAGCCTCGCTATGGTCCCTTCACATCTTTTGTCTCAATCATTCGAACAAGAAACAGAAATAGAGAACATGTGAGATAAAGCAGTAAGGCGTCCCAAACGCTCAGTCAAAATATTTTTGATATCTGCCTTTACAAAATACAGCCAGATGATGTAGTAAGTATACACAATTGTTATCAGCTGCAGCCTGACTTAGTTACAATTATGCAAAAGTAGGTACAAGACAATCCGACTAACATGTCGGTGCCAAACGGCAAAGTATAAAGTATTTAACAGAACGAGCGGGGAAGTAGGGAACCCACTCGAGTCCTCCTGCGATCATCCCTCTAGTATTGACCATCTTGGAGGTAGAAGTAAGCTGGATCCTCGGGGACCGGCTCTAAATATGGCCATGCAAAACCAGAGAGGTTAGACCTCTAATAGCAAGTACCGCAAGGAAGCACGATATGAGGAGTAAAACCAGTAATAGAAAACATAATAAATAGATCTCTGCTGACTACTGGGATTCACATCACATCACGACACTTCGAACCAACCTCCCAACCAAACAAGGACAGAAGTTGACCCGTCATGTCCTGATATTCCGATCATCTTAGTTAATCATCAGAGTAGAGACAGTACACAAACAAATCAGCTTAAACGGCCATGTAACTACTACGGCTTGCTACTGTAAGTTCCAAGTTATCCTGGAATTATGCAATAGAGGATTCCTCAGTTCTTACTATGTACAAGCAAGGCTAGTTTACCCAGTCAATCAATTGTGCCAATCATGAATTAGACGAGTTCCAGCGGGACGCCCGTCATCAATATACAATATACAATAGATAATATAACCAGATACCGCTCCCTGCCCGTGTGGCAGATTTGCAGTATCTGTGGGGACCAACCGGCCTGTCGGGCACTACTAGTCCCAGGAGGGCTGCCATGTAAGAACTCGGGAATCCATTATCTCCATGCAATCATTATTTTATTTAACTTAATAGTTTTTACGTTGAGTGAAGTCCCATGCCGTGGGTCATAGTCATTCAAATGAGTACTTTCGTATGGGGTACGATATGCACAACTCTACAACGATACCAGTGCGGTCAGGTTGTAGGTCTTACATTGCGTAATGCAACAATCAAAACTAACCACGGAGTAATCATGCCTTGACCATACAGTACACATGTTACTTTTGTAAAATAAATAAATAAATTAATTAATTAATTAAAGCCTGCATGTGCCTGTATGCCAATATTCGAGATTAGTCAGTCGATTGCAATAGTTCATAGTTAATATGAACGTGTCTCATTCATTCATTTCAATAAGACGATTAGCCAGTCTCTTAGTTCCAACTAGGAACGCATGATCAATTATTTAAATTAAGATGTCAATCCTTTTCAAGATAACAATCAATGTTAATTCGGGGCAAGAAATAATAAAAGGCACAATGAATGGCAGTAAAATGGATGCCCATCTATGCGGCTAGATAAGTCAGGATCCTTATGCGACCAAAATCAAATCAGGATTCCATGCCGTATGCGGCCAAGTCAGTCATGTAATAAGGCCCAACGGCCATCAGGAGCTGGGTCTCATGCGGCTAAATCAACAGGAGCTTATGCGTCCAAAAATAATCCTGAACTTATACGACCAAAACTAAAGGGGTCTCATGCGGCTACGGGTAACATGCGCCCATACGGCCAAGGAAAACTCCATACGGCTGGGAGATAGCAAGCCCCATGCGGCTCGGAAAGACTTGCCCCCATGCGGCTAGGAAAACTCCATGCGGCTGGAAGATAGCAAGCCCCATGCGGCTCGGAAAGACTTGTGCCCATGCGACTAGGAAAACTCCATGCCTATGCGGCTGAGATGGACTGAATATATATACGGCTGGACGAGTTCATGCGGCCAAGAAACTAATAAAATCATGCGGCCGAAAACGGAAAGTTCCATGCGGCCAAATAGGACTCGGGTCTTTATGTAGCCAGAATATAAATTCAAATGCCATGTGGCTAGGACTCCATACGGCCAACACTTCATGCGGCTCAAGAAGACTTGCCGCATGAAAAACTCATGCGGTCAAGCATTGTCATGCGGCCAGGATCTGTTCTTCTTCTTCTTCGAATTTCCTAAGGACAGAACCATGGACACCCTCGTTTTCAAGCTCTCTAAATTCTTCGTTCCAAGCCCAAATCTGAACTTCCATAGGTCAAAATAGGGTAGAACGAAATTTTCTACAACATGGAACCATCAAAATTTAAAGATAATAAAGTTTACTAGATCAAAACCTAAGAAATACGAAAATACATTAAACTTAGATCTACAAGAAATGAACCATGGAAATTGAAAATGCTAAGTACTAAAGAGGCTCAAAATCAAGTAAGGAAGATGATAGAACGATAATAATGGTGATCCATCAAGAAGCAAGTTTGGCACTTGCCTTGGTGGCTGGTAGGTGGGGGAGGAGTTATGAGGAAGAAGAAGATTAAGGGTGAAGTAATGAAGAGAGAGAAATGGGATGGCTTTAAATGGAAGGGGTGGTGGTAGGTGGGGGTTTGTGTTGGGTCCAAGATAAAACAGCATACTAAGTCCAATCCAAGCCGAACCTAAATATAGCTAAAGCAGAGTATGGAAGCAGAAAATAAAATACAAAAATTAAATTGCAGAAATTTAATGAACATGAAATTAAAGGAGGTTTAACTACAGATCAGTACATGATAAATATTAAATAAATATATTAAAGCAGTACATGTATTAAAAATATGTATTCTGGGATCGGGAAGTGACATACGTCAAGCCTTGCATCGAGGGAACATGCTATGCACGCGTTCGACTTGAACAATCAAGTTCTTTGGGTGCATAGACTTAAGCAAGAAGCAGTGAAATACGACTTAAACTACGGGACAAGCGAATGTTAATATTAATTGTAGTTCCAATTACATTTTAAATAAAAAAGAATGCAATTTTAACTTTAACTAGTTTGAAGTAAATGTTAAATCAAAAACTATTTTAAAATTTAGTATTAATATTATTTTCAATAATATTGTAAATTTTAAATTAACAGGAATGTCACGGAATTAGAAACCTAGCTAGCTGATGTCACGTTGCTCGGGGCTCGGTTAGTGTTCGTCTAAACTCGTACGTGCGAACTAGTTATTAGTAATGATAACTAAAAATTGAATTTTAAGTTTAAAATCTAGTCGAGCTCGATCCTTCCTCTTTATCCCATCTCCAACACTCTCTCTTTCTCTCTCTATCTTCCGGGTTCTCTCTCACAGGTTGTGTTCCTTACACAACAGATCTCGTAGCATTAAATGCTCTGTATGCGTTATCCTACACAATTTAATAATAAACACTGATACCATATCTTAGAAGAGTAAAAGTTGTCTTGGAAGTCGTAAAAAATTACTTTGTATTGTCTTCTCAATACTTTTTTGCATTGGAGATGACTTTTTAAATTTATTGTCATTTGTGAATATAGCCGCCTATGCAAGTTATTGTCTTCTGCCTCATGCCACATAGGATACACAACACATAACAAGACAATAGGATTTCGTAGCATTAAATGCTGCTACATGCATTATCCTACAGAAGAGGGCCACGTGGAGAATGCTGTTGCATGCTTCCTCATGCGTTATTAGCTACACAATTTAATAATACATGTGCCCAGAAGACGAGAAAGTTGTGTTGTTGAAAGTTGTTTCCTTAAAATTATGCTTGCTCCTAGAATCACTCAAGATTTTTCATGAGCCATCAAAAGAGGACCACGTGGCGGAGTTACAAGGAAGACGAAAAGGTTGTGTTGTTGCCTTGCTGGAAGTTGTTTCTTCCTGAATAATGCTTTTTGTACCTCCAAATTGCACTTTCAAACTGTCCATCCTTACGTGGCAGCTGACGTGATATGTTGATCTGGCAGCTGACGTGACAATTTTTTTTTTAAAATAAAACTAAAAGTAAAAATTAACATTAAAGTTAATGTTAACATTAATATTAATATTAATATTATCGTTAACATTAACAATAATATTAATATTAATATTAACATTAATATTAACATTAATATTAACATAAATTAATATTAACATTAAATTAACATTGATATTAACGTTAAATTATTATGGAGAAAATTGGGTAGTTAATTTTTTGGATTAAAATTTGCCATGTCATCAGTCATGTCAGATGACACACACTATTATTTAACATGCCACATCAGATGGAAGGGCTATATATTAGAGGGACAATTTGGAGGTACGAATATAGCATTACTCTTTCTTCTTGTATTGTTTCTTGTCCATCATTTCTTCTGCTGGTTTCTAACACACTCTATTTTCTTCAATGTCGACGTCACATGGAGAAAGTGATCGTCGTATGGAAGATTTAGTCGATGAAGAAAGCTTCCTTTCAAGAGGACTGTCAGATGATTTGGATGATGAACAAAGTTTGGAAGATGTTAACTTAGGAGACAGTAAAGAACAAGATGAAGAAAACAATGGAAGAATGCATTATAACGACGACGACGACATCAACGCAAACAACGAAATGTTATTTCGCATCACCCTTTCTAATGGATTTAAGAAATGCATTATATTTTTACACTTATTTCTCATGTTTATTTTATTTTATTCTGTTCTTAGGGACGACGGTGAATCTTCATTGGATTTCGATGCAGCGACGATAAAAAAAATATTACAGTCTGCCAACATTAACAAAGATCCAAAACATCTCTTAGAAGAATATATTGTTGGCCTACAGTTCAACTTTATTGAAGAAGCAGAGACATTCTACCGGATATATTCAAAAATATATGGTTTCAGAATTAGAAAGAACGAGGTAAAGAAAAACAAATCTGGGATGGTGATGGTCCGTAGTTGGTGTTGTTCGAATGCGTGATTCAGACACAAAAAATACAAGGAAGCTCCTAACAGGGTTCGTGAGCCAAGAAGTGAAAGCAGAAGTGGTTGTAAAGCAATTTTTCGTATTGGGTACACCGATAAAACAAAGATGTGGTTCGTCAAAAAATTTCATGTACATCACAACCATATCCTGGCGAATGATTATGAAATAGTTTTTTTGAGATCCTATCGTACGATATCACCCGCAGAGTTGGAAGAAATTAAGCTTATGAAGCAATCTGGGATGGGGACTGGACAGATATGGAATTTAATTGTCCAGAAGAAAGGTGGCAGGGATAAGGTTGGATGGACGAGAAAGGATTTATACAACGCTCTAGCTCAAGATAGTAGAGCACTAGACGATGTTCATGCTACGACAACACTTACATTTCTTCAATCTAAGGAGGGCAGTGACCCAGATTTCTTCTACGCGTACAAGGTAGACGAAGATTCCAGATTGACCCATCTCTTTTGGGCTGACGGTGCATGTCGATTCGATTACGAATTATTTGGAGATCCACTAGCATTCGATTCTACATATAAAACAAATAGAAGTCAAATGTCGTTGGTGGTTCTAGTGGGTACAAACAATCATGCGATGACTTGTGTGTTTGGGTTTGCAATGATCCATAATGAGACTGCAGAGACATATTCTTGGGTTCTAGAAAAATTCCTAGAGTGTATGAATAGCAAATTACCAGTAACAGTTCTCACGAATGGTTGCAGATCCATGAATAAAGCAATTGAGGATTTAATGCCCAGCGTAGTTCATCGAACGTGCTCATGGCATATCCTAAACAATGCTGCCAAACATGTACACCGAGAGGATTTTCACAATAAACTGAGTCTTCTGATTAAAAGGTACATCGCACACTTGCTACTTTACTTTGAAGTATGTTGTTGTTACAATATCACAACTTTAGTTACTGTCCATGTTTTCTAAACAGGTACTATTCAGTCGAAGAATTTGAAAACCGTTGGCAGCAGATGCTAACAGATTATAATGTAGAGAACAATGAGTGGACCACTGCATTGTACAGAACGAGGGAGCGATGGACGGACACATTCCTACGTGGAAATTATTTTAGCGGTTCTACTGCAACAAATAGATGTGAATCTATGAACGCATTTCTGAAAAGGTTTTTGAATGAGAAGCTGCCACTATGGAAGGCCCTTCAAAATTGTGACTACGGTTTGGCGGCCTTACGTTACGGCCAGATGGGTTAGCATGTCACTGATAAACTCTCAACACCAGTTGTGAATCAAACTAGCATGGCCGTAATAGAAGGTAAATTTGTCGTAATTTACACCAAAACGGTGTTTATAGATGTAAGGAAGGAAATCACACGTTCTGATGCATATACTGTTCTTCATCATCATATCATAAGAGAGGCAGAAGTTTGCACTGTCCAAAAGTATATGTCGCCAAACAGTGTCAACCGGAAGGTTATATTTGATCCGGCCGACAATGTCACACCCCAGAACCAGAATACTGGAGAGCGGGGGCGTACATAGCCAGCTGCGTATATTGAAATAGAATACATCTCAACTATACGGTCACGACTGTCTAGATATGAGGGTTTACTACAAGCCAACGGTCTCTTATGGTCAAGCCTATTGTCTCAATCTCAAGCAAGTAATATGATCACAAGATGTTTGACCACCAAATATACAATAAAATGCGTCCCAAATATTATATATCAGCTGATCATGAAGCTAGTCGTACAAAATACTGGGACTAGCAAGAGTTAAGTCATACATGATCAACCCTAGGATTTGTTAATCATGTTTACAGCCCGTAGGCAGACAGTAAGTAAAGTGCATCGAGCTAACAAGTGCTCGTCGGCTAAACGCCTCAAAAGAATAACTTTACAATAGAGTGAGCGAAACAAAATAGAAAATCCACTCGTAGCCCGGGTTCCTTCTAGTCGCCACCATCGGGCTGGAGGTTCGGAAGATCCTCGGGAGCTGCTCCGAAATCTGGCCACACAAAACCAGCTGGGTCAAACCCCAGAAAGAGCAAGTGCCACAAAGGAGGCCACGAAATAAGAACAAAAGCCAGCATATCAGAACATAAGAAAAGAAATGGAAGAAGGTACAAGTAATAAAGAGTGCAACAGGACAATAAACGACTAGTAACGTGGGACCATTCCGGAAGCCAGGTTACAACCCTTAAACCAGACAAGGACCGAGGTTGTAACCATTCGCCTGAACAGCACTCTGTCTCTACCCATTTATTATTAGAGATAAGTAAAACAAGCATGTACAAGAGTAGCCAGGTACAGGGACTAGACAAGACTTAGACAAGGCTGGACTCCATCCATTCATAAGCGGCCAAGCAATTACTACGGCTTACTACTTAACTAACTAGGGTTATCACAAGCCTTAATTACTAACAAGATGCAATAAGAATTTCCCAGTCCCAAGCCCTGCAGACCATCTAGTTATCCTTCTGCGGGTTGAGAGTATGGTTGGGTACATCGCCCCGGAGACGATATACCCTTAGGTGACTTAGGGGGTGCAACACATGACAGTGTGCTGGAAATGTGCTCTACTCGTCGGCAAGCTACAAGTCCAATTAAGAGCGCCCAGATAACGAGATTGCCTGTGACTGGAAATTCTCCATGAACTATAGTTTAATCTAGTCATTAGCCTAATCCATATTCAGTATGAATCCCTGACCGTGGGAACCAGGGAGTCACGTCCTAGACATGATGCAAGACAAGAGAAGTAGATTGCACAAGCAAGCAAGCAGGAACACCCACGGTGTCAAGTTGATTATACGAGTCAAGTTAGCCGTCGCAACAGCATCAAGATAAATCATGTCAGGGTACTTGTCAGGAGTGCGCCACGACGGGCCACTATCATGTCAGGTTGGTCATGTCAGGAGTGCACCACTACGGGTCACTGTCGTGTTATGCTAGTTCCTTGTCATACCATGCCATGTACAATAGTCATTCCAAATATATTAAGTAAAATCAAGTTCACGACAAAAGGCGTAAGGATATAAAATGGGCGTAAAATATCTAATAAAATATTAATATACAGGGCTATAGAAGAGCCATGCTTAAGGAAAAATAAAACCAATTCTCCATGATTGAACAGATTGCGCAAGGGTCCCTGGGGTCGGGTTGCGCAGGAGTCAAGTGCGCCAGGGGCCAACTGCGCAGGAGTGAGCTGCGCAGAAGTCGGCTTGCGCTTAGTTGGTTGGCGCAGGGGTCAGATTGCGTATGAGTGAAGTGCACGGGGATGGATGGCGCATGAGTCAGATTGCGCAAGAGTCCCTGCGCGCTGGAGTTGAGCGCAGTTCACCATGGGGCAAGCTGCGCGGTCGGCGCTGCGCTAAAGAGCGCAGGCCGGGAGGAGGATGCGCAGTCCAGCACTGCGCTAAAGAGCGCAGGCTGCAGTCTGCTACTTCAGGCCGAGAGGAACTCTTCAAGAACACCAAAGTTCAAATCTTCATATCTTGGTCAAATCAAAACCAAATCTAGATTTTCAAAGGTCTAACTTGAGTAAAATTGAATTCTCTTCCATATGGAAGCATCAAAACCCACAAAAATCCAACCAAAATAGATCAAAACCATGTAAATCCGAAAATAGTTAAAACCTAGATCTAGAACAATGGAGACCCCAAATCACAAAATGTCAAGCACTAATGTTGATCACCATGGCCTAATCTAGCTAATGAACAAATAAAATATGGTTCTCATGTGGTAGCAAGGTGTACTTGCCTATGGGTGGAGTGTTGTGTAGAGGAAGGAAGAAGAAGAAGAAATTAATGGAGGGAAGTAATGAGGAGAGAGAGTGTTAGGTAGGGATAATAAAGAGGGTAGGTTGTGGTGGAATGAGGGTTGAACATAGGCTAAGGTGTTCCAATGCATGTTAAACCAAACCAAACTAATTCAAACCAATTCTCCTCCACAAAATAAACCAAGCCAGGTAAAACCCAATTACGAGAACCAAAATCTGCAAGTCAAGCCAATTACAAGTACATGCCAAAGTCCGAGAAAATAAATACAGGTCTGAAATACATGCAAGCTTGACAAAATACGTATTCAGAATATGGGTGTTACAGACAACATCATAAATTGTGAATGCTTGTGGATGGAGACCAAGGGGATTCCTTGTAGGCATATTTTTTTAGCAATGAAGAGATTGCTCATGACCCATATCACTTTTCTGACCATCATTCTGCTCCGACCATCATTCTGCTCAGATAATATATTGCTTGCTCATGACCCATATCACTTTTCTGTGCAAGAAGAGCGCCAAGTGAATGATCCAAGGCTCGAACATATAGCAAAAATGGCCTTCCTACTACCGGAGGTACCAGAACATGTGGGTTTGTAACAAAATACCAAACTCGGGGAAGCGAAAAGAAGTACAAGAAGTAACAAAATGCCTGGAAATCGGATTTTGGAAATAAAACAAGAAGAAGTACAAGAAGTACAAATTTGATTCTGGAAAAGTATTGCTGTAGAAGTCTGATCTTGTAAATGATCACTTTGTTCCTTGGACCATACGATGATGATGAAGATCGCTGCTTGAAGATGAACAACTTGGAAGAACTAAGTCACCAGAAAGGTATCGACGCACTTGGGCACTGATGGCGAGGCCGAATGCTTTCCTGCTTTGCTTCACTCTGTTCTGAAAGAAAGGTTGAAGAAGAATGCTCCAGAGAATCAAAAATCTCTGAGTTCTAATCTCTCTGTCTTTTCTCCTGTCTCTGTGTGTGTTATATGAGGAAAATCAGTCTATTTATAGACTTGGGCTTTTGTGCGTAAAAACTCAGCAAAAGTTCCGCCTTTACGCTAACAACTGTCACCCACGACTGAAGTCATCGTCTGTATATATTGACACGTGTCCCATCATTTCAGTAAGAATAGGATGCACGTACACACGTTCTTCGAGATGTGTGGCATGAAAGCCATGTAGGCAGACCACGTTCTCAACTGATGAAGAAGAATAGGGCATAAAACGACCCCAATGTACTCCGAGCGTAAAACAGTGGACCAGGCGTAAAACAGCCCTGTCATAGACCTCCCGCATAAAGTGGTTGTTAAATAACCTTGAGCGTAAAAGTAGCTCAAATAGACTTTACGCACACGTCAACTGTTGAGCGTAAAAGCTCGTATAGTCTTCATGCGTAAAAGAGGCCATAGTGTGAGCATAAAGTAGCTCAATCCACATACTAAACGACAACATTGGTCTCTGTGTAAAAACAAATCCCTTTGATTTCTGTGATATATGCCATCATTAATATCTCCATGTCAGAGTTTGCATTAAATGCGAGACTTGACAGTTTGTCCAGCGTAAAAGTGGCTGATCTGTCCTTGGCGTAAAACCATGGGTGTAGACCCGAGCATAAAATGATCTGCCTACTTTAGGCGTAAAGTGATTAGCCTTGTCTTGGGCGTAAAGTATTTAGCCTCTCTGCGACGAAAAGTGGATCAATTTGAGTGGAACGATCCATCACTTTGACTCTTTCTTTGAAGCACTTTTTACGCTCCTACAGAATAGAATCCTCAATCGTTTTAATACTGGGAACGGCATTCTCCGTGCAGTTTAAAACGGAGAATATAATTCTCCGTTACAAATGACACGGAGAATATCATTCTCCGTTTCAAATTAAAACGGAGAATGAACATTCTAACGTGTTTTTAACACTGGAAATGCTATTCTCCGTGTAATTCAAAACGGAGAATTCTATTCTCCGTTTAATAAAACACGGAGAATGCTATTGTGGTGTCGTGGTTACAATGCTAGACTTGTATTTAAGAGGTTATTGGTTCAAATCTTGACTATAACAAAATTTTGTTTTATTTATACTTTTTTTGTAAGTTATGTATGGGGCCCATTTAAAAGGGAAAAAACTTTGATACAGGAGAGAAACTTTGATACAGTAGGGGGTATCAAAGTTTTGATACCTCATATATATGACATGTGGGCCATCTCAAAATTTATATGTATATATATGTTTACACGTTTTACAAAGCAGGAGGGGCCCACATGTCATACATAGGGGGTATCAAAACTTTGATACAGTAGGGGGTATCAAAGTTTTGATAACCCCCTATGTATGACATGTGGGCCCTCTTAAAATTTATGTGTATATATATATGTGTACACATTTTATAAAGCAGGAAGGGCCCACATGTCATACATAGGGGGTATCAAAACTTTGATACCCCCTACTATATCAAGAAAAAAACTTTGATACAGTAGGAGGTATCAAAGTTGGCAGAATTCGAAGGGGCAGATTCATTGGTATTAATGGCATATAAATGGCAGTAGTTGGCAGAGTTAATTGAATTAAATTGGTATTGATAGAAATTAATTGAATTGAATTCGAAGTGGCTGCCACTTGGCGCATGAGTCCGAGTTGTTCCATGCCTATAAATGGCAGTAGTGTAGGGAGAGTTTGTTCTCGTCTCACTTAGCTTTTCTTGTGGAGATGGACTCTACCGATCCTCCGCCTTGGCTTGACGCTTTCCTCTTGGTTGTCTATCTCCTCGTTCGAAGAAGCTTTGGTGGTGAAGTCCTTCAGGAGACTGAGATGTGCCTGGGTTTGGATTTATTGCCAATCCACGCTCTGTCGAAGTGCCCGTACGTTGATTGGCTCGGACTATACACGGTGTTCCTTTGCCGCAAGGAGTTCATTTCTTCGATATGTATACCTGGCTCCGACGATGCACTGTGGTGAAGTCCTTCAGAAGACTGAGATGTGCCTGGGTTTGGATTTATTATCGTTCCACGCTCTGTCGAAGCGCCCGTACATTGATTCGCTCGGACTATACATGGTGTTCCTTTGCCGTAAAGAGTTTATTTCTTCGACGTGTTCCATAATGAAGAAGGATGCCTTTGTACGGTGCTCTGCCTCAAGGAATTTCTTTGCCTCAGTGAGTTCCTTTGCTCAGAGGATGCACGATGAAGTGACTTGCCTCAAGGAGTCATCCAATGGTTCCTATGCTCTGACGATGCACAATGAAGAACATCTACCACATGGACACGAACTGAAAGACGACGGAGAACAACACTCCTCCTTCATAGTTAAAGCTTTCAATTGAATTTCTTGAGGCAAATCACTTCATCGTGTTTCGTCAAAGCATAGGAACCTTTGGATGACTCCTTGAGGCAAATCACTTCATCGTGCCTCAAGAAAAGAGTCTTGCCAAGGTGGGGGATCGGTAGAGTGCATCTCCAGGATGAAGAAGGATGCCTTTGCACGGTGCTCTGCCTCAAAGAATTCATTTGCCTCAGTGAGTTCCTTTGCTCGGACGATGCACGATGAAGTGATTTGCCTCAAGGTGTCATCCAACGGTTTCTATGCTCTGATGATGCACGATGAAGTAATTTGGCTCAAGAAATTCCTTTGCCTCAAAGCGTTCCATTACTCTGACGATGCACGATGAACTGAATTCACTTCATTGTGCATCGTCAGAGCAATGGAACTCCTTGAGGCAAAGGAATTCCTTGAGGAAAATTATTTCATCGTGCATCGTCAGAGCAAGAGCAAGATGAATTCCTTGAGGTACAGAAACAGAAGCAATGGAATTCCTTGAGAGCAAAGGACCTTGTAAAAGAATTCCTTGAGGCAGAGCACCTTGCAAAGGCATCCTTCTTCATCCTGGAGATGCACTCTACCGATCCCCTACCTTGGCAAGACTCTTTCCTGTTGGTTACTGGAAGAGCCACAGGGTTTTGGTTGAAGAAGCTTTGGTGGTGAAGTCCTTCAGAAGACTAAGATGTGCCTGGGTTTGGATTTATTGCCAACCCACACTCTGTCGAAGCGCTCGCACTTTGATTCGCTCTGACTATGCACGGAGTTCCTTTGTTCATGGAGTTTCATTGCTCTGACTATACACGGAGTTCCTTTGTTCAGGGAGTTCCATTGTTCTGACGATGCACGATGAAGTAATTTGCCTCAAGGAATTCCTTTGCCTCAAGGAGTTCCATTGCTCTGCGATGCCCGCACGCAGCTCACATTCAACTTTTTTCTTGATAGTAGGATTTTATGTAGTATTTCAGACTTTCATAATGTAAATGTAACTCAAAAAGTCAAACTTTTCGTAGTTTTCACAATGTAAATGTAACTCAAAAATGATTTTATTATAAAAGACAGATCAGAGCAGACATTATAAAAGACAGAAGTTCTCTTGAAATCTAATTCTTAACGGAGAATGAACATTTTAATGTGTTTTACCACTGGGAATGTTATTCTCCGTTTCAAGTATTATAAAAGACAGATCAGAGCAGACATTATAAAAGACAGAAGTTCTCTTGAAATCTAATTCTTAGCCCATACCAACCTCATCATTGTAGTCTTCTTAGCCCATACCGACCTCATCATTGTAGTCTTCTTAGCCCATACCAACCTCGTCATATTCTTATCAAGCTCATCTTCATTCTCCTTTTCAAACGAAACGGAGAATAACATTCTCCGTTTCAAAAGACACGGAGAACGTCATTCTCCGTTTAAAAAAAACGGAGAATGAACATTTTAATGTGTTTTACCACTGGGAATGTTATTCTCCGTTTCAAGTATTATAGAAGACAGATCAGAGCAGACATTATAAAAGACAGAAGTTCTCTTGAAATCTAATTCTTAGCCCATACCAACCTCATCATTGTAGTCTTCTTAGCCCATACCAACCTCATCATTGTAGTCTTCTTAGCCCATACCAACCTCGACATATTCTTATCAAGCTCATCTTCATTCTCCTTTTCAAACTAAACGGAGAATAACATTCTCCATTTCAAAAGACACGGAGAACGTCATTCTCCGTTTAAAAAAAATGGAGAATGAACATTTTAATGTGTTTTACCAATGGAAATGTTATTCTCCGTTTCAAGACAGACGGAGAATGTTATTATCCGTTCCGAAATAAACGGTGAATAGAATCCTCAAACGATTTAATTTAAACGGGAAAGTTATTCTCCGTTTCAAGATAAATGGAGAATAGAATCCTCAAACTTTTCTTGGTTTTGACAATGTAAATGTAATTCAAAAATAATTTTATTATAAAAGCAGAGCTTATAAAAGACAGAAGTTCCTTGCCCAATTACATAATTATATTGTTATTTTACAATGTCATTGCTTGGTTCGTGATACATATTCGCTTTTAAGCAACTTCTTAGCCCATACCAACCTCATCTTTGTAATCTTCTGGTGAGTTTCATCGTCATTTCCTCCCGGTATTTCGAAGGGAGTAGTCGTCAACATATTCATATAATACGCCGTGTACAAGAGGCAATTGGGTGCCAGTTGTTGTGGGCAATTTGGAGAATAATTCAGCACTTTGCTTTCATACTCCATCTTCGCCGGGCATCTCTCCCTCATCCTATCAACTTTTCTCCTGACGATAGGCTCTAGAGTGTTCTTCATTAATTCTGCATCCACCTTGCACTTTTCGTACGTGTTTTGTCTCAAGGAGTTGTAGTGTGTCCAATCGTAGGAGATAAAGTTGAATGTGAGCAGAGTATAGTGTTTGATGGGTATATTAAAGAGTAGGATGAATAGCAACTCTATGTCGTCCTCCAAACCCATGACGAAGTCTACTACATCTGTTTGGAAGTTTTCAAGGGCGCCGGATTTTGCGTCTAGTTCATTGGCACGTTCAACGATGTTCTGTTTTCCAAAAACAAAACACAATATCATGAGTAATTTTTCTGTCATTTTTCATCAGTGTACACATGAATATGGATTTTTCTGTTTGGATTCTTACCAATGTGTGAGGCATCATGAATGCAGACCACTTATGTGATTGGGGCGCCGGCTTTTCCTTCTGGATCAATGGTACGTCTTTTGAACTAGACGGGGGACACCTTCTTTTAATGCCTTGAATTTCTTTCAGCTTCCTTATTATTAGGTTCAGTATGCCAGCCTCCATGTCTTCATAGTTGAGTATGTCTTGCATGTCTATTGCCGACAGCTCGACTGTGACTCCATTTTCACCCTCTTTCGACAAAAATGAGTATACAATATCACTGCACATAAATTTAGTTTAGATTAAATTAATAAAGATAGATTCTCATTACATAATTGTGAATTACGATGTCTAGAAAAAACAAAAGAAAAAAGGGTTCTGATACATACTCTGGACACTTCTTTTTGGGAATTACGATGTCGATGTATTGCTTCTTCAGCTCTTCATCCGCATGTTTCCAAAGTAAGAGTTCATCGTATTCCCTTAGTATGACACGGTTCTTCTTTAATTCAGCCATTTTGGCGTCTCCTCGAAATTTCGGAACGGCATTAATCTTTCGCTTTTTATTAGCCTCTCCAACTGTATTGCTTTTTATTAACCTCTTTCCCCCCGATCCTCCTCTTCTTTTGGCTTCTTTTGGAGCAGCAAGTTCAGCAGCTGCTTGAATCTCCTCACGCTGAAGTGCTACAACCATGGCTTGGAGATTAACAATTTCCCATCCTTTTTATTGGCTTCAATATTAAACGATTCAACTTTATTTTGAAGCTCCCTTTTCTCCTCAACGAGCCTTTCATTTATTTCTCTGAGTTGCTTGGTTGTTCGTACTGAAATAAAATAAACAACAATGAAATATATGATGTGAACCTAATACGGAGAATGACATTCTCTGTGTAATATAATATGGAGAATAGCATTCTCCGTTTGGAATTACACGGAGAATAACCTTTCCAGTATCGAAATGATAGAGAATAGCAATTATCCGTTTCAAATAACACGGATAATGCCATTCTCCATGTTATAATACACGGAGAATAGTCATTCTCCTGGAAGATTACAAATCAGAAATTTGAAATAGAAAAGATTTTACCTTGTGCATGTAGCTCTGATTTAAGAACAGAATTCTGTTTTCTCAAATCCTCCAGTTCATGCACAGAGCCCTCCATCACAACGTTGACTGCACGTTGTTGTGCTTCTTGTGCCTCGAGCTCTTTCAGCTTTTCTTTGAGTTTCTCGTTCTCAAGGTTGGCTGCACGTAACTGCGCTCCTTGTGCCTCCATCTCTTTTAACTTTTCTTTGAGTTCTTCATTCTGCGCAAGAATATCAGAATGATGTCTTCTCAAATCCTCCAGTTCATGCACAGAGCCCTCCATCACAACGTTGACTGCACGTTGTTGCGCTTCTTCTGCCTCGAGCTCTTTCAGCTTTTCTTTGAGTATGGCATTCTCAAAGTTGGCTGCACGTAACTGCGCTCCTTGTGCCTCCATCTCTTTTAACTTTTCTTTGAGTTCTTCATTCTGCGCAAGAATATCAGAATGATGTCTTCTCAAATCCTCCAACTCCTTTGCCGAGTCGTCCATCACAGTGTCCATTTCATGATGCTGTGGTATCCGTTGTTCATCAAAATTATTCCCACCTGCTTCTTGGTGTTCTTCCTCTCCCTCTTTTTCAACTTCTTCTATAGGTGGCTCATCTTCTTTGTGCCCTTCTTCTTCCCCAACAGGTATAACCAGATCTTCCAATATCATCTTCGATCTCATTTTGTTGTGATATTCGGCCTTGAGGAAGTTTGAGATTTCGTACCCATTCCATGTAAAAAATCTTGGGTAATCAGGAATTGGGGCGAACTTCCTTTCCACAAATTTACTATGTTCTGCAAACCAATAGAGGAAGTATATTGTGCAACCTTCCAATTTGTGGAAAGCCATTGAGTAATCCCCCTGTTCAGTTTTGCTTCTACTCCTCTTTATGCTATCCATTACATATGCCAGGATTAACCTTGGCCAGCATATACTGTTGATGACGTCTACACTGTCTACCAAGGCCATCTGTACGGCAAATTTGAACCGCCAAACTTTGTGAAGAATACTGTTTGGCACAAGTGAAAGATTATTAGCTTGGCCAAGTCATCCAGATTAACAGCGTTATTTCTGCCACGAAGCCATCGTAACAATTCAAAGAACTTGTCTCTCACTTCCTTATTCGTGACTTCTGAGTGTTTGCCCTTAGTATTAGCCAGCAATCTTGTGAAGTGATCTCTACACAGGCTCAATGATGCTGGTGGTGTGGGCTGCTGTTGTTTTTCCTTTATCAATCTTATGTAAGAAACATCATCTTCGCTTTCTTCATTCAGCGGTAGACCGAATATGACTGCCATATCCTCGACGCTTGGCGCAATTTTAAAAGTGGTGCTCAATTCAAAGCACCCGACGCCATCTTCTTCTTCTGTGTAACTTGCGATTAAATTCTCAAGTCCTTCCGTTACCTTGGCCACTTCGGACACGTGGACTCTGTTTTGGTAGAAAATCTCGACAAAATTCCAGAAACCGGTATTCTTCAAGGAACCAATAACTGGCTCAGGTAAACGGCCAACATCTCCATTGACCTCCGCCATAAGATTTAGCATTGGCTTGAAGGTAGAACGGAAAAGTCTTGAATCCTTATTCCTGACAGATTTTTTTTCTACAAAATAAAAAAACAAAAAATTAGGTCGGAGAATGGCCATTCTTATGGGTTTTAATACTGGGAACGACATTCTCCATTTCAAGTTAGACGGAGAATGCCATTCTCCGTTCCAAATTAAACGACGAATAGAATTTAACATTCAAATGCGTTTTATGACGGAGAATGTCATTTTCCTTATAATATATACAGAATTTGCGAACATAAAATCAAAGTTATACCTTCTGTTTGCACTTCTTCTTGCACTTCTTTTTGTTTAGCAACTTTTTCCTTTTTTCCTTTGTGTAAATTTCTTAGAATAGGGTTTCGGTTGTTCTCCGTCTATCGCTTTTGGATTTTCTGTAACTGGTGCATCTTCTCTAATTGGTGATGCTGCCGTTGATGATTCTGCCGCTGATGCCGACATGGTGTGAATATTGCGAATGGAGAGGAAGGTTTAAAGATTTTGGAGGAGAATGACCTAGGTTTGAGTACAGAGTGGATTATGGAAGAAGAGGAAGCTTCGAAACGGTTTTCTTTTTTCTTTCTTTTTTTGTAATAAAAGGGTTCGGGGGTATTTTGAATTAATTAGAAGGGCAAAAATGTCATTCGATGGAAGGGCAAAAGACTCATTTCTGCTTAATTATATTAATTTGAAGGGCAAAAATGATTCTGCTTAATCAAAAAGAATCGAAGCCGTTTGGCAAAAATGTCATTACAACTCAACAAAACAAATGAACATAATACATTAGGGGTTTCCATACATTAGATATAAAAGAAGAAGAAGAAAAAATCATCGTCTTTCATATTCAATCATTTCAGATTGGACTTCTTTTTAGCTCTTCATTGTGCTCTGAAGTTGTAATCCATTCAGCAGCTTTGCGTCTTTCCTTTCCCGTATCAAACTGCATATAACAAACATAACATCAAAAATATTGCTCTAAAAAGTTGAAGTTTTTGACGACATATTTTCAGACTTACATCGAGAGAACGGTAGTCTAGACTACATCGATCTTTCATGAATGCAATTACAAAAATCCCACAATCAACAGAATTGCCTTGGCGGGGAACATAAGAAGGACGTTTTATTGCAAAAGGAGAAAAGCTGAACCTAGCATCTCTCAACTTCAAAATCTCTTCTTGGAGAAAGAGATCCAAATTTGAAAGCTATAATTACCAGAATACAATATGTATTAGTATACCGCGTATCTTGTACCCAATTCATAAAAATTGATGAATATGAGCTTACTATTTCTTTTATGGCTGTTTTGCTTTGAATCGGATCATCTTTAGATGCAAGTGAGTCCCAAATTTCAACAGTCCTTTTTTTAACCAGAACTCTTGCAAGAGTATAGTGTTCGCCCAAATGAATGAGTATGTATATCTGAAACAGGATTAATTAGGTAAAATAAATTAGTAAATTTTCAGAAAATTAGGATTAATATTTAAACAGAAATACATTAATACCTCGTTACAAGTGCTTAAAGATCCCATGTAATCCTGAAAATATTTGCACTTCTTCCATATTTCATGAGGTTTTTTGTCGAATGGAGGTAACGTTGCTTTCTACATACACATCAATTAATACATTACGAAGGACAAACAAACGAGAAAATTGTTAATGCATATGCATTGAAGAATAAAATGCTCACTCACCGATATCCTTATTGGTAAAAACCATACATTAGCTTTATTGGAGGTTCTTTTCCGTTCCTCCGCGGTGAGAAGAGCATAGACACTACCTACAATCTGAATAAATCATTAAAAATGTCAGCGATGGAATCGAAGTAAACATAGATGGCATCTAAGAAGAAATATACTATCTATACATACCCCATTGCTAATTTTCGTTAAAGGAGCTAAGGTCTTCATCTCAAACCGAGACACATAGTTTTTGTTGCAAGATGATATTATTTCTCTAAGAAAAGAAACGAATAAATTAGGAGAAAAAAACTGTTGGAATTAAATCAAAACTCATATTACTTACTCGTCAGGTCTATCATCGGCAAAAATATAGTCGTAATATCTCGAAGAACCACTAGTACAATTGCTAGGCTTCGAGGTTGAACCCCTTATTAAATTTTTCGATGGTGTGACCGGATGTAAATTTCCACGCATTCTTTTAGAAGAACTGCTAAAGTCAGTTTCTTCTGTAGGGGACAATGCGAGCAATCGGTCCAATGCTTTACTACGAGACTGTAGCTCCACGTCCTCCTCATCGGAAGAAGATACAACGGAAACCACCTTCACATTATTAAATACTCCAGATGAAGATGCCTTCTTCAAAGCTGGAGATTCTTCAATCTTCTCCAAACGCAGAGATAAATTCATTTGTTCAATTTGTATTGAACCAAGCATAGAATTGATCGATGCAACATCAGCTGAAATCTTCGACAGTTGTTGTTCAATCCTGCGCAACATACGCGAAATGAAGGTTTCATTTGGAGTTGGCAACCAATCTTCTACGTCTTCTACATTTTCCACCACACGAGTAGACATCTTGAGAACAAGAAAACTATTGTATTTCAGAAAACTATTCTATGTATTTCAGAATGAATAATAGTACTATGAAACAAGAAAACTATTGTATATATAGCAAGAGAGAAGTACAAAAAGTGAGGAAGATGGAAAGACAAATAAATTTTGAGACTAGCAAACAATCTACTAGCCGTTTGATTGAGGAGGGCTCGAGGAAGATTCTACTAGCCATTTGATTGAGGAGGGCTCGAGGAAGATTCTACTATCCGTTTGAAAAATACAAAAGGTTATCGTGATCAACTTCAATTAAGGAACTCTATAAGAGGCTTAATTCCGCTTGATTGAGGAACTCGACGAAGTCCGCCGCGAACCGGAACTTCTTCTTCTTTTCTTCTTCATCTTCGTTTCTCCTTCCACCACCACCACCATGCCCTGTAGCTTTATAACAAAAATATTAAATTGTTAGATAAAACAAAAAAAACTAATTACGGAAAGATTACTAAATCAAAATCAAACAGAACACATATTCATAGAAAACATGAGATTAAAGATGAAAGTGTCACAGAAGCAACACCACAATTTTACAACAACTAAGCAGACTCTGCTAAGCAATAACTAAAATTAGGGATTGTGTCCTCCTTGGATTTAATTTACACAAAGAAGAGATTTGAGAGAACGAGCTTTTGTCGGCTTTCTAAATTTACCATTTTCCGTCCTAAATGTACCATTCTCCATCCTAAATGTACCATTCTCCGTCCATTCGCCGTATTAAAAGCAAAGAGAATGGCCATTCTCCGTGTTAAAAGCAAAGAGAATGGCCATTCTCCATCCATTCGCCGTACTAAAAGCAAAGAGAATGGCCAATCGCCGTATTCTCCGTCCATTCTCCGTCCTAAATGTACCATTCTCCGTCCTAAATGTACCATTCTCCGTCCATTCGTCGTATTAAAAGCAAAGAGAATGGCCATTCTCCGTGTTAAAAGCAAAGAGAATGGCCATTCACCGTCCAAAAAAATATTCTCTTCGAAAATATTATCATTAGAAAAGTAAAAAAAATAATCCGCCCGACCTCAGAAGCAGGTTTCCTCAGTTCACCACCACCACCATGACATGTAGCTTTATTAACAAAATATTAAATTGTTAAATAAAAAATAAAATTTCTGACAATGGCATGGGCAGTAAAATTAGAGCGGCGCCGCTAGTACTTTTCCTTGTTCGAGGAGGTCTCGACGACGTCCGACGCGAAGCGGACCGATTCTTCTCGGCGTAGCTGGTACTCCTCGTTGTTCTAGGAGGGCTCGACGACGTTCGACGCGATCCGAACCGATTCTTATTTCCTTCTTCATCTCCGTTTCTCTTTCCACCACCACCACCACTAGCATGGCCTGTAACCCAAAAAAAAAAATTAAGGTTCAGATTAAATTGGATGAACTTTTGAGAGAGTAAATATGAGTTAATTTAGGGTGTTCATTGAAAAAATTAAAGTAAAGAATGACCTGCTAAAGCAAGTTACCAACAGGTCAAAAGTCTAAATCAGCATTAAATGATGTATCCTGCATTATTTAATCTGAATTTAATCTGGACCGTTGGATGTTCATCCAACGGTCCATATTTTGGATGTATCGATACATCCCAAAAGGATGGATGTATTGTAGAATTTTCCATATATATATATATATATATATATATATATATATATATATATATATAATTTTGTTAACATGTGTCCTTAGGGTACATGTTAATGATAACTAATGCAAAGTCTTTTTACTTAAAAATTTATTATCAACATGCAATAAACATTAAAAAAAAATTCTTGCATTGGAAATGTCATTAAGATTCCCTAAAATAATTTTTCAATACAAAAAGTTATTGCATTAAGTCTTGATAACATTTTCAATGCAAACAATTATTATTTTTATTGTTTATTACATGTAGATAATAAATTTTAAAGTAAAAATTTATGCATTAATTATCTTAACATGTGCTCTAAGGACACATGTTAACATATATCTATGTCTATATATATGTGTGTGTTTTGTTTTTCTTTTTTCTTTTCCTTTCAAGAATTCAGCGGCTTGGGATTGCAACTCCTTTATAGATTAAAAAAAAAGAAAAACTAATAAATAAATACACAAATAAAAAATATATACAAGTTGCAATGAAGGTTACAATTTGATGTGGAAATTGGACGTCAGGATTCTTCTTATTATTGGGTGACCTATTTCTTGTTTCGTTGAATATCCCAAAATGAATTAATTAATGAAGTGAATAAATATATTCTAATTGGATCCAACCTAAGCAATTGAAGAAGTTCCACTTGAATAAAAACTAGAAGGTGGACGGCTGAGAGAGGAGCTAGCTGATGGCTGATACGTAGTATGTACACGTGTACCAACTACCAAGTATGGGAGACTTCTTTTAAAAACTCAATAATTAATATAATTAACGAGATTTAAAAGTTAGAGGGGTTATTGCCTCTTAAATTATGTTTTGCGTCTGTCACGTTATATGTTTGCTTGAGAAAGTGATTATTGCCTCTTAAACTGTTGATACGTTCACATACACCCCTTCTTAAGGTTTAGAAGGTTAGCTTGGTGTATGTGTACGTACCTTTTAAATTTAACATTGAAACGAGATCTACAAATAATTAGAAGGTTAGCGCATTTTTTTTACAGCACGTATAGACTCAGTTAAATAGTGTGTCTTCCATACACGATTTTTAGCCGGTCGTCATATTATTTCGGACTCTTCGTGCGGATCTTGTTTGCACTGGCTTTGTCATCATCATCCCATCGTACACCCCGCGCACTTCGCGCACTCCAGAGCTCCACGAAATGGCCATGACGTCTTTCGACGTCCGCAACTCAATATTTCGTTTCGTCCCCGACGTCGAAGATGCCTCCCGACGTTTTTACGATGCCTACGACAGCAGATGCCATCGAGCCACCTGTTCTATGCGCACGACGCCCTCTGTAGCTTATGAACTTGGATTCTATTATCAATGTTCTTAGTGCAAGCAAATTAGTTTTAATTTTAAACATCAATCAGTGAAGTAGTAAGTAGTGTTTTTGGCTTTCATAGACAAAATTTCCAACAAATTTATCTAATTATTATCAACTAGTATTTGTGTAGGTCGGTTTGTAGGTACTTGATAGTACTTGAGAACAAACAATAAGTTTCTTAAATTTTTTAATATTAGAAAAAACAAACAATAATTTTTTAATTATTTTTTTATACATAATTATCAAATTATTCATATTAAATTTAATAAATAATTTTAATTAATAAAATTAAAGTTAACTAAGTATGTTTTGGAAAAAAAATTTGAAGTTTCACTTTTCCTATTATATAGTAGTATATATATTACCTTTTAATAGTGAGTCTATTCCTTTTTTTTTCCTTCTTTATAATTTCTTATAAATATTACCTTTTATCAGTGAATTTATTTGTAGCTTTTTTTTCTCCTCCAAAGCATACTTTAAGGTTTGAATAAAATTTGCATCATTTAATTATGTGTGAAAATGTAACAATTTTCACTACAACACGTTATAAGGTGCAATAGGTAACAGATAAAATTTCTAGGCACCATCCTGCAAAAAGTGATCTCCGTCACTTTCTTTATCAACTTCCGACACCCTCTCCGTCGTACACGGGGTCCAACCGTTAATGAAGCCGACGTCTAAGATCTCGTTAGAATCCCCCCCAAAGCCCCCCCATTCTATTTCTATTAATACACAATTTCCTTTTTCTTTACAAAAACCCATTCCAAATAGTAACGAACACGTACGTAAACCCCGGAGAAAAGAGCGGGCTTTCTCCATTGCCGAAACAAGAACAAGAAGGAAGAAGAAGCCAAAGAAAAAAAAATTGGAGACCGAAACCCTAATTTCATCCATTTCTCCCACCCCAAATTGTAAAAAAAAAAATCCCTCATTTCCATGTAAATCGAAACCCTAAATTCTTCCTAGAAGGGTGAGCTTTCCCGATTCTAGGGCTTGTTCCTTCCCCGCTGCCATGATTCCCAGGGTTTGATTCGATTTTCTTTCGTACTGAAATTGAGGGCTTTTTTAGGGTTCCCAGCGCCCTTCCTGATCCTCTGCCCCCCCAGAGGAAAATCGAGGGCTTTCGGGTTCCCAAAGCATCAGGAGAAACCGCCAATGGCGTCGTCCGGGATCGCAGTCGAACGCGCGGCGGACCTCTCCCCTTTCCGCTTCGACGCGGCCGGTCGGTCCGCGGAGTCGATCTGGATCTATCTCTCGGTCCCCGGCTCCTCCCCGATCCCGATGCGCGTCCTCGAGTCCGACTCCGTCGCCTCCGTCAAGCTCCGGATCCAGAGCTGCCGCGGCTTCGTCGTCAAGAAGCAGAAGCTCGTCTTCGATGGGCGCGAGCTCGCTCGCGACGACTGCCTCGTGAGGGACTACGGCGTGTCGGACGGCAACGTGGTGCACCTCGTCATCCGCCTGTCGGACCTCCGCGTGGTCTCCGTCAAGACCGCCTGCGGGAGGAAGTTCAAGTTCCACATCGAGAGGAGCCGGAGCGTCGGCTACGTCAAGCAGCAGATCGCCAAGAGTGGGGAGGATTTTGTGGACCCCGACGACCAGCGGCTGATCCACGACGGCGAGGAGCTCGACGACGAGTGGCTGGTCCAGGACATTTGCAAGTACAACGACGCCGTCATCCACCTGCTGGTGAGGAAGTCGTCGGCCAAGTTCAGGACCAGGACCGTCGAGAAGAACTTTGAGCTGTCGATCGTTGCGCCGGACGCGTCGGAGAAGGCCGGCCTGGATAATCTCGAGGTGGTGGTGAGGACCCCCCTGCAGGAGGAAAAGGTTTTGGTCGAGCCTCTGGTTGTCAATCCAAAGGTCGAGCTGCCTCCGGCGATCAAGAACCTGGTCCGGTCGACACTGGGCGGACTGGAGAAGGGGAGTCCTCCGATCATGTCTTCGGAGGGCACCGGCGGGGCTTACTTCATGCAGGACGCGTCGGGCCAAGAGTACGTTGCTGTGTTCAAGCCAGTCGACGAGGAGCCGATGGCGGAGAACAACCCTCGCGGTCTTCCGCCGTCATCGGACGGTGAAGGGCTGAAGAGGGGGACACGGGTCGGAGAGGGTGCGCTGAGGGAAGTGGCAGCTTACATTCTTGATCATCCGGTCGGGGGGCGCCGGTCGATCATGGGTGGTGACGGCGGTGTCGGGTTCTCCGGCGTTCCTCCGACGGTCATGGCCCGTTGCCTGCACGAAGGTTTCAATCATCCCGAGGGGTTCGACAACGAAGAGAAGGATTTCAAGATTGGGTCGCTGCAGATGTTTGTGAAGAATTTTGGTAATTGCGAGGATATGGGGCCTCGAGCGTTTCCGGTGGAGGAGGTTCATAAGATCTCTGTGCTGGATATAAGATTGGCTAATGCAGATAGGCATGCTGGCAATATATTGTTCTGCAAAAGGGGAGATGAAGGTCGGGTTGTTCTGGTTCCAATTGATCATGGATACTGCTTGCCAGAAAGTGTAAGTGTCTTCCCCTGCTTTTTTTTTTTGTCGATTAACAGTAATAATTTTGAACTAATAACCATTACATAGTTGTTGTTGTTTTTTTTGAAGTCCTACACACACACAATTAGGAGGCTCGAACGGTCCCTCTGGGTGTCTGTTCTAATACCACCAGGCTAGAGAGCTCACACACGTAACCATTACATAGTTGTTTCATATAGCTGTTTCAGGGTCTGCTTGGTAATGGTGTTTTCACCGGTTCTGGGGTGTTTTTGAACCGACCGTTTATGAAAACCTCCGTTTGTTAATTTTTTTTAGGCACTGGTTTTGGTCGGCTCAAAAATTCCCCAAAACTGGTGTAATGTAATTTTGGGTGGCTTTATAAACACTGGTGGGTTTTGAGAGGTTTTATTATTTTATTCTATTTATTATCTCACCAAAAATATATAATTATAACTACTAATACCCTTCCCTATTTAATTTTATTCGTGTAAAAAACTTTCAAAACCGCTCGTTATTGAATTACCAAGCATGGATTGACTGGTATAAAAACCGCTACTTAAAAACCACCCAAAACCGGACCCCTCATACCGCTCATAATCGGTACTCTAAAAACACCTTATAACTGCTACCCCTACAATTGCCAAGCAGACCCTCGTGTTTTATTTTATGCTTAACCAATGTCCCGAGAACCGTTCATACATCGAAATGGAAAAGACAACTAGTTAGTTGATAGTCGGTTGGACTCCCCTTTTTCAGAAAATTTCATCAGGTGGAAAGAAGGATAGAGGAATTGCAGGGAAGAGGAGATGTTTCTTTGGGGCGCCCACTCCCGTGGGACAACAACTAGGTGGTTGCCCCTCCGCTTCTCTATATCTAAGAAAACTTAAAGTAGTGTTTGACTGGACATAATCCTGGATTAATTGTGCAGTAGAGTTTCTACTGGATTTAAAAAAGGAGCAAGATATTTCAAAATGGTTCAATATCTTACCCCTCCGCAATTGAAAATGGAAAAAAAAAAAGAAAAAAAAAAAAAAGAGGAACCCCTCTTCTCCCCTCATTAACCGTGTACGTAGCCTAGAAAGTAGTAGTTTTGCCTGTAGTCACCAGATGAAATGTTGATGGAAGACCTTTTAGAAGTGTTCTATTGGGAAATGAGGAGGCTTGGAATATATTACTTGGAAAACATTAAAGGATAGGTTAAGAAATGAGTGTATCTGTGGATAGTTAAAGGTAATGTCAATTGATGACAAGATGAGATAAAATCGACATGTGCAACGATCAATATATACTTCCCGTAAGGAGCAATAATATAACATAATTGAGCCGCTAGGACCAAAGATAGGCCTAGAAGAACATGGTTTGAAGTGTTAAAGAAGGATATGGATATTGTCTTGTTAGAATTATAGAGGACATGACCCTTAATAGAGCCGAATGGAAGAAAATGATTCTTCGTGATGGTTTGTGAAGTGTATGAAGGTAATTTTCACGATAGATGCATGACTTGAGGAGAGTGACAATATTCGCAAAACTTTTTATTTGAGTCGACTTTCTTGTGAGTTTAACATCACTATATTAGCAAAGCCTTTTACTAATAGTTTCTTTACAAGAAATTAATTGATAAAGGAACTAACATTTTAATATTTATTTTCTGTAGCATACTTAACGAATTTAATCCTCTCCTGTCTCCAGTATTTTGACGACACAATTAATTAGTTTATCGACTATATAATTGTTTGTGAAACTAATTCAATGCCCATGCGTGGTTAAATTGCAAATTGCAGTTCGAGGACTGCACATTTGAGTGGCTCTACTGGCCCCAAGCTCGTCAACCTTTTAATCCTGAAACAGTGGAATACATTAAATCTCTGGATGCCGAGCAAGACATTGCACTTTTGAAGTTCTATGGCTGGGAACTGTCACTCAAATGCTGCCGCACTCTTCGCATCTGCACCATGCTACTGAAGAAGGGTGTCGAAAGGGGGCTTACTCCATATGATATTGGAAATATCTTGTGCAGAGAGACGCTCACGAAGGAATCCAGTATTGAGAAAATCATCCGTGAAGCGGAGGACAAAACTCTTCCGGGCACCAGCGAAGCTTTATTCCTCGAGTCAGTTGCAGAAATCATGGATCTTCGCCTAAATGAACTCATCGCTGATTAGAATAGTGGATTATGTTCAATCTTATATAATATGTATATGCTTAATGTACGTATGTGGATCTGTGTGTGTGATCGTTGCTAGAGGAACACGACTTGCAGCTAGAACTGCTGTTTCCCCCTCTATTTTTGTGGATGGTGGTCATGCTTTGGCCATGCTCCAAAGAGGTGAGAGGTTCTTGAGAACTTTGGACTGCAGTCTCTGGAGATGATCTGAAACTCAAGATCCTTCCTTAATAGTCCACCTCTCTAATATCTAAGTTTCTCATGTGCTTATCAAAATAAGGGTGATATATTTTTATGAAATAAATTTGGCATCCCTATGTTTTTGTGTGGATTTATCTGGGTATGTTGGCAATGAAATGATAGAAGAAGGTCAGATGTGTATTCTCGACTTACCGTAACTATGTGTTAGCTATTGCGAATGTTTGATGGTGCTCTCTCGCTTGGTTCGACATCTTTTCTACGTGATCCACATTCGATTTCCTGTTGTATCTAATTGGCAATTGTTGCTCTTGACAGATGTTCGAGTTTTGCACTTCGCTACTTGTTTGTAAGGCCATCTCTCCAACCTGGTTTCTGTCTCCTCTTCTCTATTTATATGGTAGAAATTTTTTTTAGAAAAAAAAAACTTTTTCTAAGAGTGGTTTCTATTCCAATTTTCATCTAGGTGGGAAAAATTTATACGAGATTTTTTACATTTTTTACACGTAAAAAACTCTCATAGAAATTATCCATCTTCATAATAAAATTATTTGTGTACAATGCTAAGTAATCCATCTTAATATTAGAGTTATGTATAATTTCTATGTAGAAACTGCCAACTAGGATAACATTTTTATGGACAACTTATGGTACAATGCTAAGTAGATTAGATAGAAACTCACTTTTAGAAATCCCTATTGGATTGGAGATTGTCTAAAGTTTATTCTCTTGTCTAGATGCTTATCGGTATGGACAGGACAATATCCGTATCTGTATCCGAATTTTTTTTGTAATATCCGAATCCGATCCGATATCCGAACGGATATCTCTTTTGACACTCCGAATTCGTATCCGTCTAGTTTAACGGATATCGGATAATATCCGATCCGATTAGCTAAAAAATTCGAATGCTAGTATACGAATATTCGAAATCCGAAATATTGAAAATTTAGTTATTATCCGAATATCCGAAAACCAAATTCAATTTCTCTACATATTTGAGTCCTTTCTTCTTATGTTGTAAATTGTAATTAATATATATTACTATTATATATAAATTATATTATAATTATTTTATGTAAAAGTTAGTTGAGAATAAAATACTTTAATCTTCTCTATTAATTAATATATATTACATATACATTATACTATAATATATATAAAATTTTGGATATCCGAATCCGATATCCGAATTCGATATCCGAAATTTGCAATTTAAAGTCGGATCGGATATTAACGGATTCGAATACCTTAATATCCGAATTCGTATCCGAAAATGGAAAATATCTGAAAAATATTCGGATATCCGAATCCGATATCCGAAATTTCGAAAAATATCCGAAAGTTCGGATACAGAATCGGATCGTATTCGAATTTTCGACTATCCATTGACAGGTATATAATGTAGTGCTCCTGTTCCTGCCAAACTTGATACAAGTGGTCTTGCCACATCAAATAAAGCAAATTGAGTGGGTGGATTTTTGCATCTTCTCACAAAGTCCTTATTCTACATCACACTCATGCTGTCATGCAGCAGTTGAAACTTGAAAGCTCGCACTCGGCACATCAAAAGGAGGCTTGATACCCATATTAGGTACTTATCAGATGTACATACCGGATTGGTCGAAGCAAGAAAGGGTCCACAGCATGCGGAGAACCTTATCACCCAAGGATCCTTGTATCGACTTTTCCAGACACTGAACATCATTGCCAACTTGTGGAAATGGTCAAGAAGATTCAAGCTCTCGCTTAGGGAGCAAGATGGTGCAGCTGCTGATTCTTAGACTGGAGCAAATTATTGATTTGTAGGTTTGTGAAGAAGCCTTATTAATTGGCAAATTCTATTAGCACTCCATATTTTACTTCAAGATAATCCATTACTTCAGAACAGTTTAGCTTGGTAGGATTTTTATTCAGGGCAGTCCTAATTTTACTTTGGGACTGTCCAACTCCAGTATACTTTAGAACTGTCAGCAAAACTGACCGTCCTAATCTTTTATAGGACTGTCACTCTTTTGACAGTCCTACCGCCGCTCTTCCCTGCGCTCTCCCGTTCGCCGATCTCCGCCGCACGTCCCCGCCTGCCCCAACGTGCGATCCGGAGTGGCACGCGGCCGACTCGGTCGAAACTACCGGAGTGGCGCGTCGGCCGGGGAGTCACTGATCGCCTCCGCGCCACGGACCGCTGAAGCGCTTCTGGTTCCCCTCCAACATCGACGTCCACCTCCCCGACCTGGGCCTCCGACCCAACGTCCACAACAAGCCCACCACGACGACGGGTGTGGAGAATGCTTCGTCGTCCTCGTTGGCTCTTGCGGCGGCCGCGCACAGCCAGTTCCAACAGCACCAGCAGCAGGCCAAGGCGGGTGGCAACGGAGGGAGGGGGAGGGATTAGGAGTAGTCCGGTGGAGGCGGAGATGGTGCAGCTTTGTTGGCAGTCCTAACCTAAAGTAGGACTGCCCACAAAGTTGACAGTCCTATTTTATGTTATGACTGCCAATAGGACTGCCAACTTTGTTGACAGTCCAAATCCAAACTCTCTGTTTGGATATAGGACTGTCAACAAAGTTGGCAGTCCTAACATAAAGTAGGATTGCCAACATTGTCGCAGTCCTACTTTATGTAAGGACTGTCAACTTTTCTGGCAGTCCAAATCCAAATATGAGAGTTGCCCTCAAATAAATTTTTGGAGTGACAAATGTATAAATAAATTGAAAAAAATCGGACTGTCCTCGAGTAAAACTTCAATAGAAAAAGCCTATTAATTTAGAAGGAACCCTATGTCGATGTGCCAAATCGCCACCTTAAACTACTTTGACTGGGCAAACCAATAATAAGAATTGATTTTTGGCCCCTTCCCTCCGGTGGTTAAGGATATCGACGTGTCTTTTCGCGTCGAAGACACGGGTTCGACTCTCGTAAGGAATAGAAGGAATAGGTGCTTATTCTCGGCCGACGGTATTATTTTTTTAGTGATGAAAAATGCGGTCTAGAAGCTTCCTCTCTGCTAGCAAGCAAGACGAGAGGTTCTCATCGATTAACTTCCTTTATTCCATAACCATAGTCTGCAATGTCGTTCCTATCCTAGATTCTCTAACCTCCATAATCAAGCAATGCATTCTTTCTCTCCTCCCCTACTTGCCATACTTGAATTTTTTTTTTTTTCCCCCTTCCTGTAGCTTCATATTTTCAAGGTTTATTAGTAGTCCCTCTGACCCCTGCCCCCATTGTGAGAGAACACGAACATGGCCTCTTAATCCTTTGGCAAAACTTGTTAAGGGTTGTTTGGTTCAAGTTTTAGAGACTTAGAAATATGTTTTGGATTTCTAACTCATATTTGGTAAGTGTGAGATTGTGGATTGGGAGAGAATATTTGGGACTTTAGATTCCCACTTGTATGGGAAAGTAAAACCTAAGACTCCTTAGGGGCGTTTGGTTGCGGAATACTATATAGCCGGGAATTCTATATTTCTGGGAATCAAATTCCAAGGAATTAAATTTCCGGGAAAATTACATTTCCATGTTTGGTGACAATATAAATATTCCCGGAAAAAAAATAAAAAGTAATAATAACGAAAAAAAATGAAAAAATATAAAAAACCGGTAAAAAGGACAAAAAATCGGTAAAAACGAAAAAATGGTAAAAACGACAAAAAATCGGTAAAAACGACAAAATAACAAAAAACGACAAAAACGATAAAAAACGACGAAAAATCGGTTAAAACGACAAAAATGACCAAAAAGCGACAAAAAATGTATAAACGACAAAAAATAACAAAAAAAGGGTAAAAACGACAAAAATAACCAAAACACGACAAAACGACATAAAATCGGTAAATACGACAAAAAAAACCAAAATGCGGCAAAAACGACAAAAAAAAAAATTCGGTTAAAATGACAAAAAATCGGTTAAAATAAATAATCAATAAAAACGACAAAAAAGAGTACAAAATCGGTTAAAACGATAAAAAATCGGTTAAAACAACAAAAAATAACCAAAAAAACGACAAAAAACGGTAAAAGCGACAAAAATGATTAAAATGACATAAAATAAGTAAAAATGACCAAAAAAAAAAGCGAAAAAAAGACTAAAAATCAGTAAAAACAACAAAAAAAAACTACAAAAACAACAAAAAATGGCTTAAAACGACAAAAATTGACAAAAAAGCGACAAAAAGGACAAAAGTTGGATAAAAACGACAAAAAATAATCAAAAAGTGACAAAAAAAGAAAGAAAAAATGGGCAAAAAACGACAAAAAATTGCTTAAAACGACAAAAAATGGATAAAAACGACAAAAAATTACAAAAAAGCGATAAAAACGACAAAAAATAATCAAAAAGTGACAAAAAAAGACAAAAAATGGGTAAAAACGACAAAAAATTGCTTAAAACGACAAAAAATGGATAAAAAACGACAAAAAATGACAAAAAAGCGATAAAAACGACAAAAAATAATCAAAAAGCGACAAAAAAAAGAAAAAAAAATGGGCAAAAAACGACAAAAAATTGCTTAAAACGACAAAAAATGGATAAAAAAGACAAAAAATAACAAAAAAGCGATAAAAACGACAAAAAAAATCAAAAAGCGATAAAAAAGACAAAAAATGGGCAAAAACGACAAAAAATTGCTTAAAACGACAAAAAATGGATAAAAACGACAAAAAATGACAAAAAAGCGATAAAAACGACAAAAAAAAATCAAAAAGTGACAAAAAAAGACAAAAAATGGGTAAAAAAGACAAAAAATTGCTTAAAACGACAAAAATTGGTAAAAACGACAAAAAAGCGATAAAAACGACAAAAAATAATCAAAAAGTGACAAAAAAGACAAAAAAATGGGTAAAAACGACAAAAAATCGCTTAAAACGACAAAAAATTGGTAAAAACGACAAAAAAGCGATAAAAACGACAAAAAATAATCAAAAAGTGACAAAAAAAGACAAAAAAGGGTAAAAACGACAAAAAATTGCTTAAAACGACAAAAAATTGGTAAAAATGACAAAAAATGACAAAAAACGACAAAAAAAGAAAAAAAATTGTTCAAAACTAATCAAAATTGATCAAAAAAGAAGAAAAAAATTTACACAATTTTTTTTTGTCCGGGCAAAAAAAAATACCCACCTATTCTCAAGGGATAGAATTCCCATGTTTTGTGGGTAAACTAGTTACCCGGGTATTTATAATTTCCGGGAATAAATTTTTTATAAGCCAAACAAACGTAGTAATAGATTCTCATCTTAAATTTTCCCGGGAATAAAAAAAAAATACCGCATACCAAACGCCCCCTTAGGAATTTTTTTTGTTTTCCTAGGAATGTTATTAGGGTGTATTAATTACATTTTTTTGACGGCAATACCCTCAATGACACCAACTCAATTTATGTAATAGTAGCATCATGGAATTAATGAAAGGGTGTTTACGAATTAAGATTCCTATTCCTATTTAAACCAAACATAGGAAATTTTTTTTTTTAGTTTTGTAGGCTACATATTTCCAACCTAACAAAACATGGGTATAGGAATGTTGAATTCATTTTCCATGGAAAAAAATGAGAAATGGTTTCCTAGGAATATAAAACCTCCATCCAAACGTCACCGTACTCCCATTGCTCGTTTCATATATGCTGATCTCGATTATGAAGCATATCATTTGGTAACTCTCTCTTTTTTGGCAAAACCAAGGCTTGTGTTGTAGAGACACTAATACAAGAAAGGATACAGACACTATGACACTGACACATATTTTTTGCTTGCCTACTATATTATAGATTCTGTGCCATGTGGTGTTCGTTGACATGATAATGTAACATGGGATCGAGCGAAGAAAATTCAATACAGTCATAGTCCTGACCCCAACAAAATATATATAGTTTCCATTCAAATTTGAATCTCTTGAGCTATGATGACATTATCCTCCCATTAACATAAAGTTTAAGCCATTTCGCTACAAATAATTTGGTTTCTTCTCCAAAAATAGGGATAGTCATGTTGTCCCCTTCTTCATGAGCATGGTTGTATATAATTTCTTCCTGCTGATGCTTCACATTGAACAAGCCGAACACGCGCGCACACACACATTGTTGGTCTCCCTGTCGTTTGTAGAGATATACTCACTCGACTGCAAATGCGAATCCGGCTTTCATCAGTTCCAGAATCCCATGGCGCAGTCTTAAAGTCCGGCGAAGGGCTTGAATTAAGCGTCAGTCTAGCAGACGGAAGGAGGTGCAGCGGCTCCGACTCCTTCGCAAATGAATTTATGACCACATCACCGATAGAGCTCTGCGTCGCCAGCCTCCCTATGCTTCTCCTCGCTCCAATCTCCTCCATCTCAGTCCACCACGACGACAGGACGGCGAAGTAGTCCTCTGAACTTGTCGATCGAGGACACAAACTGAAGTCTGAACCAAGCTAGCAGCTACAGATCTCTGGTGATGTGGGCAGTCCTGTTGAATGTAAGTTTCTAAGTACGTTGTAACATGGATCCGATCGATATACACCAATTTTCATGTAAGACAGTCCACACTAATCTACTTAGTCCACCCCAAACGTATTGAATTGTCAAATACGTATGTCTTCTATAAAATGAGAAAGACTAACAAAAACTCTCGTGTTTATGTTGCAAATTTGTTGAGATAGACGAGACAACACTTACCTACCTAGAAACTACCTATATATAAAATATGTTGAGATAAACTAAGATAACAACTACATTGAATCTTATTTGGATAATGGTAAAGCTTTTAATCAAGTCAATGTTATCATCTCTCTAATAATGTCCATACTGGTATTAAAAATTGATTTGTCATAGATAGTGGACTAAATTACAACTTGATACCCTCAACTATCTAAAATGTTCAACTTGATACCCTCAACTCTGATAGGTACTAACTTAATACCCTCAACTATATAATAATTTTATATTGATACCCAAAATTTTAAAAATGACAAAATTATTCCTCCCGCCTCCAGCAGCGTTCTCCGGCGAACACCGCGCCCTCGCCGTCCCGTGCCCCGCGCGCCCCGTGGCCCGCACGCCCCGGCCCGCCCATGGGCCCCGCGACCCCCCCCCCCCCCCCCCCCCAGTGCCGCCCCCGTGCACCACTCCCCATGGCCGTGCCCCCCCCTCCCCCCCCCCCCCCCCCCGCCTCCGGCTGCTTCCCAAGCGCGCGATCCCGCTGCCTCGCGCAACTCCGGACAGGCTAACGCGGGATGGGGGGAGGGGAGTTCGCGAGCTGGAGGGGGTGGGGAAGATCCCGGCGGGAGGGAGGGGGGGTTTGGGTGGAGGGGGGGAAGGTCGCCGGCGTGGGGGGGGAAGGTGGTCGGCCGGAGGCAGGAGGGGTGGGGGGGGGGGGGGGGGGGGGTGAGGTCGCCGGCGGGAGAGAAGGGGGGTGGGGGGGGGGAGAGGTCGTCGACTGGGGGCAGGAGGGAGGGGGGGCGTTGGAGGGGAGGGACAATTTTGTCAAAAAAAAATTCAGGGTATCAAGTTAGTACCTATCAAAGTTGAGGGTATCAAGTTGAAAAACTGAAATAGTTGAGGGTATTAAGTTGTAGTTTAACCTAGATAGTGTGATTTGTTTCATGAAATGATACATGTGCAGTAACGGAGATAGAAAATGTAATGGGTGGAAAAACTTAAAAAAATTATTGCAAGTAAGAATTCATTCCGTTATGCATGCAGTAGAAAAAATAGTAATAATAAATCAAAATATATTTTTTTTTAAATGCTTAATTACACTTTGATACCTTCAACTATTTTTATTTTTCAACTTGATACCTGAACTTTTTTTTTTTTCCAACTTGATACCCTGAAATTTTTTTGGACAATAATGTTCATGTTCAAAATTTAAAACTACCCCCTAACCCCCCTCCCCGTCCGGCCACCCATGCGCCTCCCCCCTTCTCCCACCGCCCTCCTTTCCCGCCTCCACCCACGCCCCCTCCTCTCGTCATCGGTCTCCCCCACCCCCACCCCCACCCCCGCCTCCACCCGTGCACCCTCCTCGCGCACCACCGGAGGGGGGGGGGGGGGAGGGGGCATCGACCGCCGAAGAGGGAGGGGGGAATATCGCCGGAGAGAGAGGGAGGGAAGGGGGGAGCATCGCCGGAGAGAGAGGAAGCTAAAGGTAGTTTCGATTTTTTTTTTTGTTTTAGGTTTAATTGCACTTTGCTACCCTCAACTATTACCATTTTTCAACTTTGTACCCTAAACTATTTTTTGTAACAATTTGGTACCCAGATGTTATTTTGGACTAAAATGCCCCTACCCCTACCCCTATCCCTCCCCCCCTGCACGCTCCGGCCGCCCCCACTGCTCACTCCGCACCCCCCCCCCCCCCCGCCCCCCACCCCCCCCCCCTGCTCACTCCGGTCGCCCGCCCGCCCTCGCCTCTCCCCTAGGCCGCGGCAGCACGGGAGGAGGGGGGCTGGGGAGGGAGGGCGGGGCGGGAGGCGGGGCAGGGGGTGGCCGAAGGTAGCAGGGGGGGGGGGTGGGGGGCGGGTGGGGCGGAGCTAGCAGGGGGGGGGGTGGGGCGGCCAGAGCTAGCAGGGAGGGTGGCCGGAGTGGGGAAGGGGGTGGAGGGAAGGAAGAGGGAAGGACATTTTCGAAATTTTTGAAAAATTAGGTATCAAGTTGAAAAAAAATAATAGTTGAGGTACCAATTTGTTACGAAAAAAAGTTTATGGTATCAAGTTGAAAATGCGGAATAGTTGAGGGTAGCAAAGTGCAATTAAAAAACTAAAATAGTTGAGGGTATCGAGTTGTTGAGTTAAAAAGTTTAGGGTATTAAGTTAAAAAATTAAAATAGTTGAGAGTATCAAAGTACAACTAAACCTAAAAAAAATGATTAGACAATATAATAGTTTAATATAATCTTTTATTAGTACTAGTCAAGTTAGATTTATTATTACTGTGAGAAGATGACACAGACACACCGCCAGCATAGTTTAATATAATCCTATATATATTAAACCCTCTTGTACTGTGAATGATTAGACAACAACTTTTTAATATAAGCTTTTTTCACTGTGAAATATGACGTACCGCCAGAATTAACCCTGCATTACCGGTGAGAAGCTGCAACCTTTTTCACAGGCCAAGATAGATATCCTATCCCCTCCTTCGATAACACGGTGGACACTTTAACTCTTTCCAGTTATAGTAGCGAGGAAAAAGTTGCATTCGCTGAAGATGTATACTTTCACGTGGTGGTGGCAGAACGTGTACTTGCACTTCTTCAATGGAAGGAAAATGAGATGAGCTCAAGCGCCTCCCAACGGGGTACTACTCCCACGACCGGTGGATGCTGGCACAACTTCCAGCAATGCCACAACCAATCGGTGCCAGCTGATCTAACTTGATTTCGAGCGAACAAGAAGATTGTATAAACTCGGGTGCAAACTTCAGTAGATTTCAAGGAATAGAAGTGGACAAATTGCTATAGAGAAATTCCAAAGTCAGCTTCACATCCAGAATTCCAGATGCTACTTTGATTTTGATCATAGCAGTTTATTCATTGCACATGCAGTAAGAAATAACAGCCACTTGAGTTGAGCTAACTGGCAAAGATTCCACGACAAAAGTAGTTATCTCGAGTATAGAGACGAGTTCTATACATCAACTGTCGTATATTGTAAACAATAACGAGGTAACGAAAGGATGCACACTAGCCTTTTGACCTCTCTAATAATGATACATATATGGTTGATGTAGCTAACAAATGAATTACAAACCATCACATATAGATATTATAAGAGACGAAGAACGCGAGGGATTACGGAAAAAGAAGATAAAATTACTGCTAGTTCTACTTAGCCCATGCTACTGCATCTATCTCCGATTGGGCACTTCGGTAGAGCTCTAGCCTCTTGGCCAGAGAAGTTCTGCGTTCCATGATTGCTGGGTCTTCATCCAACAATGACGCCAACTGCTTCGACTGCAAAAGTTTAGAAACATTAGCTACAATTTACTCGTACAACTGTGCAAAAACAACAGCACAGCTCAAGGCCTTAAGAAAACTTCTCTCTCCCTAACAATAAAACTTTGCTCCCACTAATTTGAGGACAGTAGAAAATCTTAGAAGAACTTAAAAAAGGCTGGATAAGTTTCCTAGCTCAACGCATTAAAGATTATTTATTACTGCCACATAACAAAAAATATATAAAAATGTAATGTCATTGAACTGGCACCCTTATTCTAAATAGGCCACACCAGGACAGCTAATCAAATTAGACAATGTAGTAAGGTACTAATAGCTATTCAAGATATCTTACAGTGACATTTATGTAGCCTTCATGTAGTGTAAGGTAAAATAATTCATATGTACTTTAAGCGGACATGGTCAACAAAATTGTTGTTGCACCACACACACACACCCTGCTGAGCAGTACTATGATCATGTGCATGCAATTGAGATATTTTCAGAATTAGAAAGAATAACAAGCATATATAGCTATCTAGGAAGGAAACTTTCAGATCCACTCATAATATCACCTCTTTCTTTCCCAATTCTGTGAAGAAATGATCGAGTAAGGAGCGCTTGGCCTCACGAACTTGGCAATAGACAATAGACTTTGGTATGGAGTTCCGCAAGCTTGCACATACCATATTCACATATGCCAAAACAGTTGTACCTGTTTAATTGCATTAAGCGTGAGATATAATATATTGGGTTATCATACTTTAAGTTGTATGACAAGATCAAACCATATCGATACAGCAACAAAAACAAAACATTCCCCCAAATTTTTAGGGTCGGCTATCGAACCACATTAATGGGAAAGGAAACAAAAGGAAATCCAAGGAAACCCAACAGGCTGTGGAAAAGGATAAGGCATTTGCTAATGCAAAGAGGGCCACAACTGATCTCAATGGAAAATATTTAATCAGAGAACAAGGAAATGAAGATCAAAATTCATGTAGCCTACTCCTAGAATTTGCGATTAATACTTGCTTTATTTTATTCAAATAAGAAAGTTTCAGAAGTCCACCATGTTTCTTAAGGATATGAGACTGAACATAATGTTCAAAAAGATTGCTGCTGGTCTCACAACAATGTAAAAACCTGATGCCAAAGGTAAATCATTTAAATAACGTATCATATAGAAAAAGGGGTGGGTGTGACGGTGGAAGAGTGGTGATTGTATCTAGAAACATGCTTGTACTGCAGCTGTACAAACTAGAAATTGAGAAATAACATTTACCAATTCGTCTGAGATAAGAGTCGTTATATCTATCAAAAATAGAATGTGTTGGATTTCCGCCCTTCTCAATATCTTGCGGAAGCTTCCGGAAAAAATCAACAGTCAAGTAACTACATTCCATGTCTACCAACTTTAGGGTTGCTTTCTTGCTTTCTTCTTTCATTCGGTCTAATGAATCAAAAGCTGCATTTCCAACTTCCACTCTGAGAGTAGGATATTGCTTCAGCTCCTGCCGAAGAAAGGTCAAATAATTATTATGAACATAAGAAAGTACACAGTCCACAAGTGCAAAAGGTACAATATTAATGAAATCTTACAATTGTAAATATTAGCAAGCAACAAATATAATTTATCTAAGTCCTATAAAGCTACACACTAGTAAAAATAATGAGTCGAAATGGATAGAGCACAGATAAACATACGACCCCAATCACCTAGTGCCCAATAGTAACTATACAAGATATTAAATATCAGAAATGGAGAAAATAGAAAAGGGGCACCTTGGTGCCACAAGATCCCACTAGTGCTGTCTAGGGAGGGTCAAGATGAAGACGGCTAGCCTACCCTCATTTGTGGAGAGTAAGTTTCAAAGCCTCGAACATGAATCCTACAAGCACCAAGATATAAGCGAGACTTTCAATAACCGAGAAAATTACTGTTCCAACAGTAGCAAACTATTCCTCGTTTGCACTAAACAAACTCACAAAATCAACTTATGTTTCCGACTTGTTTGGCTGAGGAAAAAATCTCAAGTTCTCAACTTTTAATCTAAATCAGATCATGAAAAGATCATCTTCCTACAAGAAGGGCTCATACATCCAAACAAAGGCGGCCTCCTGGAACCTGTAGCATTCTAGTTATCTCGTCATCTCTACTCTTCATCCGAACTTGCATTTAATAAACTTCCAGAGACATAAAGAGGTTGGTCTTTTCACTTGACTTGTTAAATAAACAATCTACCATCTTAAATTTGCTTCAGAACTGAAATAAATAAAAGCATTTGGAGATTAATGTAGTTTCTAATCCTCCGCAAAATATTTCCATTATCATCTCTTCACTATCAAGGGAGTGAAGTATAAATTTGGATGAGCTCCCCATTAGCAGGAGTTCAAACTCTAAGCCACAATAGGTGGGACAATTCAACAGCTGTGTGCCATTTTCAAGAAATTATCCACCATCATCTCTACACTACCAAAGTCGATTTATACTATTGTCATGTCTTGCTTAATCTTGGCTCTGCTCACTGATTGATACATTTCATATTTCAAACCCTAAACAAATATGTGTGATCATTCGACAGCAGGTCCCAATGTTCTCTACTCCAAATATGTCCAGGCCAGGCCACAAGTTTGTAAATGTGATCTCAATGGTGAGAGCTAATACACCTAACAGTTCAAAAATAAAGTCAGCCTCGCCCTCGCCAGATAGAATGAAAGACGCTATGCAGGAAGGTGTAGGTCTTATAAAAGAATAAAGCCTTATTGACCAGTCATGATGAATGAATGCAATGGGATCAACTAGATACTAAACGATCAAACAGCTCAACTTTAAGGGGAAATAAGCTTAATCCTTAAGCAATTATTAACATTTAAATGAAATAATTCTCTTTTCACCGGAACACAATATATCAAAAGGAACTCCAAAATTTCAAGACATTGTTACTTTGCCTTTGAAGGAAATATAACCAGAAGTTCAGTAAAAAAAAAAAAAAAAATCAGCCAAAAACCATTCTCATAACTGTAACAATAATGTAATGGCTTTATGAGTAGGGAACATACCAGGGTCTCATTGATAGCCTTGTGGACAAGTTCCTTCAAAAGAGAGTGAACCTGGAAGCATAAAAAAGCATAAAACTCTGGCAACTAAAAAGCAAAAAATAATAACAATCGAGCAACTATGATAAAGGTCATTGTAGGACCAATAGAGAACAATTCAGAACAACTCACTCAAGAATTGAGTTCAAAGAACTAATTCCAACAAACAACAAAATAGAAATAACCTAAGTAAGAAAAGCTTAGTGATACCTTTCCAAATCAAAGAACAATAGATCTCAAAATTAACATAACTTCTACTCCTCGCACATCATAATTCAGTAAAGAAGACTTGATCGAAGAAACATAATTGAATAACAATTAGTCACTTTCTGAGGAGAAATTGTGAAACCATATTATCCAGTCTCGACTCCGGTTAAGGATCAAATATTAGACATCAATTCCAACCCTGGCCAGTATTAGGCTGACAAACCCCTTACAGCCCCGTGCCTAATCTGAATCATTGACCTATTGATCCTTGCAAAACTCATAGTCATACCCAAGTAATAACCTTGAAAAGTATAATCTACACACACATTATCAAAAAGCAATGTGAAAAAAGAACCACATTCACCAGCTTATGTTTTCCAAACCTGACCACAACTCCCTAGCCGCTACTGACCATTCAATACCCACCCCCCCCCCCCCAAAAAAAACCCAAAAAAAAACCTTCTTTTCCATCTCTTACTATGTTACCTACTTAGAATTTGCCCCTTCTTGAACTCTCAAGATATGTAAAACTCAACAACATATCCCTGAATGAAAGCAGCAATCAATTGAGAAGCGCCCATGAATACATACACAACAAAAAGATTGAGTATGTAATCAACACGACTTTTCTTTTTCAACCAGAGATTTTTTTTCCAACTTTTTTTCAACAATATCACCCAACACCCTTTGTTCTAATTTCTAAGAAATACGTCTGCACTTATAGCTACTGCAAGGTTGTGAAAAGCGCTAGGCGCTAGTCGGACGGGCACCTTTCGCCTAGCGCCTAGCCCGCCTAGGCGGCTGTCTAGATCTAGGCGGTTCAAAAAAATAAAAAAAATCCAAAAAAATCTAGTAAAAATTGCAGAAAAAATCCATAAAACCCCAAAACATGCATAGTCGGACGTAGGGGGACTAGGCGGGCACCTGGCTCCTAGGCGGCCGCCTTTTAGAACAGAGAGCTACTGTTACCAGTGATGCAACATCAAAAAGACCTCATATCTAGGGCCCTCAATGGAGACTACACTAATCTAATTTATTTCGAATAGGATGTAACCACATTCAAAATTTCAAAGTTGTTCATCCATATAATGAAGAAAAGTTTCCTCTTCTGATGATGTTTGAAAAGGATTCATGTAGCAAAGGCAAAAGTTTGGGGATAACGGCTTTCTTGTTGTCCGAATTAGATTTACAGAAAAGGATCAAATCCGTTTCCGCTTGGATTCAGTATTCTAAAAATCGAGATTAGGCGGCATCAAGGCGCTAGAAGCCCAGTGCCCGCCTAATGCCCTTAGCGTGTCCATGTGCCCCGGCTATGCAGGTTATTTGTGGTTTATGGGCATTTTTCAACAGTTTTTTTTCTGACTGATTTTTCGTGGACCACCTAGAAGTAGAAGGCGGGTGCCCGCTCGACTACCGCCTAGCGACTTTTAACATCTTGCTTGGATTTGAAGTCGGTTAATTGAACTTGAATCCATGTCCGATAAGATTTGGATTATTACACATTCTGATCTCAATCAAAAGAAGTGCTACATTCCACACTAATATAAAGGTTTTTCTAAGCAAGTGCTAAGGAAATACCATTGCTCCTAAGGGCTTCCACCAGCCTCATATATCGAATGAACAAGCGTTCAGAAAATAAAAGAGGAACGAATGGCAACAGGGTATGATTATTCAAAGAAGGTACATATCTGCTAGGTTCATGGTTGCCTCTCCCCATCCCCCTGTGGATGCAATATGCATGGTGTTGAAGAATCCTTTAAGCAAGGAAATCAACAGTCGAAGCTCATGTTACATGTCTGTTCAAATCTTTTTCACTCTTTCAACAAATAGACTCGGACTTTATCATCCAAGAAAAGGGGTGGCCCTCGTGACTAATTCAATGTATGGCCATGGGCCTTGTTAGATCTTACTTTTAATCGCATTGACATGTCACAGATACAGTACAACTTATCTGGATTTGTTCTTGATATGACATGAATCTGAACATAAACTACCGTGTCCAGGACTCCAGAGTCCTACTCATGTCCAGCAGATCATAAAGACAAAATAATACAAGAAAAAGGAAGTGTAAATGGGAAGCAATGCTACAAAAATGAATAGAAGCTTCATAAGGGATTATAAAACACCAATTAGGAAAGCATAACAACAGTTTACAGGAAGCTAAGAAATTGTATTTCGAACTTGTTACTTACCGCGTCGACAGCTGCCTCAGCAGGACCCCTAATACTAACTAGTGAAGATTCAATAAGTCGGCGATATCCTTGCTCAGGAGCTATCAAATGAGGTTGGTATCCATCGGCTTCAGTAATTAGCTTTCTTACATTCTCCATAGAGAGTTGTCTGTCAAACTGCAACCTTTTCAAGGCTGCAGGGAGTTGATTATCGAAAACATTGTAGATCTTGTCACCACCAGGGCGCCTGTTGGAACATAACCATCATTTGTAAATATTTAAAGTGATAAAAAGAGAAATTATCACAGAATATCCAATAAATATAAGTTGACAAACGGTGAGGCAAAAGAAATCACTTCAAAATTAAACATCAGGAGCTTCAAATGGAATCAGAAACATGACATGATATTGTTTATCCAACTTAAAATGTGGAAACAATAGGTACAAAATAAAGAGTACAATAAAATAATAAAATAGAGTAGAGCAAATTAGGATTTAAGATTTAGATTTTCACTTGGAAAATTCAGTTCCGAGTTTCATATTATATAAAATGAGGAAGTGGAATCCACTAACATATGATTGAAATCCAGTTCCATCACTGTGTTGTGCTCGTTGATGTCCAAAGTCCGTCTGTGTTGTGCTTAATGTTCTATATTTTCAACGCCGGTCCCAAGCCGGAATAAAGGAGGAGGGTTGTGTTAGGCAGCCGATAAACAACATAAAACATTGGCGGATCTCTATGAAATTGTCGGATCATTATGAATGAATCCATATAGAAGACACGTCGAGGCGTTCCTCAGACACGTTGAGGTGTTCCTCCCGAATGCAATGAAAGATAAGCAAGGGTGGATTGTTAGGTCATCGTTCAAAGTGACGCATTGCATCAATATCATCCCAGTGCAATGTCAAATTGTCAATTGAGCAAGGTGAGCTAAGACCTTTCCCAGAAGCGGCGTATATCGCTACTCCAATGTGTTCACAAATGGCCAAGGGACTATACGGTTCAGGAAGCAACGATGTAAGAAATCGGTGCACGAGAGTATGATTAGATTAGCTACTTGGCATATAGAAATATTAACGGGAAAGGAAATGGAGTTAGTGCATACAATGATTATGAGAAAGATTAATATAGTTTGCCTACAAAAATACAAAGTGGATATTTGAGAAATCGAGGAAAACTGATATGATTTTAGAAAAGATACATAGACATGGAGTATGGATACTTGTGGATAATTCATTAAAATAGATAGACATAAAAAAGAATAGGATGTAAAATAATATTAATTCAGTATTAGAAAAGGATGTTATTACTGTTATTAGTGCATATTAGTGATTTTAGAAAAGATACATAGACATGGAGTATGGATACTCGTTGATAATTCATTACTATAGATCTAGTGTTGTAGATATAAAAAGAATAGGATGCAAAATAACATTAATTTAGTATTAGAGGAGGATATTATTACTGTTATTAGTGCATATGCACCCCAAGTAAGATTGTATAATAAAACGAAGAAAAGAAAATTGGAAACACAAAGACAAGTTTAATTTGAAGACCTAGAGGTGAAACAGTATATATCAGAGGGGACTTAAATGGTCAATGTTGGAAAGGAGAACAATGAATATGATAACATGCATGGAGGTTACAAATATACAGTTAGGAATGAAGGGGACGATAATATCCTTGATTTTGCAGTTTTATATGACCTTATAATAGCAAATATTTATTTTAGGATAAGAGATGAACATTTAATTACCTTTAAGAACGGACCCAATATTAGCCAAATATGTTACTTTCTTACTAAGAAGGTTGATAAATTAACATGAAAATATCACAAAGTTATACGAGGAGAGAGCCTAACCACTCAACACAGGTTGATGGTCTTAGACATTAAAGTATTAGAAAATGGAAGAGATGCTAGGGTAGAGAAGAGACCAAGAACTAATAGTGAAACTTAAAAAGGAAAGAACTCAATAAATTTGAAAGATAAAAGGAAGGAAGATGGGACATAGAAATGGACTCTAATATTACGTGGTACAATATGACAAGTTGTATCAAGAAAGTAGCAAGAGAGATCGTAGGAGTAGGAATGTCAAAAGGTAATTGTTGCACCTCGAAAGAAAGCTGGTGGTGGAACGATGAAGTCCAAAGGGTTATTAAAACGAAAAGATGCTTATAAAAATTGGCAGTAGTGTAAAAAATAAGAAAAACTTTGAGAGAAAAAAAAACCAAGAAAAGAAGCTAAGAAAGCAGTTAATGAAGCTAAATCTAACACATGATTATTCAATATAGAAGGTCAGAAACTGAGGAAAAAAAACTATAGGTTTGCTAAGAGTAGGAAAATGAGCAGAGATTTAGGTAATATTAAGCGTATCAAGCGCGAGGGCCAAAATGTATTAATAAGAGAAAATGATATTAAGGGCATGTATAGAAGTTATTTTTATAAGCTATTCAATGAGAGCAACTTAGAAAAGCTTAATTTGGATTAAAAGTTAGCACAGGATGAATAAAATTATATGTCATAAAATTGAATTTCTAAAGTTAAGGATGCATTAAAGAAAATTAAAAAAAATAAAAAGTGGTAGGACAAGAGATAAAAGACGGAACACAATCATATTATCAACAAACATCATACAGAGACGGAGTATATAAAAGTATTTTGGATCAAAGTAAAGGATTTAAGAGACAGAGTATATAAAAGTATTTTGGATCAAAGTAAGGGATTTAAGAATAGAAGACAAAGACGGAGTATATAAAATAAAATTTTAATCCATAGTCGAGGAGAAATGAGAGAATTCCATATAGATGGATAAGAGATACCTAAGAGAGAGAATTTTTGGTATTTATGATGAATCATTCATCAAGATGGAGAGATTGAAAATGATATCATGCATAGAATTAGAACATGATATTTGAAATGGAGTACTTCTAAAGTACAATATGATCGTAAGATCTCTAAAATTGAAACAACAATTCTACAAAACTACTATAAGACCAGCCATGTTTTATGAATCAGAGTGCTGAGCAATTAAGAAACAAGCAAGTCCATAAAGTTATGTAGCTGAAATGAGAATGTTAAGATGGATGAATGACAATACCTTAAAGCATACGGTAAAAAATGATTGTATCCATAGGAAGTTTGAGGTGACGTCAATTGAGGACAAGATGAGTTAAAAAAATCAAATTAAATTTGTTTAGACGTATAACGCAGACCGGTGGATGCCCCCTAAGGAGGAGCAATAATATAATAGTTAATGGAGCCGTCATGACCAGAGGTAGCCCTAGACCAACATGGTTTGAAGTGTTTAAGCATGAAATGAATCTTGTAGTTACAAACGACTAACCTTAACAAAGCTGAATGGAAGAAGTGGATTCAAATAGTCGACCCATAAAATGGGATAAAGGCTTTCTTCTTGTTTTTGTTGTGGTCGACCTCATTCTCATTGATTTCCAAAGGTAATTTAAACTTTAATCTAAAAGGAAATTATCATAATTCAAGCCAACCAAAGACATGAAGGAATTTTAAGTTCATTTGTGTATTACACCAACCAAAAACATGGAATTGGATTTACAATTCTATGATTCTCAAATCCTCGATTGCTATCAATTAATGGGACCAAATTCACGGCATCAAAATAGGAAATAGCATGAGTAAATATCCAAATAAAGAAAGACTTGTAGATAGAGAATATCTGCAAAAGATTAAACAGAAATATAGAAGATAAAATATAGTCAAAATTGCTTCCAAAGAAGAGAAGTGTTATAAGTTAAGAAGTTAGATGATACATACACGCCATCAAGATGTTCTTTGTAAATTTGATCAAAAATACGACAAATCTCCATAATCATGTATAATTTCCCCTGCAAATGACACAAACAAAACCATCACAATCATTAAAAAAAGATGTATACAAAATGAGTACAATATTGAGACAATTGTTTTGGGGAGAAAAGGATTAACTGACAAACAAATGGAGAACATAACATTGACAACAAACAGAAAAACTAAGACAATAAACAGAAAAACTAACTGCACTTTCACTTATATCGTATTGAAACGACTAACAAAATTTAACTACATCATTTTTCCTTAACCTAAGGAAGCTTACTGTTAGACAAAATGAAGAGATTAACACTATAATGACATTATCTAAGAAAAAACAACTATGGTGCATCTCCAAAGTGGCTGATCAAGAAAAAAATCTGTAATCTCCCTATTATATTGCCTTGAGAAAAACTGCTAAAGCACAAATATTCTATCCATTCCACCATTTGAGCAAACAAGTCAATCAAACTACAATCTTATTATAGGTGTATGAAGACTTCAAGGGGACTTACTCCGGCATCAGAAGCAATGGGCTTCCCAAGACGACTCAGCTCGGACTCAAGTTCAACGATAGTCTTATTTATAAGAGACTGTATTCCTGGAATTCTTGACTTGATTACTTGTTCCAAATGCTGCAAATAAGTTTTACACGGATTATACTATAGTATATATGCTCCCAGGGATACATGTTTATTGTGTCTTAAGGATTATCATCAGAAAATGAAGACATGCATCATGGTACCTTTGACATCATCTTCCCTAGATGTTCAGATCCCATTCTGTGAGCAAGATGCTTGTACTCTGGGGTATTTTGAAAATATTCACGCTCTCTACGCCGAGCAGCAATCATATCAACACTCTTGTTAATGTCAGCTTGAGAGCGATTCACAACCCCAATCCAAGGAAATGGTAATCGGTATGATTTTCCTTCCAATATCTAAGTTGTCAAAACACAAGAAGAAAAAATAAACATAAGCTTCAAAGAATAAGAAAAATAAAATGGACCATAAATTTGTGGCTTAATAGTAGAGTAGATCTTGGAATGGCCACTAGTATCAAGCATTTAAAGAGTACGTAGAGGGATACTGTTTAAAGCTCAACTATTACAGGTCCATATCAATGCTTATGACATATGATAACTGACAAGAAACTACAACGACCAAAGTTAATAAATAATATAGAAGTGTTAAGTATAGAACAAAGTAGCAACAAAATCAATGGGTCAGCAGTATTAAAAGATTCAACCACCTATCTGGAAGCTGAAACTGACAAGTTCTCTTCAAAGCAAACAAAAGCAAGGATCTTAGTAGAGAGAAAAATAGGACATACAAATGTCAATTGATCTCAAAAACCAGCAATCTAAAGCACAATAAGGGCCAGGAAAGGAGACAAAATGCAAATGGCCATCAGATAAAGATCAATGATTAACAAAGCATGAAGAACCCAAAAAGGAGGACTTCAATATGTTGCACCGACATCGAAACAACGACATTGTAAGGACACAACACCACAGACTCGGCACCTATTTTGGTGTGTCCTAGTGTATTTTGTTGTGTCCAATACATATCTGCGGAGTGTACTACATGACACAGACACATGCTTCCTAGATTGTATCCCTTTTCTTCAGGAATTTGATTGTGGTTTTCCTTTTTCTGGTGAGTTTTGTAGTTTTGTTCTTGGTCTCCTATTTCTGTATGGGATTTGTCATTAACCGTAGGAGTCGAAATAATTGTTTCCTGGTTGGATTTGATCATTGTTCCCTTCATTGGTTTTTATCCCTTTTCTTCAGGAATTTGATTGTGGTTTTCCTTTTTCTGGTGGGTTTTGTAGTTTTGTTCTTGGTCTCCTATTTCTGTATGGGATTTGTCATTAACCGTAGGAGTCGAAATAATTGTTTCCTGGTTGGATTTGATCATTGTTCCCTTCATTGTTTTTTCTCCTCCCACCAGAATTTGTTCAAGTATATTTTCCAAATGGGATTCAGTCATTTGGTATGTTGTCTTCTTTTTTTCAGTGAAAACTGATGGTTTGTTTTTCATTATCTTTTTCGGTGGAGTGCTGTCCAGTTCATGGTTTCTCTCGAGATCCTCCATGGAGTCCGACTTGGAGCATAAGTCTGTTTCCATTAACTCTGTTTCCATTGAAGAGGCAAAAAAATCAGTCAAGAGTTAAAGCATTTGGTTGGAAATGTTCACCCACAAGTTTGTAGTTCGTTGTCACATGTTCATAGTTCATGACTTTTGGGGAAGATTTATCCTGGTTAACCTTAGTCAACATGGTTATGGTATTTGTCTTCTGTGGTTTCCTCAACAAATCTGCCTTTATGCTGCTCATACTAAGTTTAGAATAGTTTGTGAGCAATGTTGGGAAAGACAGAAGCTGACACTAGGGGGCTAGGAGGGGGCCTAACCTAGCGGCATTGACAGGGTTCAAGCGGGCCTAGGCGGATGTGTTACAAGGATATGAATACAATACAATAAGATATTAACATGCAAAAGGAACAGCATATATTTTAGCATGTCCTAGTGCAATTTAGAGTGTCATTTTTGTCTCATACATATGGTCATGAATGTGGTACAATATGACACTAATTTTGGAGATATGTGCTTCCAAGGTATGCACCATTAAGCATTTATCACTATTAATATATCGAAATGCTAAAAAATATGATGTTGGAAAAACTAAAAAGGAGCTTAAAACAATGAAAAACCTAAAAGATTCTTAACTAAATATTAAGCTAAGGGTCGACATGAGCAATTCAAATAGCTAACAAATTAAAAGAATAGAAAAAAAAATGTGTGCAACTAAAAAAATTCTTCACCAGCTATTCGCCTAGCTTAAAAACGAGTAACTTATGATAGTTTGGAACCAGAGAAAAGCAAATATAAAAGATGAACTAATCCAATATAGATCGTCTAGAACAAACAAAAAAAAGGTACTCTGACTTACATCAACAGCATCAGTACCCTTGTCCATTAGATCAATTTTAGTCAGCACCCCAAATGTCCTCTCTCCTGAGTTGTAAAAAAATATTTAACAAAGTGTACAATGACCAATGTTGATTTTACAAAGTGAGGATAATTAAAAATTTGACTAGTCCAGTAGCATAAGCATCATCTCTGTTATATTCAAACATGCTAGATCAGCTCAACTGATGTCATTGAGAAACAATAACACATAAGAAATTTGTTTAAGAATCAAGATATAGCTGAAACTATTTTCCGGCTGCAGACACACACTTAGAGGTAGAACATTGTATACTGTTATCCTCTAATGGTGATCCTATCACGAGGAAAGAAAATGTAAAATTCTCATTGTGCTGCTTGTCATATATTACCAAGTATGCAGATGGCAGTGCCAAATTGTCCTTGTCAACATAAACATAGTGCTCCGCACTTACATTGTCAGCCCAAACTATTAAAATTGTCAAGATAGAGAATAAAGATAACAGACTATATCAGAAGAACAAGATCAAAAGTCACAAAGGAAAGTTCACTAAGCCTAAGAAAACCAAATTCATGTACAGCAAGATCAATCCAACAAGTCCTCCATGTCTGGAATTTTAATGTATGTGTACTAGTTAAGGCTTAGCAGTATTAACATACACCATACTACTTCAAATATGACAAGGCCGAGTAAAGCAACAGATTAAGGTTCATAAGAACTCTAAATATCATATCAAAATTTAATTTTTTAAAAAAAACAGTTGTTGGATATTTTTCCACGTCTGACAATTATATATCAAATGTTTTTGGAAAAACAACTATAAGACAGTGTCGGCCCTGAGCCAGTTGCCCAGAACCAGATTGATTTCAGCAAAGAAAATGCATAAACAAGTGCGAATTAGGAATAACTTGTAAACCTTCCTTGAAAAGACACCAAAAATTATGAATCAGAACTGAAAGAATATTGAATTGGTTCCGGAAAGCACTAGCTATAAAGAGTATTTTGTAAATACTTTAAGAAACAAAAAAGACAAACAATTGGGAATGAAATACCCGTTTAGAGGTAACAAGATGATATCTTGTTAAGTCAAAAGATATGAATGAAGACGGATGCAAAATCATTCAAAAGACTAATGCAAAATAATGAAGTCAGTGAAAATTAATTAGTATGCTCCAGGCAACAATAGTTGAAAATGGATCAGCAAGAGCATGAAAATCCAAAGTAAGTAGAAGAACAGGGTTAATGAAATATAAGAATTTCTAGGAAAGTTACATGTGTTGCATATGAACTGGAAACAATGTCAGTCCAGTCGTTAAAAGGACATATGGTAAGGTTTTTCAGGGTATGTGATAAACAAAAAAGAATTTTACTTGGAGAAGGAACCGCTCTCCTGCTCCTGGATTTATAGATTGTAATAGGCAGTTGAGTGTATTCGAAAGGGGCGCCATGAGTACAAAATTAGAGAAAATTGTCTTACGTCAGGCCAATAGATTTTCAAATAAAGAGCAATAAGATAATAGTTAAAGGAGATGCTAGGACTAGAGTCAGGCCTAAACGAACAAGGATCGAGGTTTTAAACAAGGATATGATTTTTTTAGTGTAACAGAGGGCATGGCCCTTAATAGGCCCTTAACAGGCCCTTAAGGGATCTGAATTGAAGAAAAGATCCAAACAGACACCCACAATAATTTGGGATAAAGGCTCTTCTTAGCAAAGAACTGAAACATAGAAGTTTGAAGGCAACAAAAGTTGGAGCTAAGTTTCAAATAGAAAAAGGGTATACAAGTACATGATGCTCCTGTTGATGCAAAGTTTCGAGTATTTTGACCTTTCCCCGTCATATAGGGAGGCTGTTTCATGACTCAAACCCAAAAATTCAGGATGCAAACCAAGCTTTACTGTCTTGCCATGTGATGCTTATAATGCCAAATGGAAGTTAAATTTTATGCAAAAATCATAGTTCGCGGTATTGGCCGATACGGATACAATACCGCCGATACGTATCGGTTTTGGCATGTCCCGATCCGATACCGACCCTTACCCACCAATTTTGGGGTCTGTTTCCCAGTCAATTCAGTAAAGAAACATTGAACAAAGAAGATAGAAGAACAAAAGAATAGTGTCAAACACAATGATTCATTTGTGTTAAACATTAACAATGTTACACTATGTCGATAAGATTCCTTATCGATAAACAACTATTTATTTGATTCAATTGAAAACAAAGAAAATAGCCCAAACCAATTGTTAATTAATAATGAAATTGAATTATGAAATGCAATAACCATTAGGATTTGTCAAAGTTGTATATTTATAAATTCACGACATTCATCCATATTAATATCATTCCATTCAAAACTATTTATTGTAGGCTATGTCTAAAGGCAAGTAAATAAACAACAACATTTATTTCAAGTGGAATATTATTCCATTTAAAATTAACAAGAAATAACATATAATATATTGAATTATGTCTAAAAGTCTAAAATATTTTGTATCCTTCCAAACTACTTTTTATCATTTTTGGTTTTCCGAAAAGAAGAATCCGATATTTTGATCCAAAACCGCTGATATCAATACTCATAGGAGGGTCCTTAACTTATTCCGACCCGATAGTGCGAACCCCAAAAATATTAGGAAAAAGGTATGACGAGAAACTTTACAATATGAAAATTTAAGGAAACTAATTTATGTCTATTACTTCTACATACACTTATAAACATTTCATATACTACAACATATGGAATGAATGTGTATGTGGTCATTTCCATCCAAAAATACAAAATAACTTAGGAATTCATTAATGCCATTATATAAGTTAAAAACATTAAGCGAGCATTAAACCAAAATAACATAGTTATAGAGACAAGAATTGAGCATTATGCTTTAAATTAATATCAATACTACCTTGATGGTGTATATTCTACAAGAAACCCAAAAAGAGAGAGCTAGTTGTAATTGTAATTTATAAGTAGCTGATTCACTACCAAAATATCCCCGAAATTGATGAACCATATCAAATAAGCAAGATAAACGCCATGATTACACATTTCGCAGCAACTTTCTAATCAATTCAAATTTATGTGAGAATCATTTTACAAATTATTGCAGACCTAATTTGTAATCAACTCAAACTTGGGGGAGCAAATGATTCTACAATTTATCATTTACTCGTTCTTAAAATCCAGTTAGCATGTTGTCTTTAAAAAATATCGTAAGCAAAAAATGGTTGACCTATCTATTTCAGATGTTAAGCAAGGATAATCAGCAGGTTTGGTCGTTCTTAATTACTTTGACAAAAACAATCTCCCAACTAAGATTTTGCATCAAAGCTCCATGATGGTACCTACCATCAAGAAATCCAGTAAATTATGGTCAAAGAAAACCCAGCAGTAGCAACAAGGTTACTGCATTGTGACAGCATCAAAGTAAAGAATAAAGATGCACACTTTGGCACCAATAAGTCCAATAGCAAGCTATATGGACAGATAAATCATCTCTACAACTCCTGAGAGTAATAAATCTCAGTGATCAGCCTAGTCTGCCATTATTTTTTTATAATATCATCTACAGTATCAGATAAAGGGCCAAAAGAGATTTGCTTCACTTAAAATGTGGCCTTTTAGTAATGACTGCTAAGTTAGCTGAATTAAGAATTGATAATTAGTACACATCTGATGTACCAGAAACAGAATTTATAGGTAACACCGTCAACATCATCGCCGTCAATATTTCTTCAGGAATTTTAGGTTAGCTTCGGATCCTTTTCTCGGTATGTTACTAGTACCACTCTAGGGATATTACCTCCATTCACTTCCTTGAAACTGACTTATGGAAGAAAAGTGAGATTCATCCAAAAACAGAAGAGAGCTGGACTATTCACCACCAGTGGACTAGCTAGCATAGTTGAGTTTCTTTTTCACTGAACATATTTTGATACTTAATTTCTTTTCTCAAATCAATTTGATTCATGTTGTAACACGATACCAAAAAATTGGGGCAGTTTCCCTTTTCCAAATTACATTTTATCAAACTAAGAAAATAAATAAAAAGTTTAAAACATTAAGGTCGGAGCTTTATGATAATGGACAAACTTGAGATATTTCATCAAAGAGTCAATGCCATAGTGGATAATGCAAAATTACCTTTAGGGTCTACTTCGCGGGAGATTTTAATTGCATCAGATGTAGCAAGATCCTGATTGGCTGGTGAAATTGCCAGAATTAGACAGTTGGGCTGCAAATGGAAAAAAGTACAACATTAAATTCTATATTTGCATTCCCTTTTTTTATGATTTACTACCAAAAGTCAAATATTCATAATGCATATAATCTAAACCAGTAATTATGTAATGCTGACAACGAAGTTTAAAAGGCCCCATGCCATGGGGCTCCCCTTATGCACGGTCCATAGAGGGTCTAGTTGTACACAACCTAAACCCCATATATATGGAGATGTTTCTGTGACTCAAGCCCACATCCTCGGGGATGCAAGCAACAAGCCTTACTTACGGTTGGAGTCTTGGACTCCCTCTTTAAAGCTGACAACAAAGACATGGACAAAAAAATGTCCAGCACATGGATAAATGGAACTAACAGAATGGTGACACAGAGAGCAAAGAAAACCATTAGATTATCTGTTGCCAGACAAGTTAATTTATTGTTTTCACGAGAATGACCTTTTCAATATATGAGCGAACCATATTCTCTATGTCTGCGACAATGCTGTCGGGTTGACCATCTGAAAAGCCATTGTAAATCCATTACAGTTAATAAATAATATGCACAGCAATGTATTATAAAAATGTAATCGATAAATGAAAAGTTACTTACCAACAGCTACTTTTGTAAGTCCAGGAAGATCAATAAGGGTCAAGTTCACAACTGTAATATTTCAAAAATATTAGAGAAGCAGCCAAATTAATAAATTTATTACAGGACTATAAGTTTTAAGATCAGCTTTACTGCAAACATAAGTTGACCAAGCTTATTTCAACTACAACTTAATGAAATTCAAGATTAGATATTTAATGAAATATTAGATTAAGCATTTCATGCCTTCGTTAAAAAAGGTCAGTGGCTCAATATTATAAAAAATGGAGCCGACACAGTTGATTGGTTTGATTCTTCTTGAACAATTCAATATCTCAACAACTTTTCATTCTGAAAACAAAACCAACAAGGTTTCTCCAGCTATTTGACAAGGGACTATAAGTACCCAATAGATAATCCATATTCAAAAATATAAACTTTCAGGTTAGATCTCAAAATCAAGATAAGAAGAAAGTCACAATCAGGATGATACTCTTGGAGTAAAGTAAATATAGCCCACATAACCGTCACACAGCTCCGGAGTTTTAGTATTTAGTGGCAACCTGGCAGGGACTTCAATATTTCATAGCAACCATAGTATAAGTCACGAATCTGGCGCGCATTTAAAGAAGATTTAGAACAAGAAAATTTAGTGCAAGTCTGATCTCGACCCACGTATTAGACCTGTGTTAGTATGTTCTAGAGTGTATCCCTCAAACCTACTGTAGGTTTGGACTTTGTACGTTTGGTGCAGTGCAATCCTTAATATGGTAAAAGAGTAACCTAGGCTCTAACGAGGATTGCGAGCATGTTAAGCAGAATATAAAAAAATGTAGCCGCTCAAATAGAAAAGGGTTTCTATCCATGAGGGCGTGGTGGAATGATACACACACACGCACTATGTAGTAATGGGAGGGATTATAACAAGTTATCATAGCAAACCAGGTTCAGTTTGCGAATTTGAGATTCAGTTTTAAGAGATTAAAAATACCACTGAATTAATCCAGGTGTCGACTCTCGACCCACAGAAAGGGAATTCAACCTGCAGCAGTGTGTCGAAGTAATACAATTGGATGTTCCTTAACCTCATCATAGATTCATAGCTCCAGACTTGGTGTGTTGGCAGGTACTTTGACAAGGGAATTTTACTTGTGTGTATAGTGTGTATTCTAATATTCTTGTAACTTGTAAGTTATACAGTGCCAATACATGGATGAACATTTTTCTCTCAACAGATGCACATGCATTATGTAACTAACATTGTACCAATAGAAATTATGAATACTGGGAAACAAGTCTTCTTCATTCGGACAATGCTCTCCTGGTGTCAGGAAAGCTTGCCCTAAGGGTTTAAACTTTCTAATGGAAAACATTAAATGGAAATTCTAAGGATTGGATCATATAACCTGGACCAGGTATCTGGAGCACACCAGAAGAAAGTTGTCAGACTTACTCCATCATACAAAATGGCAATAAACCTCAAACATAGATCCAATACCCCGACCAACATTCTTCACACAATGGCTAGTCCACACACTTGATCACATACCCAACTGTCAGAATTGGTCAATCGAACAAAACAATATATTGTACTCTGGAGCCATATCTTATACCCTCCCCCCCCCCCCCCCCCCCCTTCCCTTTTCTCTCCCGCACACAGATAGTTACCGTCCTCCAGAATGCCATCACTCCAAAAGAAGGGATCATCCAGGTAGTTAAGTGTCCAGTGCAACCATGGACGTACTATGGGCCAAAGTTCATAAATCTCCAATTCAATCTTTTTCCCTTTGGGAACATTCATGACTCTCCCTACCTCCTCATTTTCGCCATATGCCTACAATAACAGTGACATCCCCATAAGATCAAGTATTCAAATAACTCTGGTGTATTGCAACCTGTCCTCTCCCTCAGCCACACTTTATACAATCGCATATGCCTACCCCTCACCCTTAGTCTTACTTTAAAATCTATAGTTCTACACACACAGTCAACATTGAAATCACACCTAGCAATCATTTACCTCCTTTTGCAACCATCAACTAGCATTAGCGTTGTCCTTCCTTTCTGAGAAGTAGTTAAACCACACATAGATGATAAGAGCTAAATATAGAACCACGAGTCTGCTTGCATGAAAACTGTTTGTTGTCTACAAATGAATGAGTGGTGACCTAAGAGGCAACTAGGCCCTTGATGCTCTATTGTCGAAGTCCCAAAGATTTAATTCCATGAATTATCTTTTTAGACGAGAAATAAAAAACGGCAATATGGACAACAAAAGGTTCACAGACATGCCAAATTAAGAAACCCAAAATTCAGTGTCCACCAAACAACATCAAGATATACAATCATCCCTAGTATTGTGAGCAATGATTATCATCAATAAATGGCATATCTAACCTATATTTCCTCCTTGATCTAGATTTCAAACATAGCACAACCTAACATGCAAGACATTCTTCAATTTTGAACATAAACAACAGAGCAGCGCCCCAAAATTGTTATGCTCTCTCCACTACCATTATTGGTAAATTAAGTACTGGAACCTTCTATTAACCTTACTAGTAAAGTTGACTATTTGAACTACATAAAAGCTATACGCTCAAGATGAAGCGTTTCACTGCACTTTTAACTCATTGACCAAGTAAAGTGTACAATTTGGACATCAGATACCCATTTCAAACTATCAAACTACTATTCTGCCTTGCTCCTTTCATAAAATATTCAACTAGTTCCGGAATAATCAATGGTTACAAAGAACAGGTGAGAAATAAAATGATGGAGGGCATGAGATATCAGCCAGGAAGTAGGAAGCATGGCACTTCATACGCCGGTAAGATGTTTGCACGAAACAGACACCTTCATGACATGGGCACCCCAAAATGCACTAGGGTAGGCTAATATTGGGTCAAAGTCCATGCCACCATGTCAACAATGTGTCATGTCGTGTCATATTCATGTCAGTGCTCAGACGATCAATTTTGAACTTCATACAATTGATCATGTGCTGCAGTGGCTTAATATACACGTGTAAAAATTTGTAGCCGAAATTCATGAGAAAGCAAAAAAAAAAAAGACGAGTTGCTCAATTAATTAAATTTCCTGTCCATAAACTTAAGAGGTGGGCATATTTGCATAATCTCTAGAACACTCCAAAGTTGTTTGATGAGAGATAAATAAGATATACAAGACCATCTGCCTCATTGTCTCACCATTAGGAGAATATATACTAAGATGGATTGGAACAGTGGAGATTTGCTTGCTGCTGCGACCAGTTTCTCTATCAGTTTCATCTGCAATCTCCTTTCGCACAAGAGCTGCATTATCATATTTACAGCTCATGTTAGTAAAAGGTAACAAAAACTTAGCAAATGTTGTATTACGACGAATGGTTTCAGTGAGGTGTGCAAAGTAATGGGATAACAAATGCAGTACGAGGCCAATCATATAAATCGACAAAAAATATAGATGTCGAACAAGGAACAAAAATGAGAAAACAAAGGAAAGGAAAAGTAGGATGGCATGAATGGATCTGACAATAAATTCTCTCTGACGATGGAGATAGTGTTTCTTTTCAAATGATGCCAATCAACAAACAACAGAAATAAAATTTTATATACATCATATAACATAATAATACATAAATAACATGGAAAAGTTCAAAAATATGGAAACTAGCTCAATCCAAGAAAAACAATTCAGCTGTCTTTTGTTCCATGACACAAATCAATTGACCTGCTCAAAATATTGTACATGGGATCTGTACATATATTACTTGATCACTAAACTCATTAGCTCTTTACTTGTATGCATTCCCAATTTGGAAACATGCTCATAGAAATCCCAGAAAAAACATTCAGCTACCTATTGTTCCATAACCGTAAAATTATTTGACCAGCTCAAAACATTGTATACAGAACAGAATGGGAAGTATAAACATGTCACTTGATCACTAAACGCAGTTCAAGTATACAACACACTGCATACTCTAAAGGATCACCGTATAAAATTGCATCTAGCAATTTGAAGAGCAACACTGGTAATATTTACTTCTGGACGAATAGTGGTCCAGTTACTTTACTGTTCCCCTGGGTTGGAAACAAGGACCTTCCATTTCCCTGCCGAAAGACCAGCAAAGCCTTGAGTCTCTACAACCACAACATTAGAAAACAGCGTATGTTGCAAAATTTCAGTAGCATGAAAACCATTACAAATTTGGTCACTTCCACTTCATTAACAACTACTTACGAATCATTTTTTGGCCATACACCCTTAGTTTTGGATCGAACTAATCCATTGACATAATTGTTCATAGGCGAAAATTGAGTTATTTAGGTCTTGGAGGAATGCATTAAATTGCATTTAAAATTTGTTTGCTATGGGACGTCTTGTCTAAAGATTCATACAACGGAACCCCGCTTACATTTTTTTCATTTCAAATAAAAAATAATAATTTCATATTCATATGGGATGTAGGAACATTAGATGTAGGATATATCATGTAATGCTCCACTTCGTGCGATGCATTGTGATGGTTTGTTGGCTCGAAGTGCCTGGTTGGACTTGGATTCATGCAGAGGAATCATTCAAAGATCTACTCAATCAGGACGAAGTCGATTCATCAAATGGTGGATGATTTTGATCCTTTTCTTCTTTACCTTCACACTCAACAAAATTGAAGTTTGGTTGTCTTTGTTGCTATATTACATGAGTTTGTTAATGGTAAATAAAAAGAACCAAGATAAAAGAGAGTAATGTTATTGTTGTTAGCTTGATGTATAAATACATGTTATACGGATTATCATATTGTTGTAGTAGATATGGATTATTGTACTACTGTTACAGACATGAATTTTGTACTGTTGTTATAGACATGGATTTAAATTTAATAGTGTTGTTATGCTATCATGTGGAACATAGTCTTGTTATGTTATCATGTAGAGTATGTTATCAGAGGAATGGAAATATAGAAAAGGTTTAGGACCGTTGAGTTGTCAAGGTAGAAATTTCTAGATTGGAAAGAATGTAAATACGAGTGATGGCCCGAGGAATGTGGTAATGCATAAGAGAATGTGATTGCATAGTTATTTCTAGTTTCTGTTATCATACATGTTATGTTTTTATAGCTAAGTTGCATATGAATACATGGTCATTGACAACTTGTGTACAAAGATTTAGTTCCTCGAACGGTTGTCGGGACATCGAAACCGGTTCAGCATAGGGAGAACATGTCTTAATGTACTAGAGGTCCAAGATAGCACGGGTGATTCGAGAACTTTCAGGGGGCTTACTACCAGCAATGAAAAGATCACTGTCTCACAAGAGATCTAAGATGGCTTGTGGGGCCAGTGATCGTCATATAGATGCACGCTAATCTCAATCTGTTTACAGGCCTATCGCGTTGTTTGCAGGGAAGAACTCACGAAACATTTATATATTTTATGAAAGCTAACGAGTGTCTTATGCATTGACACACTTATGACACATTTATAAATTATGGATGATAAGATTGTTTACAGGGAAGGATAGCAAGTCTTGGGTAAGATCCACTATGTCAAGTGACACATTTATGATTTTCATATACATATTTATGAATTGTTAACTGATCATAAGACAAGATTAGAAAGACCACATAATAATTTACCTTCTCACACATAATCAGCCGTGTTAGTTTTAGGTGAGTTGGGTTAAGACCGCTCACCAGTGCATTCCCCAATGTATTTACCCCCAACTCCACATGTGCGGGGAGCCGCTTGGACGATCTAAGGCGTTAGAGTTTGGTTGGCACTTAAAGTTGTTCGGCTGGAAAATGTTATTTCTTTTGTTTATAAGGGGCAATGTATTGAACATTGTTGATTGTATTAGTTTCATGAGTTGTAGGCCTTGTGGCATCCTTCATTGTAATGAGATCAAGTGTTTGTAATTGAGTTGTTCTTTTGACTTAGAACCATTGTAATTCTGCTACAGGTTATCAATAAAAAATATTTGTTTTTCATATATCGAGTCTATCAACTTTTCTGGTTATTTTCGATGCATTGGACTTTGATTCTGAGATTGTTTTAATCCACCGTATTTGTGCTTGCATTGTACAAATACAATTTAGGCTTGTACAACATCATGTCCATTGGCGACTTTCGGTTATATGGAACTGGGACATGATACCTCAGACGAAGACTTGTTGAAGTAGTTCAACACATTATTGTACATAGAAAAGATTGGTAATACCTGAGGTATATACGTGAGTCCTCGAAGTAGGATGACCGAAAGAAAGAAAAAATTGCAGAATCAAACTTATTTCAATGTTCCCGCTATCTCATACTTCCTTTAAAATAAAATAATAAAAAACTTAACCTACAAGAATTGTCTATGGAATTAGGTTCAAGCTTTCCTAAATTACTTTACATCAGTAGACTCATGACGTACACGAAGGAGTGCGGTTCGCTCGACAAATTCCTACCTCAATGTATCTCAGAGATGGTTGGATTTTTCAAAACTCCTAAGTCCCGTCTTCCCCTTTTTCTTTATTAAAGAGGGTCCATCATTATACTGGTACTCTTTATCTTTTCAATATTTTACCAGGGACCAGTGTTCTAAATTGCGGCCGTTTAGGCCGCCTAGGCGACGCCTAGGTGGTAGGCAGTCTCTCTCCGCACCGCTTTTTGGTAGGCGGTGGAGTAGGCGGCCAACGGAGATTGGCAGCATAGGCGGAGGTGAGGCGGCATAGGCGGACGCCTAGGCAGAGCAATATCTAACAAGATATTTTGGCCAAAAATATTTTGTAAGCATTATGTGCCTATGGTTCACTTTTACAAAACTAAAACTTTATAAATCTTCGTTCTACAACTTACTTATGCATGGAACACCCTTAGAATATGCATATTATGCAAAAAAAAATAATGGTAAAATAGTAAAAAATGTTCAAAATGTATCGACCGTCTAAACGGTGCCTAGGCGGTAAGCGGACTCTCTCCGCCGCGCACCCGCCTACCGCCGTTTAGAACCTTGCCAGGGACTACCATGGATAGCACTTGTGTGATTGCATCTATGTCTCCAGTAGGTGAACGAATAGCTATGTTTATTTTGTTATTTATTCAGTCTCTATCGGGCTTTAGCCCAATCTACCAAGTTCAAGGGAATCATCATCATCATTATTATTATTATTTATTATTATTATTACCTTCCAAAAAGTCCTAGAAAGAATTAACTGCAAAGAAATGTTACTTTGTCAAATCTCAATTATGTTTGGCACGGTCAACGACATGCCAAAATCACTTTCAAGGTCACTTGAAAATAACCGTCTAAGTTTTATTGGTTTAATTGGATTTACTGAAACAATCCAATATCGAGAATACACTTCAATACTATTAATTAATTATATTTTTGCAGCAGTAGTACTTAAACAAGCAACACATCCCCTACATGCAAGAGCATAACATTAATTTCTTCCACATCCCAACCATGAACATCCCAGACTCAAATAGGCCGCCTTTCAAACTCTGCACCAACTACATTAAGCCTAAAAACATGGTTTACCATTGGGAGGTCAAGCAAAATTTATTTCTTAAAGATGAGTGGAATGAGCTTTCTAGTAATGAACATGGCACAAAAGAGACCATGTCGCAAGGACTAGAGAATCTCCCCCCAGATATACACTTCAATACTATTAATTAATTATATTTTTGCAGCAGTAGTACTTAAACAAGCAACACATCCCCTACATGCAAGAGCATAACATTAATTTCTTCCACATCCCAACCATGAACATCCCAGACTCAAATAGGCCGCCTTTCAAACTCTGCACCAACTACATTAAGCCTAAAAACATGGTTTACCATTGAGAGGTCAAGCAAAATTTATTTCTTAAAGATGAGTGGAATGAGCTTTCTAGTAATGAACATGGCACAAAAGAGACCATGTGCAAGGACTAGAGAAATCTCCCCCCAGATATACATTAATATAATAACAGTCTTCTTGATTGTCTATCTACAAAAATTTGTTTCACAGTATTAAACCAGTAAAAAGGAAATTCAAACAAAATTCTAGAGTCACTAATTGCAGTTTCAACAATATAGGATTTACCGAAATCAGTGAACTTCTTCCTTGGGAGGTGCATAAACTCTGCATACTCTCTCCCATCATCAATCTTATGAAGTTGCAACACGAGAGGTCGTCGAGTAACAATCCCTGGAGGAGAAAGTCATCAGCATTATTATTCCCTTGGGTTTAAAAGAAGAACTACAAGCGATAGATATAGACCAAAATCCATCAAATATCAAACTATTTGCTGTAAATTGTACCTGATCCTCTCGGCAGAAAGTCCTTCCCAACTATGCTCTCCAACACGGAAGACTTGCCTGAGCTCTACAGAACAAAAACAACAAAATTAGGGAACACCTTATCATAGTTGCTCCATGCAAAATTGAAATATTCAACACATCAAAAGAAAATCTATACGAGAAGACACAAAACACAATATGAACATGGAGGAGACGCAGACACTGCACGTGTCTTGACGTGTCCTAATGTATTTTGGTGTGTCGTGGCCGTGTCCACTACATTTAGAGATTCTTCCAGTATAAGAACGCGCGTAACCAACAGAACCAAACAAATTATCGTCGTAGGATGCACGGACACGACAAGAGCGCTCCCACGACCAGTACCGTGTCCGTGTCGTGTCATATTCGTGTCCGAGCAACACAGCATATTCCGAACCTCCCTGTAGCGAAAAAAAGTAGATTCCAACCTAGATCCATAAAGTTTCAACCATCCGGCTCGAATCCAACGCCAATTTAAAAAAAAAAAATTCGCCAAATCGAACACGAATTCGACCAGATCTGAGAAAAAATCGATCGAGAAACCGACCTGTCCTCCGACGACGGCGATCGCAGGGAGCGAGTCCCAGAGGGTCGGCAGGGCGCTCTCCTCCCCGTGGTCTCCGAGAGCGGTGCAGGCCCTCTGGAGCTTGTTCACCAGAGAGATCAAGTTCTCCATCTTCTCCTTCCTTAGCGGAAAAAGTTTAGGGCTTTTAGATCTGGTCAAGATCTGGAGGACTTCGGAAGAAGAGGAGAGAGAGAGAGATAGAGAGAGGAAAGAAGGCTGGAGTAAAAACTATCAAGAAAATTCAAAGCACAGCAGTCAAGCAAGAAGCGGTTCAGAAAACACAACCCCCATCGAGCCAGCAGAAAGAGGGGCCCAGTTGTTGGGTCGGCAGTCGTGGTTTTTTTTTTTTCTGTTGTTTTGTTTCAATGGAAGTAAGACCATCTCCAATGCTGATTTCTAAGGCATTGTACTTTAAGAAAATTTCTATCCTAGTTGAAAGAGTTTCTACATAAAAATTGTAGACATACAAAAATATTTTTCAATGGTTTTCCATTTCTATCCTATGTGTCACATAGTAAAAGGACCAATTTAATGGTGTGGAGCCCAAAAATAATTGTCATAAGAGATATGAGAATTTCTATGAGAGTTTCTACATGTAGAAACCCTCCTAGAAAATTTACATCCTACATCATTGCCATCTAGGATAGAAATGGTGAGGATAGAAATGGTAATAGAAATCACCGTTGGGAGAAATTTTTTCTAAAATGAATTTCTTTCATATAAATAGGGAAGATAGAAATCCCGAGATGGTCTAAGAGCATCTCCAACCCTATTGTCTTGTTAAGTGTTGTGAGTCTTAGGTGGCTCCTATGTGGCATGAGCCACAAGACAATGTCTTGTTTATGTGGCAAAACTATATCTCAAAAGACAATGAGATAGAAAAACTCTCTCCAATGCAAAAGTATTGAGGAGACAATAAAAAATATTTTTTCCAACTTCCAAGACAACTCCTCCACTTCTTCAACTTTTTTTATAAATATTTATATTCATAATTGATGATGTGGAGACAAAGTCATTGTGAAGTGCATTGTCTAAGAGCATCTCCAACCCTATTGTGACTTTGGAAAAAAGTTGTTGCCACATAGGAATGACAAAATTTTATTCAAAAGTTCTTCTTCAATGCAATTGTCAAGTCATTTGTGAAGCTTATGTGGCAAAAATTAAAGAAAACATTGTGAAGTTGATTGTCTTGTTCTAGACAATGCACTCGACAATGTCTTCTCTTCCATGTCATCAATTATGAATAAAAAAAATTAGAAAAAAAGAAAGAAGATGAGTAGTTGTCTTAAAAGTTGCTTTTGAAGTTGGAAAAAATAATTTTTATTGTTTTCTCAATACTTTTGCATTGGAGAGAGTTTTTCTATCTCATTGTCTTTTGAGATATAATTTTGCCACATAAACAAGACATTGTCTTGTGGCTCATGCCACATAGGAGACACCTAAGACTCACAACACTTAACAAGACAATGTCTTGTTTATGTGGCAAAATTATATCTCAAAAGACAATGAGATAGAAAAACTCTCTCAAATGCAAAAGTATTGAGAAAACAATAAAAATTATTTTTTCCAACTTCAAAAGCAACTTTTAAGACAACTACTCATCTCCTTTCTTTTTTTCTAATTTTTTTTATTCATAATTGATGACATGGAAGAGAAGACATTGTCAAGTGCATTGTCTAGAACAAAACAATCAACTTCACAATGTCTTCTTTAATTTTTGTCACATAAGCTTCACAATTGACTTGACAATTGCATTGGAGAAGAACTTTTGAATAAAATTTTGTCATTCCTATGTGGCATTAACTTTTTTCTAAAGTCACAATAGGGTTGGAGATGCTCTAATTCTAGACAACCAACTTCACATTCTCCTTGCCATGTCAACTTCATATTTTATTATACATTTGCATTGGAGAAGAATTTTTGGAATGAAAGTTTGTCATTCCTATGTGGCAACCATTTTTTCTGAACTCATAATAGGGTTGGAGATGCTCTAATAGTAGAAGGGGGAGTCCATTTTTTTCACCACCAAAACAATGATGTTTGTTAACTCGTGTTAAATTTATTTAACATAAACCACTTTATCAGTAATTTTGTAAATATTTAAAGTGGTATTGACTAAAAAATTTGACACGTGTCAATTCTTTATTGGAGGATGAACAAACAATATGGGTGAACAAAAATGGGCTCATGAAACAATAATGCGAAGTTTACTACCAACATTTACAAGTTTTTTACAACATATTATACTCCTGCTACCATGATCTCATCTGGTCTCACCTCTCCACTCTTCCCTCCAATAGAGACGGACTACGTGACAAGTTGTAATCCTTTGGATGTAGTCATAGCATTACTCATAATGAAATGAATTCATTCTTGTTAACCGACCAAAATTTGGAAAAAAAAAAATATTTAGGGGGGCGGACTTATCTATATTATTTTCTTTAATTTAGACTTGCATAAAATAGAAAAAAAATGTATTATTATACCATTAGATTGAATCATGGCTCACATATGAGTCCGTCCCACTGAATAATTTTTCCAAAACTTAGATAATGTTTACCATTTCACTAAATGATTGTCGCATGCCAACTTAAAATTATTATTTTTTATTAATATGAGGTGAGAAAAATTAAACTAAAAAGATATTTTAGGTTAACACGTGATAACCGTAGAATAAAATAGTAAACGTCACTCTAATTTTGATACCCCGACAAAAAATGGACTCGAAATGAATTAGCCAAAACATCATCGTCTACTTTTCTTCAAGACTAGAGTTTGCTAACGAGCTAATAGAATTTTGTGAGTAATACATTAAAATTTCAATATTATAAAAATTATATATATTTTTCATGAGACTAATTCAATTATTGTTATCGTCTTTGTCATCAATTCATAGTATGAATGTAGTTTTATGACATTAGTGTCGTGTAATGTTAGAAATACATTCAATCTAAGCCGCTTATTTTTAGAATAATGTCAAAGTAGTTCATTCGGATAAAACTTACTACTTCTAGTGCGGGAGAATGATGGTTGTTTGAAGGATTACAAACTGATTTGAACATTAAAAGTTTCCAATGTGGCACTTTATTTTTAATGTTTTATTTAGAATGCCAGAGATTATGAATATCGATAATAATTATCCAGCTTGCGATCGAGGGATAGAAGATCAGTTTTATGTTTTAGTTGGATGTGATCATACTAAAAAAAAGGTGTGGAAATTCTCAAAATGACATTGGATTCTTAATTCGCCCAGAGTTAGATGATCATTTTTATTTGTTTCAAAATTGCATTGACTCAATTGCTCAAGCAGAATATGCATATCTTCTTTTTTTTTTTTTTTTTTTTTTTTTTTTTTTTTTTTTTTTTTGAAGATGTCCACTTTTTAATGGTGCTTGGAGGCATGCCTCCAAAGACATATCTTGTCACGTCCCAGAACCAAAAAACTGGAGAGCGGGGGCAGACATAGCCAGCTACGCAATCCCAAAGTACGTTAATACTTTGAAATCACGTATAAGCTGTCAAGACATGGGGGTTACTCTACAAGCCATCAGTCAATCATATGGTTTAACAATCCTAGGTATCTCAATCACAGGCAATTATACAGAGCAAAGAACACGATCATCATACATACACTAGTAAGACGTCCCGAACCATATATACATGAATGATCATGAAGCCAGTATCACAGAACTGATGACTAGCTAGAGTATTAGTCGTACATGATAAGGACTAGCTATAGTCTAGAATACACATATCATGTTTATGCCCGCAGGCTACAATATCAAGGAAAATACCAAAACACAAGCTAAACACGTGCTCGGGGCTAAACGTTACAAGAGGAGAATTTACATATCAGTGGGAGAATGAAAAAGAAACCCACTGAGGCACTCTGGTGCTCCGGCTGGTCACCGTCGAGTAGATGGTGCGGTAGATCCTTCGGGCTCTTCTATTAGAACCTGGCCATGGAAAACCAGTGGGGTCAGACCACAAATAGCAAGTACCACAAAGGAGGCCGAACTATGAACTAAAACCAGCAATCATTAGCAATCAACAAGCAAATAAGTAAAGGAGGATCGGAATTTGTGCAGTACCAATGCACTCGTCCCGATCATAGGGAGACACTAAGTCATTATTGACATAAAGTAAACTGGAGAACATGTTAAAATAAATAAACTAGAACAGTTAGGAACTGGATCTGGACATGACTTAGACTGGAAAGGTGATATACGATGAGATAACCATGGAACTATTCAGATAACCAGGTTACAACCCGTAAACCAAATAAGGACCGGGGTTATAACATTTCGTCCGAAGGGAACTTGGCTTCTCCCACCATTTATCGGCAAGATAAATATAAGAAATCAGGACATATAACAATCATGTACAAGATCAAGACAAGACTAGACAGACTGAACTCCATCCAACATTCACGGCCAATCATTGCCTACGGCTTTCTACATTAACTAGCTAGGGTTATCACAAGCCTACTTACTAACAAGATGCAATGAGGTACGCCTACGGCCACAAGCCCTGCAGACTATCCAGGTTATCCAGACGCAAGGTTCAAGCTTAGAGTTGTCATGTCTTGTTAGGTGACTTGGATGCAACACATGACAGTGTGCATAGCAATCGTTTTATGTAGTGCCCCACGTAACAGTGAGCTGGAAATGTGCCCTACTCGTCGGCAGGCTACAAGTCCATCAAGGAAGGCGTCCAGATAACGGGATTGCTTGTAGCCGGAATACCTCCCTATATGCTCTACTTAATCAATCTAGTCATTAACCTAGTCAGATTCGGTATGAATTCCTGACCGTGGTAACCATGGATACATGTCCTAGACATGATGCGAGACAAGACTGGTTGCTTATACAAGCATATTCAATACAATCACCCACGGTGTCAAGAATTCACTTAGCATGTCAGGTTAGCCGTCGCAACAGCGTATCAAGGTTATCATGTCGGGTTGCTTATCAAGATTACTTATCAAGGCAAGGGTGCGTCACAACGGACCACCATCAAGAATTATCATGTCAAATTACTTGTCAAGAGAGCACCACGACGGGTCACTAATCATGCAATTCCATCACTAAGCCTTGTTCCGATTAACATTCATAAATAATGTCATGATCACATCGGGTTCATGTCGAGTTTACATCAAAAGGCGTAAGGATATAAAATGGGTGCAAAAATCATAAAAAAAGGAATGTGCTCAAGTCAGGCTGCGCTCAGGTCAGGCTGCGCTCAGGTCAGGCTACGCTCAGGTCAGGCTGCGCTCACGTCAGGCTGCGCTCAAGTCAGGCTGCGCTCATGTCAGGCTGCGCTCAGGTCAGGCTGTGCTCAGGTCAGGCTGTACAAGACATACGTCTCCAAAAGGCAGCGTATGGACTCCATACGACTCCTCTTCAAGGCAGCGTATGTACTCCAAATGATTCCTCATCAAGGCAGCGTATGAGGTCCATACGACTCCTCATCAAGGCAGCGTATGTACTCCATACGACTCCTCTTCAAGGCAGCGTATGAGTCAGACTGCGCTCACGTCACCAAAAGGCAGCGTATGAGTCAGACTGCGCTCACGTCACCAAAAGGCAGCGTATGAGTCAGACTGCGCTCACGTCACCCAAAAGGCAGCGTATGAGTCAGACTGCGCTGCGCTAAAGAGCGCGCGCAACTCAGTGGCGCAAGCTAAAAAGCTCACGCACACTGCTCAATGTCTTCTCCAAATCAGCAAGAACTCCATGGTTTGAACCCAAAGCTTCAAAAGTCCATAACTTGGTCAAAACAAGTCAAAATCCAACTTTTCAAAAGTCAAAATTGGGTAGAATTGAATTCTCTATAACATAGAACAATTAGTTTTCGAAAGCAAGTAAATTTGGTAGATCAAAACCCAAGAAAACCGAAAATAATATAAACTTAGATCTACAAGAATCCACCCGGTAAAATCGAAAACTCCAAGTTCTAAACATGCTTAGAATCATGCAAGGAAGAAGATGGAACAAACAAAAATAAATTTGCTCAAGGTTCGGCAAGGTGTACTTGCCTCTCCTCCTTGGTGAAGAAGGAAAGAAGAAGAAGATGAAGATGGAAAAATAAAAATGAATAATGGAGGAGAGAGAGTGGTAGGTGGCTTATATAACAAGCCCAAGCAATCTTCACCATTCATTCCTCTCCACTCAATCTAAACCATACACCTCTCTCATAAGAAACCAACTAAACCAAACCAAGTCCAAGCCAAACCAAACCATGTTAAACCAAACCATTAAAACCAAGTCAAATCAAATTAAAACCAAGTCATGATTCATACCAAAATAAATGAAACAAGCCAGTATACGGGTCACCCGACAATTGTCAGAAATCCGTACAATGACAATTCAGCAACTTTAAATATTCTCAAAATTCAGAAAATACGAAATACAGCTCAAATAAATATGTATCCGTATAAAATACTGATACAGTGAGGCGGGCCTCACAACTCTCCACCCCTTAGAAAAATTCTGTCCTCGGAATTTTCTGAGGCTAGTCGAGCAAGATAACAAAACAAAAGCTCTAGGAACTCAACAATCTCAATAAATCAAGCACGGCATATAAGTAAAGTAAAACAATCAGTAATATAATTAAATGCGTAAGCGGTAAATAAATGCACAAGAACAAATACAATCATGATCAAGAAGGGCTGGAGGCATATGGATCAATATGTCTCCTGAGACAGTTGTGTAGAAACCAATGTCCTCGCTGGCCTAAGCTGACTCCCAAAAATGGATAAAAGTCAAGCCTCAAGGTAAGCCGATACTAATGACTTAGTTCAAGACATGACTCTACCCAGGACGTATCATCGTAGTTGAAACAGATGCATGAACTTATCACCTGTCTCAAGATACGAAGACAGAAGAGACTGGCTGATCGAGATGGACTAGGCCAGCTACTCCATATGAGGTACGTAACGTCATACGACGATCGTGGCTGTCGAGAGACGAGAGGGTACATGCTACAATCAAGTCTCCCATGGTCCCACAGAGTTCTATGTCTCAATCAATCAAGTCACATCAGCAATTAAATGAACATTAAAGATAAAGCAGTAAGGCGTCCCTGACGCTTCATCAAAATGATCTTGAGAGACTAGCTTAATAATTTAGCTATCTCAGAGAGTCAGGAGTACAAAATTATACACAGTTGCAGTCTGTTTAATTACAATTATGTACTGACACAAAATATCAAGTAATTCGGCTATGTCACGCCCCGCTTCCCGGATGGAAGGGTGACGTCATAACACACCCCCAGGCTACGCGCCGAAATTCGCGATTGTCGCCCGTAATCATCAGCAGAATGGAAAATACAAGGAATTTTATGGTATTTAAAATACAGTGTAGCAATATTACAGGGAACTTTTCCAACAATGTCTATTACAGATTATTACAAAAATAGATTTGCAAAATGACAATGATACTGCTGGTCATAATTGTGGGTAGTCCAGACAGTTACTCCTCGTTGTAGTGCGGCGATACTTCGGCGGAGGCGTCTTCTTCTTCTTCACCTAGTGAACAAATACTAGGTCGTTTAGAAAACGACGAGCAAGTCCTCGGCCAAGAACGGTGATAGTTAATCAAAAAAAATGAATATGCAGTAGTTTTTAAAAGAAGAGACATGGTATACTAAATTGCACTACTATATATATATATATGCTTTAGTAAAACAGGAATGAAGATCAAAGTCCTACTCCATGAATAATTAAGATTTTCGAGCTTCCCTTGAGCTTTTAATAGGAATTGCTCCCCTTGAGCAATTAAGGACACTGCCTACTTATAATAGGCAGCGTTGTTTTCTGGAGTAAGATTTGAAAAGAAATGCAGTTTTGAGAACAATACTCCGAATAATCCTCTAAATATTTCCCGTGAACAATTCCGTTAACCTGGGATCAGGTTGTGATTTCCGAGCCTCCCTTGGGCTAAAAAGACATCTATTGATGTTACTGTCAGATAGATGTAGTATTGATTCACGAGCCTCCCTTGGGCTAGTACACCCTAGTCGTAACTAGATGTACTGATTCACGAGATTCACGAAATACTGATCAGCTTTTTGTTATTTATGTTACGGGATATCTAGGAATATTCAGTTGTTCTCCCCTCCCAAATGCTTTCTGAGATAAGAAATTTTCTAAAAATTTCCGAAGGTCAAAAATTTGTCTATCTCCTAAATTTCTTAAAAATTTCGGCAGAGTCTCCTTTGTATTTAGGAGCCCCAAAAATTTACAGGAAAACATATATATATGATAAGAAAATATGGGCTCGCCGACCCCTTCGGTGGAGCAACTCTCAACACCGGAACCACGCAAGTAATAATTGGGCTCGCCGACCCCTTCGGTGGAGCAACTCTCAACACCGGAACCACGCAAGAAATAAAAGAACGAAAAGGAACTGGAGATTTATACATGAGCAAGCAATGATTACCTTTCCCTTAGCAATAGGTCGGTTCGCGGCTTGCTAGTAGTTTGCAGTTTATCAAAATGAGCAAATGTTTATCCAACTATATTAGCAAATATGCAAGACTTTATAATATATTTGTATATATATATATATATATATATATATATATATATATATATATATATATATATATATATGTATATATATATCATATAGATAGTATAAGGAATATTCAAGCTAATCAAAGTATTTTAATAGAGCAGAAAAATGTAAAGTTTCTAACTATGACAAACACAGACTAGTAAGTAGAGAATACAGGGTTTTCTTTGTACTTTTTACCTTCCCGGCGTGCAGTCCAACTGTTCAGTTCTTATGTATGTCCAACTTACCATTGGAGAATCTCATGAGTCCATATGTGTTCGTTTGTTCATTCAAGTTCAATAGTTCATGTCCAAATCAGTTCCCGTGATATGTCCCAAATACTAGTTCCAGTGCCAATTTAAATTTCCTTGCCTATGTCTTTTAAAATTGAACATTTACTAGAAATCAGAAATTTGCCAGATTTTAAAATATCTTGAAGTGGGTTAAAACTACCAATTTGAAATTGAACCATAACTTAGCGAAATTACCCTAACCTATATTTCAAATTATAATCTTTGTGAAATGAAGAATTTAATATCTAGTTGTGAGACTTCAAATTTAAAATTATCCTATACAAGTTCCAATTCCTAGTATTACCAAAAACTCATTATGAAAAGAAAATTTATATGTTCATAACTTAAAATTCAGATTTAAATATGAATTCTAACTATTTCAAAATTAACAAAAAAAAATTTGTTGGAGAAGAATGGAGGAGAGGACTTGCCTTGGATTGGGAATGCCCTAGACTTCTCCACAAACCCTAATTTGAACCCAATAGCAAATAACAAACCCTTGTTAGTACTCTAACCTAGTATGAATTAGAAAAATAAGGATTGGGGAAAGAAAATGAGGATTACCTAGGTTTCCTCCCTGGAAAATGAAGTGGAAGAGGAAGAGATGAAGAAGAAGATGAAAAGGAAGTTGAGATGAAGATGGAGAGGAAGATGGAGAAGTGGTGGAGGTGGCCGGACGGCGGGCGGCGGGTGGCCGGACGGGGGGCGGCGGCTGGGGGCGACGGCAGCGGCTGCAAGGGGTCGGGGCAGCGGCGATAGGGGCTGGAGGGGGTCGGGTGTGGGTGTGTGTGGTTTTGTTTGTTTGTTTTTTTTTCTTCTTTCTTGTGTGTGTGTGTGTGTTATAAAGAGGGAAAGGGGGTTATGTAGAGAGAGTGTGCTGGTGGTGTTGGGGTTTTTGGGTGTGTGTGTGTTTGAGTGTTGGGGAGGAGATTATATAGAAGGGTGAGATGGTGAGGTGTCCCCCCCGCCATTAAATACATGGGGGACACCTCTCCTTCACCAATCTTCTTCATTTATTTATTATTAATATATTTTTTGAAGCAAATAATAATAATAATAATAATAATAGTAGTAATATAAGAGTATGACAAGTCTACTCCCCTTAGAAAAATTCCGTCCTCGGAATTGGAAATAACTAGTACAATGATTGATTGCTAACCTGGTTTAGAGAATAGATACGGATATTGCCTCCGCATATCTTCTTCTTTCTCCCAAGTTGAATCTCCAGGCGAATCCCTGCTCCATGCGACTCGTACTAATGGAATGACCCGATTGCGGAGTACCTTCTCTCTTCGATCCAAGATCCCAACGGGTCTCTGTTCGATCCGTAGTGTAGGCCCAACGGTGATTTCTGAATGGTCGAGTATATGGCTCGGATCCGACACGTATCTTCGTAATTGGGAAACATGGAATACATTGTTAACTCCCTCTAGTGTTGGGGGTAAAGCAAGCCGATATGATACATTTTCTACTTTTTCCAATATGTCGAAGGGCCCAATGTATCTCGGACTCAGTTTTCCTCTGGTCCCGAATCTGATGGTTCCTTTGGTTGGTGAAATCTTCAGAAAAACGTGATCTCCAGGTTGAAATTTCAGTATTCTTCGATGCTTATCAGCCCACATCTTTTGTCTATCCTGGGCTGCTTGCAGGTGACTTCTTATTGTCTTGACTATGTCCACAGTTTGTGTTACCAGTTCTGGCCCTAACAATTATCTTTCTCCTACGTCGGTCCAACATACCGACGATCTGCATTTTCTACCATACAGTGCTTCAAAAGGGGCCATTTTGATACTATCATGATAACTGTTGTTGTATGAAAATTCCACCAGATGTAGATGATCATCCCATGCTCCTCCAAAATCTAAAGTACAAGCTCTCAGCATGTCTTCTAGTGTCTGAATGGTTCTTTCAGACTGGCCGTCTGTTTGGGGGTGGTAGGCGGAGCTAAATTTTAATTGAGTGCCAAGATTTTCTTGCAAGCTTTTCCAGAAGTACGAAGTAAACCGGGTATCTCTATCCGATACTATACTTACTGGTTGTCACGACCCGATCCCAATTTCTTGGGTCGACTCGGATCATGCCCAGCCTGCACCGTTGTTGATACGGCGGCAGTAAGCTGTGTTCCATATGCAGGTACAATCAACAACATTTGAAACTATAATTGCCACAACATTTAATTAAACGATAATATAAACTTGTCCATTACAAAGCTTGTCCACAACTTTAACATAACATTTATTTTATTTAAAAGATAAATTAAAACTTCAACTAAGCAGAAGTGTCATCATCATCTCCATGAACCTCGTCTGGGAGCACAGCAGGGTACAGCTCCGGGTCGTAGTAACTACTAATCAGTAGCTCTGAGTCATCAATAGAACCTATTGGGTGTGAGGGATCCAGTCAGGAAAGGAGCAAGTACAATTATAAAAAATAACAATTTGCATAATAAATAGAAACTTACAATATTAAATAATTTTGAAACAATGATTTCCAACTATAAAACAATTGTGATTTGAGTAAGCAGTATCTATGACCGGTTTAGGATGATTCAATTGTATCCTATTGATACGGTCCGGCCTAACCCCGTGTGAAGAGGGGTAAGCTCGCACATTCATTAACTATTTGGCTTTGATCATAGATAACTACGCTACTCCCCATTATCCCGATGCAATGATTCAATATTACTCTAGGAGAGAGTACGTGTAACAGTTGTGTATTTAACATGCAAAATTTCTAAAATTAATTAAACTGCAATTAACCACAACCGTACTTGCCTTGATTTAAACTGAGAGTCGATGGATGTTCCGAGTAGATGCTAGTTACGCCTTCGAAATCCTACAAATGGAGCATCTATACTTATCAAACTGTATCAAACCAACTAAGTGTGCTAGTTACAATCTCTATTTTCTTTCTTAGTAAATTTTAATCTTGTTTAATCAACACAACCAAAAATGCGTTTACTAGTGCGTTACAATTTAGAAACATCGATTTATGTCTATTTTCGAAAAAATTGTATTTATCATTTTATTTAGGAAAACTTGGTATTTTTATAAATATATAAAACTATACATTTTCCTTTAAACGAGAAATATCATGAATTCTAAATTATAATTAATAATAATTAATATTCCTAGTTTTACGCGCTCGCACAACATCCAGAAAATCTCAATTTACCGTTCCTACTTATTACAAAATTTACAGAAAATAAATGAATGGGCTTATGCCCTTACAAATTAATACACGAATTAAAATAAGAGGAAAAAGATTAGTCCCTTAAATCGCCTACAAAATTAAATATTATCAATAATAAATTCTAAATAAAATTGTAAAAGTAGTATGAGTCTCAGACTCTGGTCCAATCATCACAATCAGCTACTCTGCCTCAACGTCCGGACAAACCGGTACGTTTGCATTTTGCTGGGGCCCATTGACCATTAAGGTCGTCGCCCAAAAATATTATTAAAATAATATTTTTACCAAAATCATTTTAAAATCATTTTTATTATTTTGTAAAATTTTCGGCAGCATCTCCTCTGTTTTCGGTCAACCCAAAAACTGGAAAACGCTCCATAAACCCGCAGAATAACTCTCGAAACCCGAAATTCATAGAATATATATATATCCAAAGCCACCGCAGCATTTCCGAAATGATAGCGTAATTTCCCAAAAACCCGAAACCATTCCAAATCAACTTTCCAAGAGAAACAACTCTAGTATATATACATATATATATCCGAAATTTTCCCTCAAGAACAAAGAACTAACTCACAGAGAACAAAAACCAAATTTTATGTAATAAATTCTAATCTCGAATTAATCCCGATAATTCTCGGAAACCCGAGAATACAGAACTACTTCAAAAAGGGTTCTCGGAAATTCCGAGAATTCTTCAGAACTAAGTTCTGAACAAAACATTCCAGCAAAGCCAACTAGCAGCAAAAGATTTCCCGAAGAACTCGGAAATTCCAAGTAACGTAGTCATTACGTTACCGAAACCAAATTCCAGAAAGAATTTGTAGGACCAGTATCATCATAGACGGTAAAGAAAAATATTGGGTCAGAGTGTACCAATAACAGAAACCGAATTGGAGCTCGGAACGGGAACCGTCGCGGTAACGGAACAAAAAGAAGTCGTCCAACAGCGAACCGGAAGAACTCGAGTCGGACAGGGGCGGCCACCGGGGCAAACGCCGGCGGTCAGCGGGTCAGGCGCCGGGGCTCGGGTTGACGCCGGGGAGGTGCACCGGGTAGGGGGCGGCCCGGGGTCAGCTTGGTGGGTCGCCGAAGAGGGCGTGGCCTGAGGAGGGTGGCGCCGGCAGCCTCAGGCGATGGTCGGCGGTCGGAATCGACTCCGGAGTCAGTGAATCTCGCCGGAGAACGGGGTTAGGGCACGGTTTGGTTTGAGAATTGGAGGAAGAAGAATAATGGGATTGTGGTGGTGAGGATGGAGTGAAAGAGGGTTTATATAGATGAAGGAAAGGAAGGTTACCGGAGAGGGGAGGTGGATCGTCGGCCGTTCGGGAATCCGAAGGGAGCTCGGGTCACGTTTGGAAAGATGAAAGGAAATGTTCCTTTCCTTACTGTTGAATAGTTGTAAAGGAATGAGTTAATGTCATTTAATATTTAATAAAAATTTGTTTTGGCTGAAATGATTTTTTTTTTAAGTGGGTTGTTGCTTAATGGTTTTGAAACCATATGGATCCAATATAAACATTGGGTTAATGGGTAAAAGAATGATGGGTTTTAAATAACTATTGGGTGTGTGCCCAATAAATGGGTTAATGGTTTGGGCTCTTGGGTATGGCCTAAAAATGAATGGGCTTGAAACAAAGACTTTAATAATATGAACTTGGCTAAAATACTTGGTTTGGTCATTGGACCTAAAGGCTTTGCCTAAATAAATACTTTAGGCTACAAGAAATAATTTCCTATAAAATATTTAACTAATATTTTAAAACCAAATAATTTTTTTTTAGTCACAATTAATTCGAGTCGGTTTGGGTCTGGCTAAACAAACAAAAATCCAAGTTCATTATTTTGAAAAATAATTTTTTTGATCTAACAAATAATATTAACAATCTGAAAATAATTTAACAACACAAAAATTAATAATTATAATGAAATTGAAAATTTACGGGTTTCACAACCTTCCCTCCTTAGAAAATTTCGTCCTCGAAATTTAAAGAGTTAGGTTGAGAAATTACCTCAGGTCTCAAATAAATACGGGTACTGCTCCCGCATCTCATCCTCACGCTCCCAGGTAGACTCGCCTGGGGAATCATGCCTCCACATTACTCTGACTATGGGAGTCACTGAAGTCCTGGTCCTCTTCTCACCTCGGTCTAGAATCGCCACTGGCTTCTCTGGCACTGTGAGACTCGGTCCAATCTCTAGTTCTGAATGGTCTAAAATGTGATTCTCATCAGGAACGTAGCCTCTGAGCTGTGAGACATGGAAGACGTTGTGCACGCCCTCTAGATTAGCTGGTAGAGCTAACCTATACGCCACTTCTCCAATCCGGCTCAGAACTTCAAATGGTCCAATGTACCTGGGACTCAACTTCCCAGCTCTGCCAAATCTGATTGTTCTTCTGGTAGGAGAAATCTTCACAAAGACTTTATCTACTTCTTCAAACTGTAGTGGTCGACGACTGCTGTCTGCCCAATACTTCTGTCTATTCTGGGCAATTCTGAGCTTGTCCCTGATTATCTTCACCTTCTCTGCTGCGTCGGTCACCATCTCTGGGCCCAGCAGTACTCTTTCTCCTACGTCGTCCCATGCCAAAGGTGTACGACAACGACGTCCATACAGAGCCTCAAATGGGGTCATACCAATGCTGGCTTGGTAGCTGTTATTATAAGAAAACTCCACCAAGTGCAAATGGTCTTCCCATGATCCTCCGAACTCCAAGACACACGATCTCAGCATATCCTCCAGTGTCTGAATTGTCCTTTCCGATTGCCCATCTGTCTGGGGATGATAAGCTGTGCTGAACTTCAACTGGGTCCCCAGGCTGTCATGCAAACTTTTCCAAAAGTGAGAGGTAAAACGAGTGTCTCGGTCAGATACAATGCTTACCTGTACTCCATGAATCCGGTAGATGTGCCGCATGTATAAAGCCGCCAACTTCTCGGTAGATAAACCAACCTTGAAGGGGATAAAGTGAGCTGACTTAGTTAGTCGGTCCACTATAACCAGATGGCATCCTTCCCTCATTGGGAACGAGGCAGTCCTGACACGAAATCCATCGTGATATGCTCCCACTTCCATTCTGGAATGTCCAGCGGTTGTAGAAGTCCTGCAGGTCTCTGTCTACTAGCCTTCACTTGTTGACAGATCAAGCATCTAGCGACATACCTAGTGACATCTTTCTTCATTCCACTCCACCAGACAATAGTGCGCATATCCCGATACATCTTATTGGTTCCAGGATGTATGGAATATTGAGACTGATGCGCTTCCTTCATCAACTCGTTCCTCAGTTCGCCAGACGGTATACAAAGCCTCGTACCATTCTTCAGAGCTCCATCACTGGCGATTGAGAAACCCTCCAGTGTTCCTGTTAACACTTGATCTCTCAGTTTGCAAAGTGCCTCGTCTTGAAACTGCGTCTCCTTGATCTTGTCCATCAGGTTCGAGCTCACTTGCAACTTCATCAACATAGAATCTGAATCCCGCTTCTTCTGTCCAGGCAGTAATATCTCCAATCCAAGCTTCTCTATGTCCTCTAGCAGGTGCCTCTCCTTGGTTAAGAACATCGCCACTGGGTATCGACTAAGTGCATCAGCGACCACATTAGCCTTACCCGGGTGGTATTGCAGGTCGATGTCGAAGTCCTTCATTAACTCCAGCCATCGCCTTTGCCTCATGTTCAACTCTTTCTGAGTGAAAACATACTTCAGACTTTTATGATCTGTGTATATTTCCACTCTCTCTCCATATAGATAATGCTTCCAAAGCTTCAACGCAAAGATGACTGCAGCAAGCTCCAGATCATGAGTGGGATAGTTCTTCTCATGAGTCCATAATTGCCTAGATGCATAAGCAATCACTTTTCCATGTTGTTGAAGAACGCAACCCAGTCCTTTGCCCGAGGCGTCACTGTAGATTGTGAATCCACCGGATCCTGCGGGTAGCACAAGGATTGGTGCAGTGGTTAGCCTCTTCTTCAACTCCTCGAACGCTGCTTGGCAGTCCTCCGTCCAGATGAACTCTTCATTCTTCCGAGTCAGCTTCGTCATTGGTTCAGCAATTCTAGCAAAGTCCTTCATGAACTTCCGATAGTAGCCCGCCAAGCCCAAGAAACTTCTGATGTCAGCAACTGAGCTTGGGGTAGGCCACTTCTCCACAGCAGCTATCTTCTTTGGGTCCACAGAAATTCCTTCTCCTGTGACAACATGGCCAAGAAAATCCACCTTGTCTAGAAAGAATTCACACTTGGAAAGCTTACCGTACAGCTTCTCCTTCCTCAAAGTTTCCAGAACTTTCCTGAGGTGCTCTTCGTGCTCCTCCTTCGTCTTTGAATAGATCAGTATGTCATCAATGAAGACGACGACAAACTGGTCTAAGTATTCATAGAAAACCTTGTTCATAAGGTTCATGAACACAGCAGGAGCATTCGTCAGACCAAACGGCATGACCAAGAATTCGAACTGCCCATACTTGGTGTTGAATGCCGTCTTGGGAATGTCTTCCTTCCTGACCTTGATCTGATGATAGCCAGACCTGAGATCAATCTTGGAAAATACCTTGGCTCCACTCAACTGGTCAAATAAGTCATCGATCCGGGGCAGAGGGTACTTGTTCTTGATTGTGACATTGTTCAGCGCCCGGTAGTCGATGCACATCCGCACCGTTCCGTCCTTCTTGGGCACAAACAAGACAGGTGCTCCCCAGGGTGAAGCTCCGTCTCGAATGAATCCCAGAGACTTCAGTTCGTTGATCTGCTCCTTCATCTCTTTGGCCTCCTTTGGGTTGACTCTATAACATCCCTTAGAAATCGGAGAAGAGCCTGGGACTAAATCAATAGTGAATTCTATGTCCCGATCTGGGGGTAGCCCAGGAAGACTATCAGGGAAAACATCCATGAATTCCGCTATGATGGGATGGGGAGGTTCAGGTTCTTCAGAAATAGAGTAGACAATACTCTCCATAACCTCCGGAGCTCTAGAGACTTCAAACTCTGGCCCTCCAGGTGGGCTGAAGATTACACATCCTCTGTGACAATCTATCAGCGCATGCTGCTTGCTCAACCAGTCCATTCCAAGGACTATGTCATAGTTGGGCAAGGGCATTACCAGTAAAGGTGCTACAAACTTATGGCCAGATATTAAAATGGGGCAATTACAGGTCTCTGTTATAGGTAGGGGTCCACCTCCAGTCATAACCCTACAAATCCTCTTGCTAAAGCCAGTAACTATATGGTGTGCAGAGATAAACTTTGTTGCTATGAAACTGTATATTGCACCAGAGTCGAATAAAGCTAATGCAGGATGAGAATGTACATAGATGTAACCTGATATGACATCCGCATTAGGTTCCTGCTCCGGCTCTGGTTCCTCTGCAGTTAGGGCAAAAGCTCGCCCCATCTTCTGTTGATGCTGCCCAAATTGTTGCTGCTGAGTGGGCAGAGGTCCTTTCTGCTGATTTCCTCCAGCTCTGTTGGCCGCTGAGGGGCAGTCCTTCACTTGGTGGGTGGTAGACCCACAGATCAGACATTGTCCAAGCCTCTTCCGACAGATGTTCACCTGATGACCCGGCCTCTTACAATAGCTACAAACAGGGATCTGCTTCTGGGGTGCTACATCATTATTCCTTGCTTGCTGGTGATGCTGGGGCCTGTTGTTATTGTTGTTGTTGTTGTTGGGCTTCTTCTGATTACCCTGGAAGTTGCTAGTTCCAGGATAATCTCTCTTCGAGCGGGCAGGTTGGCTCTTCTCTATGTCTTGTGCTCGTTCCAGGATCTTCTCATAAGTCTTGGCACCGCCTGAGATCACATGGGTGCGGATCTCTTCTCTTAGTCCATATCTGAACCTTTCAGCACGATCGTCAGGATCAGCCACCAGATTCTTGGCAAATCGGCTGAGCTGGCCAAATTCAGCAGCATATTCTCCCACAGTCATGTTGCCCTGCTTCAGGTTCTGGAATTGTCGCTCCATCTCCCACAACTCTGAAGTTGGGAAGAACTTCCTCTGGAACAACCTCTTGAAGGTGTCCCAGTCAACTTGCCTATCCTGGAGTCGGGGTTCATTTCGATACCAGGTGCTTGCTATATTCTGCAGTTGGAGTCCCACTGCTTCGGCCTTGAGGTCTTCTGGAAGCCGAGCAACGCTCAGGAGACGCTCCATATTGTCGAGCCATTCATCAGCATAGATAATTCCCTCGGTTCCCTTGAAGGGTCGAGGGTTCTGCTTCTTAAAGCTCTCAATATCGTCCACCTTGGCAGGCCTTGGTTCCTGTTGAGCTGCTTCTCCTTTTTCCAGTGCAGCCATTGCCACGCTATGGGCGTTCTCCATGCCTTCTCTCATAATGGCCGTCTGCTCACGATGAGCTTCAGCTTGAGTTCTCTGGGCTTCTAACACTCCTCTTAGCAGACCTATGAGGTCAGTGGGGTCCACAGGCACCGGTGGGGCAGCTGGAGTAGGCGTAACCACAAGAGGGTTGCATCTCTGTCCGAGAAGATGATGGATCCGTCGTTGTATTATGGGGACGGTCGGCCAACTGCCGAGGTGTAGGATCCGGACTTGATTGGGGAGGTGGGTATGGTCAGGTGTTGACATCCCATCGCCAGCAGGGTTGGTATTGTCAGTGGTCATTCTCTGGAAGTTTTAGGATAAAAACATAAGCAAGGTAGCCTATCTATAGTCAAACAAAAATATTTAATAATAATATATATATATATATCGGTCCTATGTTGTGGCAATTTGATGTTCTAGTGTTCTAACTGTTTCCTAGGTTTTCCTAAGTTGTTGATATTAGAGACCTGCATGGGCCACCACTAAAAACATGTCACGACCCGATCCCAATTTCTTGGGTCGACTCGGATCATGTCCAGCCTGCACCGTTGTTAAGACGGCGGCAGTAAGTTGTGTTCCATATACAGGTACAATCAACAACATTTGAAACTATAATTGCCACAACATTTAATTAAACGATAATATAAACTTGTCCATTACAAAGCTTGTCCACAACTTTAACATAACATTTATTTTATTTAAAAGATAAATTAAAACTTCAACTAAGCAGAAGTGTCATCATCATCTCCATGAACCTCGTCTGGGAGCACAGCAGGGTACAGCTCCGGGTCGTAGTAACTACTAATCAGTAGCTCTGAGTCATCAATAGAACCTATTGGGTGTGGGGGATCCAGTCAGGAAAGGAGCAAGTACAATTATGAAAAATAACAATTTGCATAATAAATAGAAACTTGCAATATTAAATAATTTTGAAACAATGATTTCCAACTATAAAACAATTGTGATTTGAGTAAGCAGTATCTATGACCGGTTTAGGATGATTCAATTGTATCCTATTGATACGGTCCGGCCTAACCCCGTGTGAAGAGGGGTAAGCTCGCACATTCATTAACTATTTGGCTTTGATCATAGATAACTACGCTACTCCCCATTATCCCGATGCAATGATTCAATATTACTCTAGGAGAGAGTACGTGTAACAGTTGTGTATTTAACATGCAAAATTTCTAAAATTAATTAAACTGCAATTAACCACAACCGTACTTGCCTTGATTTAAACTGAGAGTCGATGGATGTTCCGAGTAGATGCTAGTTACGCCTTCGAAATCCTACAAATGGAGCATCTATACTTATCAAACTGTATCAAACCAACTAAGTGTGCTAGTTACAATCTCTATTTTCTTTCTTAGTAAATTTTAATCTTGTTTAATCAACACAACCAAAAATGCGTTTACTAGTGCGTTACAATTTAGAAACATCAATTTATGTCTATTTTCGAAAAATTGTATTTATCATTTTATTTAGGAAAACTTGGTATTTTTATAAATATATAAAACTATACATTTTCCTTTAAACGAGAAATATCATGAATTCTAAATTATAATTAATAATAATTAATATTCCTAGTTTTACGCGCTCGCACAACATCCAGAAAATCTCAATTTACCGTTCCTACTTATTACAAAATTTACAGAAAATAAATGAATGGGCTTATGCCCTTACAAATTAATACACGAATTAAAATAAGAGGAAAAAGATTAGTCCCTTAAATCGCCTACAAAATTAAATATTATCAATAATAAATTTTAAATAAAATTGTAAAAGTAGTATGAGTCTCAGACTCTGGTCCAATCATCACAATCAGCTACTCTGCCTCAACGTCCGGACAAACCGGTACGTTTGCATTTTGCTGGGGCCCATTGACCATTAAGGTCGTCGCCCAAAAATATTATTAAAATAATATTTTTACCAAAATCATTTAAAAATCATTTTTATTATTTTGTAAAATTTTCGGCAGCATCTCCTCTGTTTTCGGTCAACCCAAAAACTGGGAAACGCTCCATAAACCCGCAGAATAACTCTCGAAACCCGAAATTCATAGAATATATATATATCCAAAGCCAACGCAGCATTTCCGAAATGATAGCGTAATTTCCCAAAAACCCGAAACCATTCCAAATCAACTTTCCAAGAGAAACAACTCTAGTATATATACATATATATATCCGAAATTTCCCCTCAGGAACAAAGAACTAACTCACAGAGAACAAAAACCAAATTTGATGTAATAAATTCTAATCTCGAATTAATCCCGATAATTCTCGGAAACCCGAGAATACAGAACTACTTCAAAAAGGGTTCTCGGAAATTCCGAGAATTCTTCAGAACTAAGTTCTGAACAAAACATTCCAGCAAAGCCAACTAGCAGCAAAAGATTTCCCGAAGAACTCGGAAATTCCAAGTAACGTAGTCATTACGTTACCGAAACCAAATTCCAGAAAGAATTTGTAGGACCAGTATCATCATAGACGGTAAAGAAAAATATTGGGTCAGAGTGTACCAACAACAGAAACTGAATTGGATCTCGGAACGGGAACCGTCGCGGTAACGGAACAAAAAGAAGTCGTCCAACAGCGAACCGGAAGAACTCGAGTCGGACAGGGGCGGCCACCGGGGCAAACGTCGGCGGTCAGCGGGTCAGGCGCCGGGGCTCGGGTTGACGCCGGGGAGGTGCACCGGGTAGGGGGCGGCCCGGGGTCAGCTTGGTGGGGTCGCCGAAGAGGGCGTGGCCTGAGGAGGGTGGCGCCGGCAGCCTCAGGCGATGGTCGGCGGTCGGAATCGACTCCGGAGTCAGTGAATCTCGCCGGAGAACGGGGTTAGGGCACGGTTTGGTTTGAGAATTGGGGGAAGAAGAATAATGGGATTGTGGTGGTGAGGATGGAGTGAAAGAGGGTTTATATAGATGAAGGAAAGGAAGGTTACCGGAGAGGGGAGGTGGATCGTCGGCCGTTCGGGAATCCGAAGGGAGCTCGGGTCACGTTTGGAAAGATGAAAGGAAATGTTCCTTTCCTTACTGTTGAATAGTTGTAAAGGAATGAGTTAATGTCATTTAATATTTAATAAAAATTTGTTTTGGCTGAAAGGATTTTTTTTTTAAGTGGGTTGTTGCTTAATGGTTTTGAAACCATATGGATCCAATATAAACATTGGGTTAATGGGTAAAAGAATGATGGGTTTTAAATAACTATTGGGTGTGTGCCCAATAAATGGGTTAATGGTTTGGGCTCTTGGGTATGGCCTAAAAATGAATGGGCTTGAAACAAAGACTTTAATAATATGAACTTGGCTAAAATACTTGGTTTGGTCATTGGACCTAAAGGCTTTGCCTAAATAAATACTTTAGGCTACAAGAAATAATTTCCTATAAAATATTTAACTAATATTTTAAAACCAAATGATTTTTTTTTAGTCACAATTAATTCGAGTCGGTTTGGGTCTGGCTAAACAAACAAAAATCCAAGTTCATTATTTTGAAAAATAATTTTTTTGATCTAACAAATAATATTAACAATCTAAAAATAATTTAACAACACAAAAATTAATAATTATAATGAAATTAAAAATTTACGGGTTTCACACTGGTACTCCATGCTGACTGACAATCTGTTTCATATACATTTCTGCCAGTACCTCGGTTGACTGAGAAAACGAGCGAACTTCGTAAGTCTATCTACAATGACCCAAATAGCATTATTACCCCTTTGGGTCCTAGGCAGTCCTGTCACAAAATCCATTGTGAGATGCTCCCACTTCCATTCTGGTATGGGCAATGGCTGAAGAAGTCCGGCTGTCCTTTGATGCTCTGCTTTTACTTGTTGACAGACGAGACATCTGGATACGAATCTGGCAACTTCTCTCTTCATTCCGTGCCACCAAAATGTCTGTTTCAAATCTTTATACATTTTAGTACTGCCCGGATGAATAGAATATTGTGAGTTATGGGCTTCTGTCATGACCTCCATTCTCAAATCTCCACTGGGTACACATAACCGATCTCCGAATCTTAGCGATCCGTCCGGGTGCTTCCTTATCCCGGTCTGGAGTCCTGCTTCTGTTTGTTTCCAAATTTTATGAAGTTTTGAATCATTTTGTTGGGCTTCCTTAATTCTATCTATTAAGGAGGATTGTATTTGTAAGTTTTGCCATATCCCATCGGTTATCGGGCATATTACTTTAATTCCCATTTTCCTCAAATCCTCAAGGATCTCCTTGGGTGTATTTAGAAAGAAAGCTTCAGGTCTTCTACTTAAGGCATCGGCCACTTTATTAGCCTTGCCTGGGTGATATGTTAGCTCCATATCAAAATCCTTCAGTAACTCCAACCATCTTCTTTGCCTCATATTGATCTCCTTTTGTGTGAAGACATACTTTAAGCTCTTGTGATCGGTGTAGATTTTGATTCTTTCTCCGTATAAATAGTGTCTTCATAACTTGAGTGCAAACACCACTGCTGCAAGTTCGAGATCATGAGTTGGATAATTTCTTTCATGTGTTTTTAATTGTCTGGATGCATATGCTATGACTCTTCCGTGCTGCATCAGTACACACCCTAGACCCTTTCCTGATACATCACTATATATCTCATATCCACCCGAACCAGATGATAATGCCAGTATTGGGGCTGAAATTAATCTTTTCTTTAATTCGTCAAATGCGGCTTGACATTTCTCTGTCCAGTTAAACTTTTCTTCTTTCCGGGTAAGACGGGTTAAAGGTTCTGCAATCCTTGAAAAATTTTCTACGAATCTTCGGTAATAACCAGCCAACCCCAAGAAGCTTCTGATTTCTGCTACGGACTTAGGTGTCGGCCAAGACTTAACTGCTTCCACTTTCTTCGGATCTACCGAGATGCCTTCTCCACTGACAATATGCCCTAGAAACGGTATTTGATCCAGCCAAAATTCATATTTACTAAGTTTGGCATATAATTGTTCTTCCCGTAGAGTTTGCAGCACTATCCTCAAGTGTTTTTCATGCTCCTCTTCACTTTTGGAGTATATAAGAATGTCATCAATGAATACAATCACAAATTTGTCTAGATATTGTTAAAATACTCGATTCATCAGGTCCATAAATATAGCTGGTGCATTTGTCAACCCAAATGGTATAACTAAGAATTCGTAATGCCCATACCGAGTTCTAAATGCAGTCTTTGGAATATCTTCCTTCTTTACCTTTACTTGATGATATCCGGATCTCAAATCAATTTTCGAAAATACCCTTGCTTCTCCTAACTGATCAAACAATTGATCGATCCTAGGTAAGGGATATTTGTTCTTGATGGTAACCTCATTCAAAGCCCTATAATCAATTACTAGGCGTAGGGTACCATCCTTCTTTTTCACAAATAATACCAGCGTACCCCATGGCGAAGCGCTAGGCTGAATAAATCCCTTGGATAATAGTTCTTTTATTTGTTTGTTTAACTCAGCCAGCTCTTCCTTGTTCATTGGGTATATCTTTTTGGCTATGGGTGCAGCTCCAGGTATCAGATCTATAGAGAATTCTACAGCTCTATCTGGGGGTAGCCCTGACAATTCTTCTGGGAATACATCATTAAATTCTTCTACTACTCTTGGAAATGGTTGTTCTGCCACTCCTTGCAGCAGTACTGGTAGTTCAAATTTCTCTAATTCTTCTGCATTGAATTCATTCTGGTCCCTTATAAATTCACAAAATTCTCCGTCAGGGAGTTGAAAGGAAACTTTCCCCTGACCGCAATCTATGTTGGCTAATATTGCAGTTAACCAATCCATACCCAATATTATATCATAGTTGCTTATTGGAAAAACGAGCAACCGGGTACGAAAAGCTCCTCCACCCAATTTTATAGGACATCTACTACAGACCCGACTGATTTCTACTACTCCATTACCGGTGAGGACCTTCAGTGATTTAGGCAGAGGTTGTGACTCTATTTCACGTTGTGATATAAAAGAAGATGATATAAATGAATGGGTAGCCCCGGAATCAAATAATACTGATGCTGGATATGCAGAAATTAAAATAGTACCTGAAATTACTTCTCCAGGAATATTAGCATCTTCGGCTCCCATCACAAATGCTTGTCCTTGCTTATTCCTCCTTTTGTTATTATTTTGGGCTTGAGCCGCCCGCTGTGCTTGTTGAAATTGATATGCCTGAGGTGCATAGGGCGGCCTGTGCTGATTTTCATAAACCATACCTGCTTGTGATATTGGTGCCTGCATCATAGGTCGAGGTTGGTTTCCTTGGACTGGAGGTCGGTATCCTTGATTGAAGCTTTGTGTGGTTGCCCCAGTTGCAGATATTTGAGGGCATTGATTGGTTAGGTGATTTCCTGCTCCACACTTCAAACAAAGCCCCAATCTCTTCCTACATGCATTTATTTTATGGCCTGGTTTGTGGCAGTAATTACAGACAACGGATCTGTCTGGGTTGCCATTCTGAGGACGCTTAGGCGGTCCCTGCCAATGATTTTTATTGGAGGATGCCCCCTCCTCAAAAGCCCTCTTAGGTTGTGGAGATCGAAAAGGTTGTTCTTCTTTTTGTATCCTTTCTTGATCTCGAGCAGCTTCTGTTGCCTCTGAAAATGTTCGGCACCTATAAGAGGCGACCCTACTTTTCAGTTGGGTCCCAAGTCCTTCTACGAACCTGGATATCTTTGTTTCTTCATCTGCTATCATGTTGGGGGCAAATCGACTAAGCCGAGAAAATTCCGCAACGTACTCATCAACGGTACGTCTCCCTTGTTTTAGATAGTTGAATTGTCGTTCCAATTCTATCCGTGCTGATTTGGGATAGAATCTGTCTTCAAATTTCTTCTTGAATTCCGCCCATGACATGTCCTCGTCAGAATCTTCGGGGTACTCGGCACTCCACCAGTATCCAGCTATGTCTTCCAGCTGGATGTGGGTTGCGGGTACCATATCTTCAGGTTTAACTTTGGCAGCTTTCATTAGGTCTTCAATGGTCCTCAGCCATTGACTCGCTTCCATCGCATTTTCAGTCCCTTTAAACTTGGGCGGCCTAAGATCCCTGAACTCTTTTAGGGTTTTATCCTTGGTGTTGTTTGAATTCTGCATTTGTTCTAGTATCGTGGCATTTGTGGCATGGGCAGCATTAGCCTGTTGGCTATTGGATTCCAATAATTGCTGGAACAATCGGAACATGTCAGCCACGGTTGGCTCCGTTGATGTTTGAGGTGGTGGATTGTTTGATTGAGTGTGATTGTCCATATCCTAAAATAAATGACATAATTTCCTCAGGGAATATTCACAATGTTTATTCATAACAAGGTGTACAGCAGAGCCATATATATATATTTCATTAAAGAGAGTATTACAAAATGTGGTTCCTACTCTCAACTTCACATTTGTTTACATTCTTTTCATCTAATCTACTTTTGTCACTCCACCTCCCCAAAATGTGACATAGTATCTAACTGTCCATTCTTGTATACATACCTGCTGATTTCAAAATACCACACAGTAGACAAAAAGATTTCTTCTTCACTGTACATATATTGGTTAGGTTTTTCTTATTCTATGGCCTCGATGAGGATTCTGTCCTCAGTGAGGATGTCAACTTCTGGATGGAGTCTTTCAAAGTCATCTAATGTACCCTCATATCCATGTATTCCGATATAAATACGGTTTGGGTCTCGGACATGCAGGCAGTAAGTTGTATTTTCCTGATTTACTTCGGCTCCGTCTTCAATGTCCCTGACAATGGGACGCATGACTGCATAGAATACTTGGTAGACATGGATATCGTACCAGTCAGGTGCGTTCCACATTAGTCTGGCATAGCGCTGGTATAAGTATAAAGTGTAATCACTCCCATCTCATTCCAAACTTGGCATAAATAGATCCATACCTACATTCATAATATTCTTAAGAAAATATTTACCAGGAATTAAAATATAGGAAAAGCATATTTATTTATACAACATGTTCCTACTACATACATTCTTATATTACATACATTCATGATCCTCCTACATATTGGGGTTCTAATACTTATTTTACATATCTCACTACCTATATTCACATACATCCCTTACATAATTAAGGATTTAACATTTACATATCTATATTTATACATCATCATCATCCTAGGGGTCTAAATCCACATACGTCTTATATTAAGGATCCTCGCCTCTGGGTATGCTTGCTTCCATTCTTCTAGTGTACCGTTACGTTCATTCTCCGGACCTTCGGAGGGTTCTGCCTTGATTAGTACATAATAATGTACCGTATTATAATATATTTCTTTCATCTACGATGTCTGTCACCACTGGGTATTTCATCTCGTAGTGTACTCCATAGGCTTCTATCATTCCCTTTGGAGCTACTTTCCACATCTTCTTCACAAATGCATAATACTCGTCCATGTTATGGCTGTCATTATTCAGTCTCGCGAAGGGTGCGAATCGGGGCATTATCTACATCAAGAATTTCTTGAGTCACTATCCATTCACTAGGATTAAACAGTTGGTTAGAAAAGAGGTAATCATCTATTTACTATTGATACTTCCTTCTTAGGGATTTCTAGAGTGTGATTGTGACTCGTAGTGCTCCCTACGATTCTAGAACCTATGTTTTATCCGAACCTATGTCCTATCTAGATTTTTTATTCTTGCTGACCTGCATGGGCCACCACTTAAAGGACGTGTTACGCCCCGCTTCCCGGATGGAAGGGTGACGTCATAACACACCCCCAGGCTACGCGCCGAAATTCGCGATTGTCGCCCGTAATCATCAGCAGAATGGAAAATACAAGGAATTTCATGTTTTTAAAATACAGTGTAGCAATATTACAGGGAAATTTTCCAACAATGTCTATTACAGATTATTACAAAAATAGATTTGCAAAATAACAATGATACTGCTGGTCATAATTGTGGGTAGTCCAGACAGTTACTCCTCGTTGTAGTGCGGCGATACTTCGGCGGAGGCGTCTTCTTCTTCTTCACCTAGTGAACAAATACTAGGTCGTTTAGAAAACGACGAGCAAGTCCTCGGCCAAGAACGGTGATAGTTAATCGAAAAAATGAATATGTAGTAGTTTTTAAAAGAAGAGACATGGTATACTAAATTGCACTACTATATATATATATATGCTTTAGTAAAACAGGAATGAAGATCAAAGTCCTACTCCATGAATAATTAAGATTTTCGAGCTTCCCTTGAGCTTTTAATAGGAATTGCTCCCCTTGAGCAATTAAGGACACTGCCTACTTATAATAGGCAGCGTTGTTTTCTGGAGTAAGATTTGAAAAGAAATGTAGTTTTGAGAACAATACTCCGAATAATCCTCTAAATATTTCTCGTGAACAATCCCGTTAACCTGGGATCAGGTTGTGATTTCCGAGCCTCCCTTGGACTAAAAAGACATCTATTGATGTTACTGTCAGATAGATGTAGTATTGATTCACGAGCCTCCCTTGGGCTAGTACACCCTAGTCGTAACTAGATGTACTGATTCACGAGATTCACGAAATACTGATCAGCTTTTTGTTATTTATGTTACGGGATATCTAGGGATATTCAGTTGTTCTTCCCTCCCAAATGCTTTCTGAGATAAGAAATTTTCTAAAAATTTCCGAAGGTCGGAAATTTGTTTATCTCCTAAATTTCTTAAAAATTTTGGCAGAGTCTCCTTTGTATTTAGGAGCCCCAAAAATTTACAGAAAAACATATATATATAATAAGAAAATATGGGCTCGCCGACCCCTTCGGTGGAGCAACTCTCAACATCGGAACCACGCAAGTAATAATTGGGCTCGCCGACCCCTTCGGTGGAGCAACTCTCAACACCGGAACCACGCAAGGAATAAAAGAACGAAAAGGAACTGGAGATTTATACATGAGCAAGCAATGATTACCTTTCCCTTAGCAATAGGTCGGTTCGCGGCTTGCTAGTAGTTTGCAGTTTATCAAAATGAGCAAATGTTTATCCAACTATATTAGCAAATATGCAAGACTTTATAATATATTTGTATATGTATATGTATATATATATATATATATATATATATATATATATATGTATATATATATATATATATGTATATATATATCATATAGATAGTATAAGGAATATTCAAGCTAATCAAAGTATTTTAATAGAGCAGAAAAATATAAAGTTTCTAACTATGACAAACACAGACTAGTAAGTAGAGAATACAGGGTTTTCTTTGTACTTTTTACCTTCCCGGCGTGCAGTCCAACTGTTCAGTTCTTATGTATGTCCAACTTACCATTGGAGAATCTCATGAGTCCATATGTGTTCGTTTGTTCATTCAAGTTCAACAGTTCATGTCCAAATCAGTTCCCGTGATATATCCCAAATACTAGTTCCAGTGCCAATTTAAATTTCCTTGCCTATGTCTTTTAAAATTGAACATTTACTAGAAATCAGAAATTTGCCAGATTTTAAAATATCTTGAAGTGGGTTAAAACTACCAATTTGAAATTGAACCATAACTTAGCGAAATTACCCTAACCTATATTCCAAATTATAATCTTTGTGAAATGAAGAATTTAATATCTAGTTGTGAGACTTCAAATTTAAAATTATCCTATACAAGTTCCAATTCCTAGTATTACCAAAAACTCATTATGAAAAGAAAATTTATATGTTCATAACTTAAAATTCAGATTTAAATATGAATTCTAACTATTTCAGAATTAACAAAAAAAAATTTATTGGAGAAGAATGGAGGAGAGGACTTGCCTTGGATTGGGAATGCCCTAGACTTCTCCACAAACCCTAATTTGAACCCAATAGCAAATAACAAACCCTTGTTAGTACTCTAACCTAGTATGAATTAGAAAAATAAGGATTGGGGAAAGAAAATGAGGATTACCTAGGTTTCCTCCTTGGAAAATGAAGTGGAAGAGGAAGAGATGAAGAAGAAGATGAAAAGGAAGTTGAGATGAAGATGGAGAAGTGGTGGAGGTGGCCGGACGGCGGGCGGCGGGTGGCCGGACGGCGGTCGGCGGCTGGGGGCGGCGGCAGCGGCTGCAGGGGGTCGGGGCAGCGGCGATAGGGGCTGGAGGGGGTCGGGTGTGGGTGTGTGTGGTTTTGTTTGTTTTTTTTTTCTTCTTTCTTGTGTGTGTGTGTGTTATAAAGAGGAAAAGGGGGTTATGTAGAGAGAGTGTGCTGGCGGTGTTGGGGTTTTTGGGTGTGTGTGTGTGTTTGAGTGTTGGGGAGGGAGATTATATAGAAGGGTGAGATGGCGAGGTGTCCTCCCCCGCCATTAAATACATGGGGGACACCTCTCCTTCTCCAATCTTCTTCATTTATTTATTATTAATATATTTTTTGAAGCAAATAATAATAATAATAATAATAATAATAATAGTAATATAAGAGTATGACAGGCTAACAGGCGCCGGTGGCTAAACGCCGCAAAAGTATAAGCAGGAGTGGTGGAGAAGAAACCCACTCGAGTCCCCGAACCGCCATGCTCCTAGTATGCACCATGGATATCAGGGAGGAAGATCGTGTCCTCTGGCTCTGCTACGAGATCTGGCCAAACAAAACCAGCGGGGTCAGCCCCGAATAGCAAGTACCGCCAAAGGGGCACAAGAGTTAAGATTTAAAAAAACCTAGCTAATAGTGTGACTGATAATAGTAATACTTATGCAACTATTATAGGGTAGCGCAACATCCTCGAACCCATATGGCACCCTTACAACCAAACAAGGACAAAAGGTGCCGCATGGGGTCGGGACGTGTCGTACTCTATAACTTTCACATAAGTTAAAAAGGTATAAACAATAAAATCTCCTGATCGTGACTTCGGTCGATAGCCTATCGCAGCACAATAACCACCCAACAATCAAACAAGAACATGGGTTGGATCATGTACCATAATAGACCATGTTCCTCAGTCATTCACAGAAGTAGCACTTCACAACCAGAATAAGTCTTCCGTTCATAACTTCGGTCCACAGACTGTCATAGTACGATAACCAACCCAACAATCAAACAAGAACATGGGTTGGATCATGTACCACAACAGTCCGCTTCCCTCGGTTATTCGCGAAAGGTAATAGGATACAAGCAAGTCGTTTTCACGGCCAATCAAGTCTACGAGTTTCTAGTGGGACGAGGTTATCCTCGCGTCATGTTATTAGAAAATCCTCAGATCGTATCTTTCCAGCAAGGCTAGCCAACCCAGGGGTTCGCGTAGGCAGGTGTTATTGAGCACAGGTCCCTCACAAGGCCACCTTGCCAAAACATGTAATATATAGCAGGAATTAATCGGATACAGTCATCCACTCGTTGCGGATGACACCGTATCCGTGGAGACCAGCCTGCGCGTCAAGACAATATCTCAAGGCGGCTGGTGTAACACGATCTCAGGATTTTGCCCTCCCCATGCATCTAGTATGTTTAGTTGCCTAATTTAACCCTAGGTGAAATCTTGGACTCACATGCTGTGGCCTGCATGATTATCCTCCTAAAGTCGTACCTTAGTACGAGTACCCCAAAGAGGATCCATGTCAATCAGTATGTCAACATGTGCTACCCTTCTTAGTGTAATGAATCATTGCAAATATGCCACGTGGAGTTACGAGTCATTTGTCGAGCATGAACAAGAACTGGGACATTCAGGTACATGTATCGGATAGGAACACTTTGTTCTCCGGGGTCACATTAGTGCTCATATCATGCTCGAGACAAAAGGCGTAAGGATATAAAATGGGCATATAATATCTGGTAAAATATCAAAAGCGTACGCACAAAGCACGCACGCTCAAGGGGAGCTGCGTACGTGAAAAGTCACGCAGGCTCAAGGGAAGAGCTGCGTGAAAAGTCACGCAGGCTCAAGGAAGAGCTACATGAAAAGTCATGCAGACTCAGGAAAGAGCTGCGTGAAAAGTCATGCAGGCTCAAGGAGAGAGCTGCGTAAAAAGTCACCCAGGCTCAAGGGAGAGCTGCATGAAAAGTCACGCAGACTCAGGGAAGAGCTGCGTGAAAAGTCACGCAGGCTCAAGGAGAGAGCTGCGTGAAAAGTCACGCAGGCTCAAGGGAGAGCTGCATGAAAAGTCACGCAGGCTCAAGGAGAGAGCTGCATGAAAAGTCACGCAGGCTCAAGGAGAGAGCTGCGTGAAAAGTCACGCAGGCTCAAGGGAGAGCTGCATGAAAAGTCACGCAGACTCAGGGAAGAGCTGCGTGAAAAGTCACGCAAGCTCAAGGAAAGACACACGCTTCCAATGGGTAGCGTGCTCAAACAGGAGCACACTGCTCACTGTCTTCTCCAAACAGCAAGAACACCATGGTTAATCCCAAACTTCAAAACATCACAACTTGGCCATCCGAACTCCAAATCCGGATTTCTAAAGTTCCATCTTGGGTGAAATGGATTTCTCTTCCACATGGAAGCATCAAAACCTACAAAATTTCAACAAAAATAGATCAAGACCAAGGAAATTCGAAAATGAGTAAAACTTAGATCTACAAAAATCAAAGCTTCAAAATAAAAATTTCCAAGTTCTAAACTAGTATATATTGAGGAGAAGAACATGTTTTGGCAAATAGTTTTGTAAGAAATCATTAACAAAATTATGGATCCTTCTCTTGAGCAAGTTGGTACTTGCCTTGGTTGGTGGAGGAAGTAAATGAGAGGAGAGAGAGAGATGATTTATATATAAAGATCTTGGACCCATAGGTTCATGATGAACCAAAGGGTTCATGATGAACCATTGGTGAACCAAGAATATGTTACCCAAATGAGCCAAAACTGTAGGCCTAAATGCAAAAAATAAATTAGAAAATAATATTTTGTCGAATATTTTTGGGAAATGCATGAAGAAATACTGCATAATAAATATAGTATAAATACAAGGTAAATATAATTTATCGGTTTACGTATTAAAATACGTATTCCAGGATTGGGGAGTGACATCTCTACCCTTCTTAGATAAATTTCGTCCTCGGAATTTCAGCCAAGACAGGATAGTGAAATCAGGGCAAGCAAGGCACAATCATATACAAGTTAACTATCATAGCAGTTATTATCATACATCACAAAGTGCAAAACAAGCAGGTGCAGATAAGCATGGAATCGTGTCAATAAGGTGCAAAAATATACCTTATTAGTCAAACAAATGCGGATACCGAGATCTGATCTCGTCCTCGCGCTCCCAGGTTGATTCTCCCGAAGAGTGATGGTTCCAAGAAACACGAACAAGGCTTATCGTCCGATTCTTGAGTACCTTCTCTTGTCGGTCTAAAATAGATACGGGTTGTTCCTCGTAAGTTAGGTCGGTACCAACGACTAACTCAGAATGATCGAGGACATGACTCGGATCTGGGACATACCCACGTAATTGGGACACATGAAACACATCATGTATGCCAGTTAACGAAGGCGGAAGGGCAAGTCGATAAGCCACATCGCCTACCCGAGCGAGAATCTTGAAAGGACCAACGTATCTTGGACTAAGCTTTCCCCGGGTTCCAAATCTGATGATACCCCGAGTAGGCGAAATCCGCAGAAATACTTGGTCCCCAACTCTAAACTCTAGAGGCCTACGATGCTGATCTGCCCAATGACGATGTCGGTCCTGTGCAACTCGAAGGCGCTCTCTGACCAACTTAACTATCTCCACAGTCTGCGTGATCATCTCTGGCCCCAACAACTTTCGTTCTCCGACGTCGTCCCATGCCAAAGGGGACTTGCACTTCCTTCCATACAATGCTTCGAACGGGGCCATCTGAATGCTAGCCTGATAGCTGTTGTTATAGGAGAACTCCATTAGATGAAGGTGATCCTCCCAAGATCCGCCAAAATCTAAGGTACACGCACGTAGCATATCTTCTAATGTCTGAATGGTTCTTTCTGATTGCCCGTCGGTTTGTGGATGATAAGCAGTACTGAATCTTAACTTGGTTCCCAAACTTTGGTACAAGCTCCGCCAAAAATGGAAGTAAACCGAGTATCCCGATCTGATACTATACTAACTGGAACACCGTACTGCCTTACTATCTGCTTCATGTACATTTCTGCTAGCTGTTCAGTAGTCTGTCCAACTCGGAAGGGAAGGAAATAAGCGACCTTCGTGAGTCGATCTACTATTACCCAGACTGCATTCTTACCAGTCGGGGATCTAGGTAAACCGGTCACAAAATCTATCGTGATGTGCTCCCATTTCCATTCTGGGATAAGAAGCGGCTGTAGCAACCCTGCTGGTCTCTGCTGCTCGGCTTTCACCTGCTGACATACCAGACACTTGGATACGAATCTCGCTATCTCTCTTTTCATGCCATTCCACCAAAAGAACTGCCTGATATCTCGATACATCTTTGTTCCTCTTGGATGAATGGAGTAAATAGAACTATGAGCTTCGGACATAACTTCTTGCCGAAGGTCTCCACTCGGTACACAGAGTCTGTTTCCAAACCTGAGCGTACCATCTTCATGAATTACTAACTCCCTCCTACGGCCTGATTCACACTCCGACCGCAACTTCTGAATCTGTAGATCTCCTGCTTGTGCTGCCCTCATCCTCTCTACTAAGGTTGACTGAATCTGTATACTGGTCATTCTTCCTACATCCCTTGGCAAAACTACTTCGATTCCCATACTCTGAAGGTCTTCTAGAATATGCTTCTGCGAGGTCAAGATAAAGGCACTGTCTCTCCTACTCAGTGCATCTGCAACTATATTCGCCTTGCCTGGATGATACTGAAGATCTAAGTCAAAATCCTTCAGTAGTTCTAACCATCTTCTTTGCCTCATGTTCAAATCTCGCTGCGTGAATACGTATTTCAAACTCTTATGATCAGTATAGATCTCTACCCGATCCCCGTATAAATAATACCTCCACAACTTGAGTGAAAACACCACAACTGCTAACTCTAAATCGTGAGTCGGATAATTCTTTTCATGATCTCGAAGCTGCCGAGACGCATATGCTATCACTTTTCCATGCTGTATCAATACACATCCAAGACCCTTCCCTGATGCGTCACAATATACTGTAAAGCCTCCCGCTCCTACTGGAAGCGTCAAGATCGGGGCTGAGATCAATCTCTTCTTCAATTCTTCAAACGATGCCTGACAGCTAGCTGACCAAACAAACTCTACGTCCTTGTGCGTCAAACGCGTTAAGGGCGCAGAGATCCTGGCAAAGTCTGCCACGAACCTTCTGTAGTAACCAGCTAATCCTAAGAAACTCCGTACTTCTGTAACCGTTCTCGGGACTGGCCAATGCTCTACGGCCTCAATCTTCTTCGGATCCACTGACACTCCTGCCCCAGAAATTACATGTCCCAGGAACGAAATGTGATCTAACCAGAATTCACACTTGTCGAGCTTCGCATAAAGTTGATGCTCCCTCAATGTCTGTAAGACAGTCCTAAGATGTTTCTCATGCTCCTCTTCACTGCTAGAATAGATAAGAATGTCATCTATGAACACCACCACAAATTTATCCAAATATGGCAGAAAGATGCGGTTCATTAAATCCATGAATACTGCGGGGGCGTTGGTTAGTCCAAAGGGCATTACTAAAAACTCATAATGCCCATATCTAGATCTGAATGCTGTCTTCGGTATGTTTTGCTCCCGGACTCTTACTTGATAGTATCCTGACCGAAGATCGATCTTGGAAAAGACGCTGGCCTTGCTCAACTGGTCAAACAGGTCATCAATCCTTGGTAGTGGGTACTTATTCTTCACTGTTACTGCATTCAGCTTACGGTAGTCGATGCACATCCTCGTCGACCCATCCTTCTTGGGAACTAGAATCACTGGCGCGGCCCAGGGCGATTTACTGTCTCGGATGAATCCCTTAGACTTCAACTCTTCTTCATGTTGGTACAATTTATCCTGCTCTGACGGCGACATTCTGTAAACTCTATCTGCAATAGGCATCGTTTCAGGGTTCAATTCAATGCTAAATTCTACCTCTCTGACTGGGGGTATCCCTGGGAGCTCATCAGGGAAGACGTCGAAAAAATCTTCGACCACTCTCGAAATCTGTCCTGGCTCTGACACTGCTGCTGAGATGGTGCCTCCGGCCTGATTCTTCAAGGTTCGAGTAAAGATGAACTGCTCCATCCCATGAACGCTGAATATGACCCTACCTCCTCTACAATCAATTATCGCATGACTGTCTCTCAACCAGTCCATGTAATGTCCCGCTCCGCATCGGTACATTACGATCAGTCGTTGACTCGAAGAGTTGCGTTGACCCGATGAGGTATCGATGCGAATCGATGCAAGTGTTACGTTGGCTAAAGGTAAGCTTTGAGTCGGTTAGAATCTATGAATCGAATCGATGCAAAGGATAAGTCCCGTTTGAGTAAGTGTTGATTCTAGTTGATCTGGTGTGCAGGCTATACTTTTATGCTGGACGATAAGAGGTCGGCATTTTACCTTATGCAATGAAGTGTCCGCAAAACCAAATCGTGGCCTTGCAATGGATTGTGGCATGGGCGCGATAGGCCAAATCAACCGAGTAGTCCAAAGAAATGGCTAAGTCTGGGAGTTAGCTATGCGATCGAGTTATGGAAGCGAGACGCTTCAATCGGCGAGGCGGCAAGGCGTATCGGCTTAAGGTGGACGGGTTCTTGACTCTCTCTCCCTTTTCCTTCACGTCTTAATAAAATATGTTTATGGTATGCGTAAGATGTTATCGATTTAGCGAGCGTGGCTTGGCAACAAAAGGTTTGAGTATGTGTCGAACACTAAGATAGAACATTGAACAATCGAACAATTGAAGCGACGTGCATCGAGTGCACGAGTCGCAGTAGGGCAATGATGGTAGAACATTGAAAGATGATAATGAGATGTGCATCATGTGCACGGCTCCGAGAACATTGAACTCTAGGCGTAGAATATTGATTATGGTGCTGAACGTGCCTTTGTGCACTTAAGCTACAAAATGACTAAGTAAATACGAAAGTAGGCTATGCGAATAACATTATGAACGGGACGCGGGATTATGAGTACGAGACGACTAAGTCGTTGGGCGTCGTGCATCAATATGGATGTGTTGGAGCATAACGCCGACGGAGCTTCCCATATGAATGGTGGATTATGTTATGGAACGCGAGATGGATTGGGAATGTATGACTTGTATGCTATGGCGCGTATTGTATGGTCAATGGACTCGGATTGCCCGTGCACGGGTGCGGCTTCCCTCGAACGGTTACGCCGGGGCGCCAGGACCGTTCGGCCTAGGAGGGAATTATGTGTGGTATTTATGATGCACAACATTCGGACGGATTGCGACCGTCCAGTGCTATAATAAGCTATGATATCCGTAAGTTTGGGATCCTTCGGATACTGGGCTAGCAACCCGTATCGAAGCGATTGTAGGCTTACACATAAGAGATGCCAAGTCCATTACGGTGCGAAATACCGTGACCTTCATATAGTTAGGGCCGGTGGGCTGAGATGAGTGCTGGGTGCAGGCGCATGGCCTGTCACCCATTATGCATATGTTTATGTTTATGAATTGGTCGGATGTACGAATCGTATGTTTGCTTATGCTAAGTTCTAACCACTGCAGGCTAAGGGAAACGGGACGAGATGTGCACAAATCACTATATTATGTTTTCAGATTATGTCTAACTGTATCTGCTGCAGGAACACGATATGGGACACAATCATATAAGTTGCTATGTTGAGTATTGCTATGAAATCGATCCTAAGGCTAAATAGAAAGATCACAAATTAAGATGCATGTTCCACTAAATGAATTAGTGTTTGGTTTGGGTGCGAGCGGGTCTTGATCAGTGTGAAGCGAGGACGAAAGCACTAAACCCCCACTAGTTTATGTGCAGGCTCAGGTTATGATCGGCTCGGGGCAGAGCTTGGCTTGGACGTGCCGAAGCATGGAGTCCTTGGCGTTCAAGAGGAGCTTCCGCATATGCGTTCGGACTTGCGACATGGAGATGTTCGGCCGAAGACTACTTGGTGGCTATACAGAGGCATAATGTATGGAACAATGTAATCCTTTGTGAGCTAAAGAGATCATGAGTGTTGTAGCCAATTGGCATTTTATGTTGGGCTATTCAGAGCCTTTGTAACCTTCAGTTCAATATGAATAAAGAGATTCTTATGTTTTACTTTATTTCCTTCCGCTGCTTATGTTATCGATTTGAGATAGTTCTATGTGAACCTGTTATCTTGCCTTGTACGAGCGCAACTCCAGGCTCGTGCGGCATCACGCCCCAGCGAGGACGATGATTCGGGTAAAATCTAGCGAGGATGAGCGATTTCCCGGGTCGGGGCGTGACAAGTTGGTATCAGAGCGATTCCATCCTTTGGACCGTGCATGAATCTCTTTGACCCTCAGTCGCTTCGATATCGAAATTCAGTTGACTCTAAGTTGTTTTCGCAACCGCATGTCTCATGGATCTGCTCGACGCTACACTGGATGTTCCATACAATAAGTCTATATTAAGTGCGTACGTCTGCCACAAGTATGTCGTGACTATCACGCTATCTCCGGGTGCCGTCAGAGAATGTTGGTTGCATGAGGTGCAACGAGTTATGGAATGCTGGTCGCACGAAGTGCAACGAATGTGGTGATGTTGGTTGTATGAAGTGCAATAATATATGTGTTGTCGGTCGTACGAAGTGCGAGGAGTTATGTGTTGTTGGTTGCACGAAGTGCAACGGATCGATATGTGAGGCGATGCGTATTATATGGCTATACGAAGGATTATGTGTTGTCGGTTGCACGGAGTGCAGCAAGTCGTGGATCGTTCGTTGCATCAGTACAACGAGTCGATACGGTATGATGTGTGTTGTATGGCTATACGAATGGATAGCGATATATTGCACGAGATTGAGTAAAGATCTTAAGTATTGAGACTAAGTTGTTGCACGAGCTGCAACGAGCAGGATTCGAAGATCGCGGATGCGATAGTACAAATCGGGTTGGTCGCTAAGTTGAGTTGAGTAGGCGAACGTGTATGTTGGCCGTATGTCACGTTGAGCTTTTGAATAAGCGAATGTTGCGGGTGTGATCGATATGATCGCCATGACACGGTTAGATTGAGTGTGTGTCAAACTTGAGCTAACGTTAGAGCTGGGATCGGAAGGATCGCCATACGGGACGATTAAGTTGGAAGATAGATATCGGACCTATGCGAAGTGTGATGTCGAGTAATGACTCGATTTCGAGTGGTATATGCATTACCAACTATGCGAGCAAGTATAGCGAAGTATTGTGTCGATAACGATAGGCTCGATCCTGAGTGGTATATGGGATACCATTTAGCGATAGCGATGTTAAGCTGGTCGGTGACTTGCGATAGGTTACATCGAGACGATTATGTTGTTACGATATGTTTGTCCGCAACGGACGGAGTAGTACCGAGACTCGAGTGGGAATGACTCGATAGAAGTCGATACAAGAATGCTTCAGTGAATTGAGTTGAATGATTATATGCGAAGTCGTACCCAAGGATGATACGTCGGGCAAGGATTCGTTAAGTATAAGTCGAACGATAGGCTGAGCCTAACAAGAGAATGTTACGTTGAGGAAATAGTCGACCCGGTCGAACTTATGTTGAGTTAGTACGACAACTTCTTCGGAACGTGTTGAGTACGTACGGGAAATCGTACGAACGAATTTGGGTTAGCACTATGAGTCGGTAGCACGATCGGAAAGTGCGAGTTAGGGATATGAGAATGGATATGCGAATTGGGAATTGTGTCGCGATTATGATAGTTATAACGGAATGAATCTTGATGTGTGCAAGACTTGATTCGTATTCGAGTTCGGATGATAACAATGATTGCAACGAGTTTGAGCTTATGAGAAAGGAAGATGTTCAAGTTATGCATATCGACGATGGTATTGAGGCGTATCAAAGACGATATGCAATAACTCGGGGATACTCTGATCGAATGAACGAAAATTATGTTGAGCATTGTTGTTGGATGAATAAGATGCAAGTTAAGTTGACGGTAGTTTGGATGATAACGGTAGGAACGCTTCGGAGAACTTGAGAGTCGATGGATATTGCTTGGGTGAAAATGAAAGTGTCGGAATTGCTTCGCGGATCACCACTGTGTTACGTCAAATTAGAACGATCATTCTGCGTGAGCGCTGGTATGGTGATTCATCCTGCGGGGATGATCGAACTTGTGAGACGTGGCAAATTGATATGGACTCGTGGTTTGATGCGAAGGCGAAATTGAGAATTGTGCGATATTGTCAACGGTATTGCCTAAGTGACTCGAGTAGTAACGGCGCATCAATTGTGCGGGGATGGATAAATTATTGATTGGTATGTCGGATTGGGTAAAGTTCCATAGGAATTGTCGGGAATTGATTTGGCTCCGCGATATGATATAGCATGGTTCGTTGTAACTGTCCCTCGTTGATGATCTTCAATTATCGAACGTAGTTTCGGGGCAGGTGACCCTAGAAGACTTGACCGCCAAATCAAGTGAATGTGGGAAACCATAGGACGATCCTAATGAAGTCGCGTAAGAAGGATAAGGAATGAGGTAGTTCATGTTGAGGATAAGTCTAAGCGAGCGAGTATCGTGTCTCGAAAGTTAGCGAGTACTAGAATCGATATGGTCAAGAAAAGTTATGTTAGATTGAGTAGATATTAAGGAACGTGCTTAGCGTAGTAACGCGGTAAGGCGATTGCAAGGATTTTGCCATGCGTGAGGGCAACGAGTAGTAGAACGACCTTAAGAGTTGTTTCGTAGATCGGATTGAGTAACGGTTAGGCTATGTGTGTTGAGCGCGCGATCTATATTACGAAATGAACCAGTCGGGATTGAATCAAAGTTTGAGTAAAGGATTCGTACTCGATCGAGAATAGGAGATGGGCGTATTGTAAGAGACCTTGGGTCGGAAAGATTGTTGTCTTTGAGCATCGTAGACTCAAGTTGACCTCTTGTATCGGAAGAGTGCGAGCATGATGTCTGGATAAGTTGCCTAGCGGGGGTAGCCCCAGACTCGATGCACGGGTAGTTCGAGAACGTGGGTCGTGTTGGATAGTTGTGTGCGAGACTTAGTATGGATTGTAAGTAAAGGAAAATGGAGACATGTGGACTTAGTCCATGTCATTAAGGCCAAGCGTTATGGATGATTGGATGAAAGACTTGAGGTATGCGAGAGATAGAACACGATTAGGCGAATAGGTGTTGCAGAGAATTGTTGCGATCGGATGCGCAACGGCTTGAGGCAATACGAGTGTTAGGTGGCCGGCGAGAAACTTACGAGATCGAAGTTATGGTTGAATTAAGTTTTGTGTAAGATGTTGGAAGATGATCGCATGTTATGGGATGATGCATACGAAGAATATTTTGGGAATAGGCGCCAAGACATGACTAAGTCGAGTACGGACCGATGGATGCTTGAGGATTTAAGTTGAGCTTATTAGTTGTCCCGATATCCTACAACTAAGCTTGGCTAAAATGCATATATTGGTGGGACGCCTAAAATATGTGTATGATCCAAACTAAGTTGTATGATTCCAATGATAGTAGCACGAGATCGTGAAGCAATCTATGCGAGGCACTTGGATTAAGTGTTGGTGTCGGTTCGAGGACGAACCTAATTTTGAGTGGTATATTATGTAATGCCCCGCTCCGCATCGGTGCATTACGATGAGTCGTTGACTCGAAGAGTTGCGTTGACCCGATGAGGTATCGATGCGAATCGATGCAAGTGTTACGTTGGCTAAAGGTAAGCTTTGAGTCGGTTGGAATCTATGAATCGAATCGATGCAAAGGATAAGTCCCGTTTGAGTAAGTGCTGATTCTAGTTGATCTGGTGTGCAGGCTATGCTTTTATGCTGTACGATAAGAGGTCGGCATTTTACCTTATGCAATGAAGTGTCCGCAAAACCAAATCGTGGCCTTACAACGGATTGTGGCATGGGCGCGATAGGCCAAATCAACCGAGTAGTCCAAAGAAATGGCTAAGTCTGGGAGTTAGCTATGCGATCGAGTTATGAAAGCGAGACGCTTCAATCGGCGAGGCGGCAAGGCGTATCGGCTTAAGGTGGACGGGTTCTTGACTCTCTCTCACTTTTCCTTCACGTCTTAATAAAATATGTTTATGGTATGCGTAAGATGTTATCGATTTAGCGAGCGTGGCTCGGCAACGAAAGGTTTGAGTATGTGTCGAACACTAAGATAGAACATTGAACAATCGAACAATTGAAGCAACGTGCATCAAGTGCACGAGTCGCAGTAGGGCAATGATGGTAGAACATTGAAAGATGATAATGAGATGTGTATCATGTGCACGGCTCCGAGAACATTGAACTCTAGGCGTAGAACATTAATTATGGTGCTGAACGTGCCTTTGTGCACTTAAGCTACGAAATGACTAAGTAAATACGAAAGTAGGCTATGCGAATAACATTATAAACGGGACGCGGGATTATGAGTACGAGACGACTAAGTCGTTGGGCGTCGTGCATCAATATGGATGTGTTGGGGCATAACGCCGACGGAGCTCCCCATATGAATGGTAGATTATGTTATGGAATGTGAGATGGATTGGAAATGTATGACTTGTATGCTATGGCGCGTATTGCATGGTCAATGGACTCGGATTGCCCGTGCACGGGTGCGGCTTCCCTCGAACGGTTACGCCGGGGCGCCGGGACCGTTCGGCCTAGGAGGGAATTATGTGTGGTATTTATGGTGCACAACATTCGGACGGATTGCGACCGTCCAGTGCTGTGATAAGCTATGATATCCGTAAGTTTGGGATCCTTCGGATACTGGGCTAGCAACCCGTATCGAAGCGTTTGTAGGCTTACACATAAGAGATGCCAAGTCCATTACGGTGCGAAACACCGTGACCTTCATATAGTTACGGCCGGTAGGCTGAGATGAGAGCTGGGTGCAGGCGCAGGGCCTGTCACCCATTATGCATATGTTTATGTTTATGAATTGGTCGGATGTACGAATCGTATGTTTGCTTATGCTAAGTTCTAACCACTGCAGGCTAAGGAAAACGGGACGAGATGTGCACAAATCACTATGTTATGTTTTCAGATTATGTCTAACTGTATCTGCTGCAGGAACACGATATGGGACACAATCATATAAGTTGCTATGTTGAGTATTGCTATGAAATCGATCCTAAGGCTAAATAGAAAGATCACAAATTAAGATGCATGTTCCACTAAATGAATTAGTGTTTGGTTTGGGTGCGAGCGGGTCTTGATCAGTGCGAAGCGAGGACGAAAGCACTAAACCCCCACTAGTTTATGTGCAGGCTCAGGTTATGATCGGCTCGGGGCGGAGCTTGGCTTGGACGTGCCGAGGCATGGAGTCCTTGGCGTTCAAGAGGAGCTTCCGCATATGCGTTCGGACTTGCGACATGGAGATGTTCGGTCGAAGACTACTTGGTGGCTATACAGAGGCATAATGTATGGAACAATGTAATCCTTTGTGAGCTAGAGAGATCATGAGTGTTGTAGCCAATTGGCATTTTATGTTGGGCTATTCAGAGCCTTTGTAACCTTCAGTTCAATATGAATAAAAGAGATTCTTATATTTTACTTTGTTTCCTTCCGCTGCTTATGTTATCGATTTGAGATAGTTCTATGTGAACCTGTTATCTTGCCTTGCACGAGCGCAACTCCAGGCTCGTGCGGCATCACGCCCCAGCGAGGACGATGATTCGGGTAAAATCTAGCGAGGACGAGCGATTTCTCGGGTCGGGGCGTGACAGTCCATGCCAAGAACGACATCAAAATTCCCCATAGGGAATTCAATCAATGATGCGGGCAGTAAATGCCCACACACCTCCACCGGACATGAAAAGCGCACTCTGCTAACTTCTACGAGCCCATTGCCGGTGAGTATATCCATCCTCTTCGGCAATGCCTCAAACTCTAATCCAATCCGTGTAGCATATTGTGCAGAGATGAATGAATGAGTAGCACCTGAATCAAATAATGCTACAGCGGGAAATGAGGTGACGAGAATTTTACCTGCCACCACGTCACTAGACGCTAGAGCCTCTCCCAAGGATAATGTGAGAGCCTGGCCCTAGCCCCGCTGAGCTCCTTGTTGCGGCCTTCCTCGACCATGCTGTTGCTGCCTCTGAGGGCCTTCGGCTTCCTGTGCCTGGCGGAACATCTGAGCCTGCGTTGGTAGACGCTGGGCTAGGGGCCTTACTGCTAATACTGGCCCTCCACTCGGGGTTGCCACCGGAGCTGGCAACGCTGGAAACTGCTGAGCTGGCCCTCCTGGCCTCTGCATCATAGGACAAGTAGAAATACGGTGGTCTGCACGACCACACCTCAAACATAAGCCATTCGCTGTCCGGCATACCTCCCTCGTGTGCCCTGCCTTCCCACAGAATGTACAGCCCTGGGGTATCTCCTGACGCTGTTGTTGGTTCCTCGGCTGCTGATGTCGAACTGGCGCTGTATTAGTTGACACGGCCATCCTCCGCGGCGCTCCTGCATCATGAATACGTACACCGGGTGCTGGTGTCGACGTCCGCTGCATTGCTCCTCCTCCAACCTGGGAATGAGATCTCTTCTGACCTCATGTCCTCGATGCCAACCTCTGCTGGGTAAGCTCGTGCCTCCGAGCGGCCGTTAAAACAGCATCAAACGTCTGGTAGTCGTGTCCTTCCACAAGCTGTAATAGTTCCAAATGAAGTCCCTGCTGGAACCTCATAGCTTTCTCTGGCTCCGTTGCCACCATTGCTGGTACGAAACGGCACAATCTGCAGAACTCTGCTGCATACCCATCTACGGTCTTGCCTGCTTGCTTGAGACTGATAAACTTCTGCTAGAGCTCATATCGAGCTACTACGCTAAAATACTTGGCCTTGAATCTTTCTCTGAAGGTGGTCCAACGAACAGGGCGTCTTATACCAACTTCTTCTGATGCCCACCAGTCGCGGGCAAGATCCTGAAGTACTAATTTGACCTGATCAACCTTCTCATCATCTGGAACCTTGGCTGCCACAAGAATGGCTTCAATGTCTTGAATCCATGCATCCGCAGTGATGGCATCCTCCGTGCCATCAAAATACCTCGGGTTCAAGCGACGGAACCTTCCTGATGCTTCCGAGTCAACCCTGGCACTCCTCTCAAGAGCTAACTGAATCCCTTGGTTCAACAACACGTTCTGCTCACTACGCCAAAACATGCATTTTTTGACAGACGAAAACCGTCGTAAATCACAGTAAACGACAGTTTTAATCTGTCAGAACATCCGTCGTTAATAGCGCGTCCCAAAATTTAAACTACAGTTTCGGACTGTCGTTTTATAGCTGAATAAAATGACAGTTTTTATCTGTCAAATAAAAACGATGGACTAAAACTGTCAATTAAGATGTAAATTGGTCTACCATTATTTTTACTTTTTCAACATATAAGGTCTGTCGTTTTTCTGGAAACATGATTAAAAAAAAAAACTCCATTCATTCATATGAAATCTATTTGAACCTGTTTATCCTCTATATAAAACTGAAATATATCTAAAAATAAATTTTCATATGAACATCAACAATAATCAAAAGTGAGACAACTCAATAAAAATTGTATTAACTAATAAATGTATCGAGTTTACATATCAATATTCCAAAAAACAAAAAGTAACTCCAATGTTGCTAGCTCACAACGGTTTAATTCTCATAATGAACAAAAAGAAGATAATGTTATTGGATGCAGTACAAAAAAAGTACTTAAACTCTATAACATTTTCTATGTGGTCATTTGCTCCTCCAAAACAAGCCATTTAGTCCATCATCATGGAAAAGGCGTTTGCATCAAAGTATTTCGTCGATGTTGTTCATGTTGAAGTGATCTTCATTGGTGTTGAAGCCTTCACAAGTCTCATCGTCGTCTCCTATTATGATATCATTGAAAGGAGAATAAATGAGCTGCACAATATCTCACCAAAAACGATAACTGAATCAGAAAAACTAGCAGTTCAAATTCGCCACGAAGAATTTTGCGGTCAAATTCAAAGAAATATATAGAACAATCATGACAATTCAAAATTTAAAAGATGATAAATTCTTTTTCTTTTTTTTGGGGGGGGGGGGGGGGGTTCTTGTCTTGATCATAACCCCCCTTAAGAGTTAAAAGAAGATAACTTTTGAAATTCGCTCTAATTGTTTGGATGGTAAATAAGGACGACACAGATTGTTATTAGTCTGCATAATAAGATGTCCCTGATTGCCTAGTTGTCAAGGTTGTATGTAATATATTCTGATTAATGATACACTAGGACTTGCCATAGACATGACATGGAAACGACAAGATACAATAGGACACGACAAAGCATGTGTAATTTCTGTATTGTTTTGTGTTTGTGTGCGTGTACGTGTGCAACATAGACACTTAGTGATACAAATCAGCAAAGAATGGAATCATTTGTTTACGAATTAAAACTAAACTAATTTAGTTCTACAGGATTATGTTCTCTATCGGATGCAGGTAAAAATTTATAAAGACACTTGTAAAGACCATTATTAGTAAAAGAAGTGATTTGGCCCAACCTAGACAAGCGTCGAGACCATAAACATCTCATAAGCATATCATACATGCTCCTATGGTAAGTTTAGTAGTCTTATACCAACCAAAAGAATTCATTAGATGCCTACTAAAACAAAAGTTTTCTGGTAATGCATGATATTAAATGGATACATAATACAAAGAGAGGAAAACACCGAGTAAACTTTGTATATGATATTACATTGTATGTTATTACTTTCTAAACTTTATAAAGTTTCGAATGATACAGTGATATGAAATGCATGCTTAGCTGATATTTTCGAGTGTTACAAACTTATACACTAGCCAATAGGAATCACTATATACCTGATCTCCCATGATGCATGTGTTACTCATAAGAAAATATAAAATATTAAAGATATTATAAGAGTAAATATTGAGGAACAAATATTAGAAGCAATAAACAGACAATATAATACATAAAAGTTTTCCATACGGAGATACCCAAAAAGAAAAAAAAACAAAGGAACATGTGGAAATCAAATGGTTTGCAAGACATGGTACAGAGTACTCAGGCCACAATGGTTTGCCCAACCCACATTGATATGTACTGGATTCTCTCCTTTGGAAAAATTGTAGAGGGGAGAATTCTATAGAACCATTGAAATCAAATGGTTTACATGCTTTTACAATTTTATTATGTTTTAAACCCTTGTTGATTTGTCTTTTTCGTTCAATTTTTTTTGCCGAATTGACCAGAAAAGAGACCCCCAATGTCGGTATTGGTCAGTATTGGGCGTATCGATATCAGCCGTATCGGATCGGTATCGGCTGATACTGTAAACTATGGCCTTAATGTAGCAGAAAGGATGAAAGGAGTACTGTAGCTGGCCCTAAACTTCTGGGATAAAAGGTTTTCTTGTTACACAGAGTTCTCTCATATATCAGCTTCCAATGATAAAAACAAAGTTCATGTTTTTTTAACCATTTTCTCAAATTAAGGTGTAAACATCAGATACATTTACCAGGTACTAATTCTCATAAAACCCATCTAGCTTTTATTTCCTTATTATTTATTACCCTCTTCTTTACAGGAAAAAAAAACAATTATGGATAGTCTTCATATTTGCAAACAGTGTTTGTAGAAATAGCAAGGTTTCAATTGCTGTTTCGTTACATACATTGGAAAAAGGGTATAGGTTCAAACAACTGTTTATATCAACTTATTAATCTAAGATTTTGAATAGAACTTACATAAGGACATGTTTACCATGCAACTGCTCAGAATGATCATCTATCCAGGTAGGAAGATCACTATATTGTCTTATTTCTGGATCCAGTGTCTCCACATTTTGGTTTTGAAACTTCCCAATCCTTGTTTCATATATATTCCTTGCATCCAATAGAAGAACTTATCCTTGTTGTGTCGATGCTTGAGAGTCCAAAGTTCCCCCTGCTATCAATAAACTTTGGCATCAACCTTAGTATATTTATTTAGATAATTGCATTACAACAGAAAAGTATATGAATTTTGAAGATCTTTTCTGAGCTTTCTCATAAGCCATGGCAACCTAATTATGATGGGATGAGGCTCGAATTATCCTCATGACATACATTTGAATATAAACTCATTCCGCTTTTGAAAGAAGTGAAACAAACACCTTAGTATTTACCAGCATCTTGGAGAATAGAGTGGAACTCAGTTGCAGAAGTGTCTTCCAGCGTGGGAAATTTTTGTCAACTCCTGCAAGGGATCGAACCTGAAAGTAACTAGCTCCTGCAACCATTTCAGAAATTATAAGGTTTCAATAAAGAAGGCTTAAAGATAACCGTGATGCATTATTAACTACAATGCAAAGTGCAGGAAGCAACCTCCATATAGAGATGTTAGGGGATAAACTCTAAATTGTAGTTAAAGCTGTAGCAAGTTGTAATGCAAACGATATTGAACTATTACTTCTTTTAGTTATCGCATTACCTAACATATTTGTGAATAAAATAACTGTTGTCCGAGCTCTATAGCCTAGTGGTAGTAGACCGGACACCCGGAGGGGTCAGCATGGTTCGAGTGCCCCCCCACCCCCCGCCCAAAAAAAATTGTGTGTGTGCATGGGATTCATAAAAAAATAACTGTTTGAAAAGGATCATTTACATTAGTTGAAGAGATCCAAGAAATACATGATGCAATAATTAGTTACATTTTCCATCAGAGTATCCAAATGACATAAAATTAAAAATTTACTCTATAAAGCAAATATTAAACCTTTTTCTTTAATGGAACATAAGAAATAATGAAGAGATCCATGATCCATATTACTGATGTAACAAGTCTAACTTCCTTCAACTTGTCTGAACTCTAATAACTGTGAAGATACAAGTTCACAAAAAAAAGGAACTCTACTGTAGTAGAGCTTAAGATCAAAAGACTTCCATACTGAACCTAAACCTTGCACGGTTCGGTCAAGAAGAAAAGATTTCCTTATAATTGTAATACCGAACAATTAATATTTTTTACTCTGATTGAGAAGGAAAAAAAGTTGGAAGGCCTCCGAAGGGAATATAGCATAGTCTTGCAGGAGTAAAGGAAGGTATTCTCGTTGTATATCAAGGCATGTTTCTGTCCAAATTCAGATTTTGCAGTCCTATCATATCATGGCTCATTGAAGTATGGTTTTTCATTCAAAACCAGAGCTTGGATGGAGACCAGAACCTGTAGCATGGTTGACTTTACTGGATTCCACCTCTCACATCAACTGCTCGACCAGGTGTTTAGAAGGCTCAGAAAAACCTTCTTACAAGCATACAAGTTGGGATTAAGACGAAGTCCACCAGAATGGTAGAGGGCTCTCTGCATAGTATATAGAAAAAAAATCATCCATTACGAGTTCAGAAAGTTATACAGTGATTAAAGAAGTCAGCTTAGAATTTACATACTGGAGATGAATAGGGATTGTCAGTAGGAAAATAGAAGTCAAAGAAGAAGAGGCCATCATGGTAAGGAGTCCAAGCTGTGCCTATAATAACAGCTCTGAGAAGATCCATCCTTTCTTCATAAATTCTAACAAAAATGGTCTATGTTCAAGATGAAAGCAACAAATATATCAGATTATTATTACCAGGAAAGTAAGTAAGAAAAATAAAACCCAGGACATATGCAGCTCATACATGATAACTTTATTCGCAAGATGAGAATTTGATGCAACTTAATATTGAATCTAGATGGAGACTTTGATGCAAGAGTAATTGGAAACCAGTATTTCTATAGGATTTTAGGGTTAATTCTAGGCATCAGCAATGGAATTTGAAACTAAACCCGAAAGCTAGTGGAACAGCCCATAGGCCATCAGCAACTTGATATGCTCTTGTTGGACAGCCCATAGGCCATCAGATGCGCATATATTACTTCCACCTAAGAATATGACAGCAACTAGCCACGACCTAGGGAGTGCTAGTTTACAGTTCGAATTTTGTATAGATACAAAATTGGAGAATATATTCTCTTTATTCCTTTTGGCATTAGTAACCGGGTATAATTTACTAATTAACAAGTACCTGTTTCGGCAATCTACTTAGGAAAGCAATCAATTCACCAGGATGATCTTCACCATCTCCACCAGGACGTACTTTCCCAGGAGTAGCATCGAGAACCCAAACCTACAAGAAGAAAGAGTTACTAGATAAAACTTAGTGAAGCCATTCAACCACATGCTACTTGGACCGCAATATTACCCTAACAGGTCATGCAAGAGGTTTCGCAGCTTGTTCCGCCATACTCAAGGCAACTAGTATAAAAACACAACAGTTAGCAAATTACAGACAGTACATGTTGCAACAAATTGATTAATATTAATAGTCAATATGCATAACTTGAAGTTAGATATACCTTTTCCACCAAAACTGTGACCAACAAGGACCCTTGGGGTTAACCTGAGTTGTCCCACCTATTTCATATGAAAGGATATTATGTTCACATTTTGAAAACAAAAAATTGCTGACTTAAAATCAGATTCAAGAAACCAAATAGCAAGACTGTCTAAATTGATTAAAGAAAATATCCAGTTGGTCATAAACTTGATTCAAGAGGGTAAATATAATATTTCCAATTCAATGCTCGTCCTCCAAGACCATTGCCTCAAATAAGAGCATCTCCAACCCTATTGTGAGTTCGGAAAAAATGGTTGCCACATAGGAATGACAAACATTTTTTTCAAAAGTACTTCTCCAATGCAAATGTGAAATAAAGTGTGAAGTTGACATGGCAATGACATGGCAAGGAGAATGTGAAGTTGGTTGTCTAGATCTAGATAATGCACTTCACAATGACTTTATGTCCACATCATCAATTATGAATAAAAATATATATATAAAAAGAAGAAGTGAAAAAGTTGTCCTGGAAGTTGAAAAAAATAATTTTATTGTCTTCTCAAACTTTTGCATTGGAGAACATATTTTTATCTCATTGTCTTGTGTAAATGTCATCTTGCCATATAGGAAAGACATTGTCTTATGTCTCATGCCACATAGGATTTATAACACAAAACAAGACAATAGGGTTGGAGATGCTCTAAGCAGGACCCAGCTGTTATAAATATATTCGTAATAGTTCCAATTAAATGTTATAATTTCCAGCACATTTAGCATATTCAAATATAATTACTTCCCAACTCCGACATGAGTAATAGAATAACTAGCTGATTACTTAGATTACTCTATACATGATTATGTCCCCCCAAAATATAATGATAATAATTCCAATCACCATCAATCATGTTTTTTTACCATCAACGTGGAGTCATCTAGGAGCAAAGAAAGCTCCATAAAATTTGGTGCCAGGTTCCTAGCTAAGATACCAACGAGCATGACTTGATCAGGGCATAAAACTTGGGATTTTTTTAATTTATTTATTTATTTATTTTTTGGGGGGGGAGGGGTTGGGGGGTGTGTGTGTGTGTGTGTGGACACTAACAAAGAAAAATAAGTCTTTCTTTCTTTTTCATCGAAACTGGAAAAAGAAAAAAAAAGATACCAACGAGCATGACAATGTCATGACATGGGCAGGTTCCTAGCTCCATGGAGTTTTGTTTTCTTTTCTTTCAATGATCTCATGTTCTCTTTTTACTACAAGTATTATGTTTTCAGTCACTTTCTAAAGATCTACAAGTATCAAGTTTAAACCTCACAGTTGAAACATGTAAAAGATCAGACCTCATACAAGTTGTTTATCATATAAAAGAGCCATATAATTACATTTGCAGAACGCTCCCACAAAGTTTACCCTGTTCTCATATATAAACCTTCCTAAAAGTATCTTTTCTTCAGTTTGATCACTGCCATTAGAATGAATAACAGTTAATAAGGTAACAGAAAACATACAAGTTTTAGAACATCAAGAGCAGCAGAGGCAACTGTATGTGGCCCACGCTTTTTTATTGATGCTGAATCACCATGACAACGCAAATCGACCAAAAGGAACTGCAAACAGATTGCGAGAAGGTCTTGAGAAAAAATTAGTGAAGAAGAGAATGCATATCCCAAATATCATTTACACCTATACTAACTTCTATTCAACCAAACTTCTAACATTTAGTTTGCAACTTGTTAAGTATGAACCATGTTTAACATGTAGAATAGCAGAAAACACAAAGCAAGTAAATTACCTGCCACAAAGGAAATTCTCGTGCCAGCCTCTTCGCAAAAGATCCTGATAAGTGTCAAAACAAGACCAATCAGCATTTGGAAGATGATTCCAAGAAAATGAATGCCATTCTGACTGTAAGAGTAAAACGAGAATGATCACAAGTTATTAATGCCAAACTAATGGGATCATATTGCCGTCATAGGTCGGTGGGCGGCCGGAAGGTTGCCCTGAGTAAGGGTGGGGACTGAAGGACTGTCCGGACACGTAGCTTAACGAATCAGTTGCGACATGGATGGGAATGCATGCTACGAAAGTCAGGGTAGAGTACGATACATAAAATGAAAATGATCACAAGTTATTAATGCCAAACTAGTGGGATCAGATTTCCATTTAATTTATCAACAGATGATCTTTGAAAATTGTATAATCTTACAACTTTGTATAGGGGATATTGGAAGATGCTCCTTGGTTGCATGAACTTAAACGCATAACCAAAAAGTAGGTTTACCTACCCCCCAACTGTCCATTTAGGTTCTACTGCATGTGCATCTCATTCTCATGGCTACTTGACCAGGTCTAGGGACACCATCATAGAGGGTTGATGTCAGGTCAACAGTTTGTCATAAAATTTGTCAAATCTTTATGGAGCTTTCTTATGCTCCATACCCGAAGCCATTTTGATGGGAGAAGGCTTCCGTCGTGGTGGTGGTGGTGGGTTGAGAAAATATAAATGACGGAAACATGTTAGCTGCTTCCCAACTGTGAAAGCAAACTGAGTCCACTATAACATGGACTTATACTGAGGACTGGAAGGTCAAAATAATGAGTTTTAAATCAAACAGATAAACTCAACTTATTATAAGCAAACAGACTATTGTGCAACAGTTGAAATATGGACAATCAGAGAATCAGAATAAATAATTCTTAACAGATGGAAAGCAGAGCAAGTCAGATAGCCTCTGCCTCAACTTATACCGTCCACATTGTTACTTCTATTGACCCCATCAGTAAATACACCATGGAGGCCGACCCGTATCGGGATTGCAATGCCTTAGAGGAGAAGGGGAACCACAACCATGTTGCCAACCACTGGACAGCCAGAATTGAAGTGGACACCCTGACCTGCATCAGGCTCACATAGACGCACTTGTTAGCAACTCTCCTTGGTAAATCTCATGACTCGATAATAGGCCTCGTCTACATAGTACATATCATGCTGGCAACTCTTGGCAGATCTCCCCAATTGCGAAGGTTTGTCACCGCACACAAGGGGGAGAGAATATGTAAAGGCCGAACAGCCCAGTATCAGTCAATGACTCACTAACTATGAGGAGAAAGACGAGAGAGAAACTTTTTAATAAATTTCAATTTTAGTTTTTGAAACATAATTTTAAACGAAGAGAATCAGTAAATATCATCATTCTAACGAAATTGAAGCCAAATAGAACCATAATACCAAGAAAGAAATAATGAGGAAGAGAGAGAGCATGTGTGTGCTTACCGATCACAGAGAATGAGTACAGCCCCATCAAGACAAAGAACATACAAATCAAAACCCTAACCCTAATTTTTCAAATCGAAGGAGGAGGAGAAATAGAATCTTATATAGTTAGCTAGCTATCCAGTTTTCATGGAGTGCAGGCAGATTAATGGAGAAGGAGGCTGACCTCGAGATGGTGGTGTGGCACTGGTGATGGCGTCGGTGAGGTCGTGAGGGGGCGGAGGGGGGGGGTGGCGGATGCGGGGTGAGGGGGCGTTGGAGTGAGGAGAGAGGAATTGAGAAGGGGGAGTATTTTGGTGTTTTGATAAAAGGGTTCCATCTGATGGGTGCGGGATTTTAGAGAGCCAAAATTTTCAATGAAGGAGGGAACCTAAAATTTCAACGAAAATTTTATATTAGACGAGCGTTTTAGTCTGTCGAATACAAATTTACTATTGATGAAATGGATTTTGATGTTAAACGACGGTTTTAATCCGTCAAATTTGAAAAGACAGTTTTAATACGTCATTGTTAGGCAACTCCAACTGTCGCAAATTATCATTTTTGGTATAGTGGCTCCTGCTGCTGAGTCTGTTGCTGTTGGTGAGTGACAAGAATCCCTCGGACGATCTCCAGGAGTGCTACGGCATCTGGTACTGCCGTCGCTGCTGGTGCTGCAGGAGTTCTAATAACCTGTGGCTGCACTGCCTCTGGTCCCACTTCTGCTCGTGCCTGCACTGGAGAAGGTTCTCTCCCCTGTTGCTGCCCAGTCGAGCCATGCTCTTGCTGCTCTTCCTCATGGGCCTCACCCGCTACTGAGAATGAAGCACCCCTATAGAGAAAGATATAAGATTATCAAGTCCGAACGAGGAAGATTTCGAGGATGTAAGTCAGGTTAGAGATCAAGGCAAGGACAGAGAATTCGATACAGAATTTCAAGGGGAACAAGTTTTGATTGAGACTCCTAATAATTTTGCAATACCCCACAAGTCTGAAAAATAGACCTGCATAGGCCACCACTAAAACCTTGTCACGCCCCAGTACCGAAATACGGAGACGGACTAGGCCAGCTACTCCATATGAGGTACGTAACGTCATACGACGATCGTGGCTGTCGAGAGACGAGGGGGTACATGCTACAATCAAGTCTCCTATGGTCCCACAGAGTTCTATGTCTCAATCAATCAAGTCACATCAGCAATTAAATGAACATTAAAGATAAAGCAGTAAGGCGTCCCTGACGCTTCATCAAAATGATCATGAGAGACTAGCTTAATAATTTAGCTATCTCAGAGAGTCAGGAGTACAAAATTATACACAGCTGCAGTCTGTTTAATTACAATTATGTACTGACACAAAATATCAAGTAATCCGGCTAACAGGCGCCGGTGGCTAAACGCCGCAAAAGTATAAGCAGGAGTGGTAGAGAAGAAACCCACTCGAGTCCCCGAACCGCCATGCTCCTAGTATGCACCATAGATGTCAGAGAGGAAGATCGTATCCTCTGGCTCTGCTACGAGATCTGGCCAAACAAAACCAGCGGAGTCAGCCCCGAATAGCAAGTACCGCCAAAGGGGCACAAGAGTTAAGATTAAAAAAACCAGCTAATAGAGTGACTGATAATAGTAATACTTATGCAACTATTATAGGGTAGCGCAACATCCTCGAACCCATATGGCACCCTTACAACCAAACAAGGACAAAAGGTGCCGCATGGGGTCGGGACGTGTCGTACTCTATAACTTTCACATAAGTTAAAAAGGTATAAACAATAAAATCTCCTGATCGTGACTTCGGTCGATAGCCTATCGCAGCACAATAACCAACCCAACAATCAAACAAGAACATGGGTTGGATCATGTACCATGATAGACCATGTTCCTCAGTCATTCACAGAAGTAGCACTTCACAACCAGAATAAGTCTTCCGTTCATAACTTCGGTCCACAGACTGTCATAGTACGATAACCAACCCAACAATCAAACAAGAACATGGGTTGGATCACGTACCACAACAGTTCGCTTCCCTCGGTTATTCGCGGAAGGTAATAGGATACAAGCAAGTCGTTTTCACGGCCAATCAAGTCTACGAGTTTCTAGTGGGACGAGGTTATCCTCGCGTCATGTTATTAGAAAATCCTCAGATCGTATCTTTCCAGCAAGGCTAGCCAACCCAGGGGTTCGCGTAGACAGGTGTTATTGAGCACAGGTCCCTCGCAAGGCCACCTTGCCAAAACATGTAATATATAGCAGGAATTAATCGGATACAGTCATCCACTCGTTGCGGATGACACCGTATCCGTGGAGACCAGCCGGCGCGTCAAGACAATATCTCAAGGCGGCTGGTGTAACACGATCTCGGGATTTTGCCCTCCCCATGCATCTAGTATGTTTAGTTGCCTAATTTAACCCTAGGTGAAATCTTGGACTCACATGATGTGGCCTGCATGATTATCCTCCTAAAGTCGTACCTTAGTACGAGTACCCCAAAGAGGATCCATGTCAATCAGTATGTCAACATGTGCTACCCTCCTTAGTGTAATGCATCATTGCAAATACGTCACGTGGAGTTACGAGTCATTTGTCGAGCATGAACAAGAACTGGGACATTCAGGTACATGTATCGGGTAGGAACACTTTGTTCTCCGGGGTCACATTAGTGCTTATATCATGCTCGGGACAAAAGGCGTAAGGATATAAAATGGGCATATAATATCTGGTAAAATATCAAAAGCGTACGCACAAAGCACGCACGCTCAAGGGGAGCTACGTACGTGAAAAGTCACGCAGGCTCAAAGGAAGAGCTGCGTGAAAAGTCACGCAGGCTCAAGGGAGAGCTGCATGAAAAGTCACGCAGACTCAGGGAAGAGCTGCGTGAAAAGTCACGCAGGCTCAAGGAGAGAGCTGCGTAAAAAGTCACGCAGGCTCAAGGGTGAGCTGCATGTAAAGTCACGCAGACTCAGAGAAGAGCTGCGTGAAAAGTCACGCAGGCTCAAGGAGAGAGCTGCGTGAAAAGTCACGCAGGCTCAAGGAAGAGCTGCATGAAAAGTCACGCAGGCTCAAGGAGAGAGCTGCATGAAAAGTCACGCAGGCTCAAGGAGAGAGCTGCGTGAAAAGTCACGCAGGCTCAAGGGAGAGCTGCATGAAAAGTCACGCAGACTCAGGGAAGAGCTGCGTAAAAAGTCACGCAAGCTCAAGGAGAGAGACACGCTTCCAACAGGTAGCGTGCTCAAACAGGAGCACACTGCTCACTGTCTTCTCCAAACAGCAAGAACACCATGGTTAATCCCAAACTTCAAAACATCACAACTTGGCCATCCGAACTCCAAATCCGGATTTCCAAAGTTCCATCTTGGGTGAAATGGATTTCTCTTCCACATGGAAGCATCAAAACCCACAAAATTTCAACGAAAATAGATCAAGACCAAGAAAATCTGAAAATGAGTAAAACTTAGATCTACAAAAATCAAAGCTTCAAAATAAAAATTTCCAAGTTCTAAACTAGTATAGATTGAGGAGAAGAACATGTTTTGGCAAATAGTTTTGTAAGAAATCATTAACAAAATTATGGATCCTTCTCTTGAGCAAGTTGGTACTTGCCTTGGTTGGTGGAGGAAGTAAATGAGAGGAGAGAGAGAGAGAGATGAGTTATATATAAAGACTTTGGACCCATGGGTTCATGATGAACCAAGAATAGGTTACCCAAATGAGCCAAAACTGTAGGCCCAAATACAGAAAATAAATTAGAAAATAATATTTTGTCGAATATTTTTGGAAAATACATGAAGAAATACTGCATAATAAATATAGTATAAATACTGTAGAAGCATGAAATTTCACAACCAGAAAGACCATGCGCCAGATACTACATGCGCCAGGACTCGCACAGAATACTTCACAGCAAAGTCAATAACCATGGACATTTGAAGAAGGACTTTTTATTTATATATAAAAGTCTATTACATGTCTAGAAAAGGTTGTACAAAGGAGAAATTCTACAAAGGAAAGATCGTAAGTCTACAGCCAGCGGCCACCATGCGCCTCCAGTTAGGCGCAGCAGTCATCATGCGCTGCCAGTCACCATGCGCTGTCAGTCAGGCGCAGCAGACATCATGCGCCTCCAACCAGGCGCATCCCACCATATCTTCAGTAGCTCAGTCATGTGCATCCAGCTCAGTTGTATGCATCCCTTCAGCAGCCCAGCTATGTGCATCCCTTCAGCCAAATTCTTCCAGCCAGGCTCACCTGGCCGAGCAGAGCCCAGTTATGTGCCGCTCTTCCAGCCAGGCTCACCTGATAAGTGCTTCGCCAAGCAAAGCATTTAACCCTCTGGCTGGAACCAAGGAAGAGAAGAGCACCGCAAATGCTGTGGCCAGGGGAGGCTTGGAAAGAGCCTCCAAAGCCGAAGGAAGACCGTGATCGAAACCGCGGCTAAAGCCTAGCACCGCCATTCCAATCTACGGCTCTTCCGGAATAACGGGGACAAGGCCCGAGCATCCCTATCTTTGGATGCAACAGGCACCTTCCGCCTGCCTCGGAAGCCCTCGACTCCGCCTTTTGGATGTAACAGTCACCTTCAAGAGCATCGAAGACAACACAGCGTCTCATCTTCATCCTCGGGAGCACTTCGTCAATAGAATGCACCCGTATGTTCAAATTCATGTTAGAAGTACGTGAGGGAATGAGAAGCAAATCTTCTCTCCATGCCACTATTTATAGGCCGGGCAGATCAAACCCACGCTCCAAATGGATGGCCCTCCGAATTCCGTGCAATAAATTTACATTAAATGGATGAACCGGACGCCTCGAATTCAGCCAAACGGCTATTTATAGCACTCGAAGAGCGAGACAGCCGCATCATTAAAAGACATGTCCGATGTGCCAGCCAGACAGCGCATCACACGGACGCGCCCTTCGGCATCAGGCGCATCACACAGACGCGTCCTACAGTACTCGGCACATTACAGAGGGTGCGCCCTCACACATCCCCATACCGAGTGGAACGCCAACCGACGCGCCCACTCAGCTGTCCATCGAACGTCACCAACATTAAATGCTGAACTGACAGAGTTGGCAGCACGCCTCCCAAAGTCTGAACAGTTGACAGCTTTATTCAGAAAACGAAGCGTCGGCAACGTCAGCATCATCATGACTTTATTTCGACGGCTACTGCCACGTGGCCACTCCACCATCAGCATGCGTCTCTACGGCCATGCGTCCAAATCAGTATGCACCTCAAAAGCCATGCGCCTCAGACTGCTCTCTGATCCCGAAAGACAGAAGGAAAGTCACCTGCATGCGCCTCAAAAGCCATGCGCCCCAAATGGTTTGTAACTCCTAAAGGTTATGAGCCGCAGCCTCCTCCTGCGCCCAATCCAAGGCGCAGCTCACCAGATCACTTCTCTCCACCAAATCCGAGATCTTCGAACCATGCGTCGACGACACGTGTCTTTTGACTCAACTCATCCAAGATTTCAGCAACGGAAAGATCTTCTCTCTGCTACGTGCCGGCTCACAACAGCAGTATGAAGAGTTCTTCCCCTCGATCAGGGCGCAGCATCCGTGCGCCTCCATCAGCAACCTCCACGTGGCGTCCCCACACCGGCACATCCTGCATGCGCGCATGAGCAGCCAGCCTGCAAAACTATAAATAGAAGGATCATCTCCTTCACACACACACACAGACTCAGAACAGAAGGCTCACAACACAGAGAGAATCGACAACAGAGAATCACCGAGAGGCAGTTCTAGACACTCAACGTCTTCCTCCTCTCAGCAAGCTCCAGCACCCAGAGCAATCAACACCTTCAGAGAACCGATAACCGTCGTCAGCCGGTCAACGGAGTCAACGCATTACCACTCGCTCTATTGGCACTAAGGACCCAGCTTAAACAAAAGTGTACTCCTAGGACTACATCTAAGTCCTATATTGTATCACTGTTCTGTTTGTATTAAGATTTCAATCAAAACAATTTTAATGGCAAACAAGCTGGCGACTCTGCTAGGGACTTCTTTCTCCTCTACCGAGAAGGTTGTGTCACAAGCCGACGACGTGAAGGTGGGCTCCTCCCACAAGACGCTGGTAGTGCGCCTCAATCAACAGGCGTACGAGGAGTTCATTTCTGAAGGAAGTGCGAGTCCTTCGAAGCGGCTGTCGAAGCCGAAGAAGACCCGCGCAGTCTGGGTGCGCAAAGTCGACGCCTCGGGCACCACCGTTGAAGGGGATGCGCCCGTCCAGCCTTCCCTTCCTGCTGACGTCCTCAGCAGTCAAGGTGCGCCCGCTGATGCAGCACATCTCTCGGGGAAGCGTGCGGCTGACCACGTTCCCCAGCCATCTTCCTCTCAGGCGAGGAAGATACGTCGACGGAGCAGGGGCGCAGCCAATGCCCCACGCATCACTTCTGATGCGCCACAAAGAACCTCTGTCTTTGACAGACTCACTCGCTGTAATGGCGAGGAGAATTCGGATGCTGAGTACTATACGCCCCAGCGGGCTGGTACGAAGAAATCCAAGGCGGCACGGGCCATGCGCCACAAACGTGCTATGCCAGCAGCCGGCCAGAGGCACGCGCTTACGATCACGCGCGCTGCCGATGGCAAGCTGTACAAGGTTGACTCAAGTGCTTCTGCACCGACAACGAGTCGACCTTCAAAGTCCTCATCTCGCTTGGGCGCATTCACTGCGTGCACAACCAAGCCGAGAGAGGCAAACTCAGTGGTCTTGAACTTCCGCGCCTCCTCTGGTTGTGCGTTTGAGGTCCGTTCAAGTCACTTCAAATACTGTGGTTCCCCCACTACTGATCGTGATGCCTGCTTGGTATTAGATCAGGGGGCGCAGCACTCACCCGACCACCCCGGCGCTTGGCCCTGCCATGCGCCTGAGAGGGGTGTGAGGGTAGCACTCTCCTCCAACGACCTGCGCAACATGATCACTCACAAGCGCCGGTCAGGAGAGTTGACCAACAAGCACGATGCGCCTCTCACGGGGCACACTTGTGCAGTGGTCACCATCAACTGCTGTTGCAAGACGGCAGTACCGCCAAAGCAGTCGGTCTTCCAACGGCTACAATCATCGACACCCCTCCGACATCGCCTTGGGACGAAGGTGTCTGCAGAAGAGGAGCTAAAGGTTGCTTCATGCAACGTGATCTCCAACTCCTCATCTGTCCGGAAGATGACTGCCAATTCCTCGTCTTCATCCAAAAGCCAGCCGAGGAAAACCAAGGCAGCTGTCTCGACCTCTGGAGTGTTCGAAGGCACTCGGTCGAGGAAGAAGTTCTTGGAGGAAGCTGGGGGTAGCCAGACCCTTGTCGAGCCTCCTTTCGAAGACGAAGATGTCCAAAGCACAGCTGCGGCGGACACCGCCGGGGGTAGTGCTGGAAACGAAGAGGCCCTTCAAGACAGAGCTGAGGGCAGTCAGGCCCTTGCAGATGCGCATGTCGAAGACGAACTCCAGAATGTGGCTGGGGGTGGCCAAACACTAGGAGAAGTGACTCCCCCACATGAGAGCGAGGCTGAGAGCGAAGCCTCAACTAATCCATCCACTTCCGGCCGTGTCATGACAGTATACATGATCGGGGGTGATCTTGAGACTGATGCGCCGCCACTGGACATTGTCCAGCGCATAGACTCGCTAGAGGGAGGACTCAAAACCCTCTCTGCCTCAATGCAAGCACTGATTCAAGCAGTATTTGAGATGCGGTCGGCCTTGATCAGGACACCTTCAAATGGTCCCGACCCAGGAGCCAATGGAGAGTCGAATGTGCCCCTCCAACGGACACCCTCAGACACAGAAGCACCCCGGACGTCGGAGCCCTCAAACGCTCCACTCCAGGTGGTACCTCCTTCCCCGACTCCTAGCTCCACGGAGGACGTGGTCGAAATGATCAAAGATCTGCGGGAGCGCTTCGAGTCCAAGAACAGGCAGGAGGAGCGCCAGAAGATGGGCATTCCCCAGCCTTATCCCCTTGAGTGAAACAAGGTGGTTTATCCCCCAAAGTATAAACCACAAACACTCACGCCGTATGACGGGAAGGACTCTCCACGACGGTACCTGACGTACTTCCAGTCGCAGACAGGGCATCTTCCGAAGGAGGACGCGCTCCTCACCAGCATCTTTGTTGGGGCCCTGAAAGGGGTGGCGTATGACTGGTACTGCAGCCTCCCCGATAATTCCATATCGTCCTTCGACGACCTGACACGCCTCTTCCTCGACCGCTTCTACGACGGTGGGAAGGACATAACGATGGCGTCTCTCATTGAGATACGCCAGAAGGACAAGGAAACGGTTCGGGCATTCATCGAACGCTTCCGTCAGGCCTGCTTCAGGCTACCTCCAGGCATGCCAGAGCATGCGCTTCTCTCCGCTTGCAGTATGAACATGCTGCCTGCAGTAAAGCTCTGGCTTAACTCTACTCCCCCTCCCGACTGGAGCTCCCTAATCATCGAAGCTGAAGCTGCAGAGAAGAAGGCGGCCAATGCACGTCTTCTGGGTGTTAGCTTCCCCGCCTTTGACGATAAGGGGAAAAAGTCCGCAATCAACAACTCCGAACGAGAAACAAAGGAGAAACAGGCATTGACTGTTAATGCCTCGAAGGGCGCATCTGCGCCTACTCAAAAGCCTCCACTGGCACCGAGACCCAAGGAGGTTTATTCATTCAATGATGACGACACCCTGCAACTCTTTGAGATACTGAAGCAGGGTGACAAGATCAAGCTTCCGGACCCGAAGCGGCCCGATGAAGTCGGGAAAGTGGACAACCCGAGGTACTGTCACTACCATCGATTTATCGGACACCCGACCAAGGACTGCTACGTCCTCAAAAATTACATCCAGCGCATGATCAATGCGGATGTAATCTCCGTCGACTACGAAGAGAAGACGGTGTCAGCTAATGTGGTGTCACTTCAGTTCGGCACCTTGCCGTCGACTACCACACAAGATGGCGTCGTCCCCATCCCTAAGGCGACAATGGAGGTGGTGAACTTGCCACCCACCCGTGACAATGTGAGTGGACTTGTCCCACTCACCACATCTCGAGGAGAGGTCCTCTGGGTTCACCCCGACCTCGTCTCCGAGGTAACTCAACCGGAGGTACGCCCTACCTCCAAAGCAAAAGGCAGGAAGATCAAGTCTTGCCGCACGGTCTCTTCTTCAACGGAAGAGGTGCTTCCTGTGCAGATGCGTGCACAACAGAACTCCCAGCCCGGTGAAGCTGCCGCCGAAGTGGTGCCTCCTGGCACCATCCCTGAGGAGGGTCCATCCAAGCCCTCAGCAGCCAATAAACAAAAGCAAGTGGAGGCCCGTTTCGACAGACCTCTGCGGAAAGAAAATGCTTCGGGGCTAGCCAAGTCCCACAATTTTGACATTCTGGCACAACTGGCCAGTACTTCTGCACGCTTGTCTTTGTTCGAGCTCCTGCGTCTCTCCAAGGACTCCTGAGAAGCTCTCTGCGAAGCTCTGAAGGATGCCGAATCCTTTCTCTGTCAAATCAAGCAGCCTGAAGACCTCCCAACTACTTGTGCACACTGTCATTGTGCGGATGAAGTTATCCCAAACATAACTTTCACCCAACAAGACATGCTGCTCAAGCATCACCGACATAACCGACCGTTGTATTACACAGGGTACATCAGTTCGATAAAGGTGAGCAGGATTCAGATCGATCCGGGGTCTTCCCTAAGCATCATTCCAAAGGCGCTGCTATCAAAGCTGGGGATCCCGATATACCGGCTGGCGCCCTCCAATACGACCATCAGTGGCTTCAACGCTAGCAAGAGCGAGCCACTGGGCAAGATCCGGCTGAAGTGTCACATCGGCAGCCTCAAAACTGAGGTGACTTGTTATGTGGTGGATGCCGAGGTCAACTACAACATCTTACTCGGACGAACATGGTTACATGAGTACATGGTGGTGCCCTCCACGCTCCACCAATGCATGAAATATGTATCCACCAACGGCGTCATCCGGACGGAGTTTGCAGATATCGATCCCTTCAAAGGGATTGAGGCCTACTTCACCGATTCCGACTTATACAAGCCACTTGACGAGGAGGAAGCCAACGATGCCGATGATGAAGTAGAGACGGCAACAGAGCCGGACTTGGAGCCCGAAATGACTTCCGACGCCCCCTTGAAAATCCGATTGAAGGGCAAGCCTCCCTAGAAGGCGCCTCCAATGAGCATCAAGCTATCAGGGAAAGCACCGACTCACGAAGCTCCCCTGAAGATACGCCTCAAGGGAAAGCCACCTCAAACAGCGGCTCCCCTGGTGGTAAAATTACAAGGGAAGGCGCCACTCATCGGAGGCGCAACCGAGGCACCTCTCAAGGTGCGTCTTAAAGGCAAGCCGCCGCAGTCATCCAAGATGCCGGAGAGGGCTCACATAACCCTCTCAGACCCCAAAGTCAGAGCGGTGGAGGACTCTCCTGATCCGGCCCCAGTGCTTATAGATGAGGAGCTTGGCGAATATATCTCTGCTGATGTAGACGCACCCTCCTTCGACAATGTAATCCTACGGGATAAAATCTCGTACTTTATCAATAATAGAGTGTCTTTCAATTATTCTTGTCTTCCACACTGGAATGCCATGTATACATTAGACAACGCTCTACGGTCGTTGCAAACACAAGTAACGACCGTCTACCATAATTAAATAGTCCCGTCTCAAGGAGTCTTCATAGTCCCTCCACGGAGCCGAGACCAAGGCACCATCATCTCGGGCAAAATCGAGCGTCGTCGGGACCTCCCGTCAATCGAGTCCGAACCTGATGCCGGCAGAGTACAAGTCTATCGGTACACAGATGCGGCTAGGCACATCATCCAAAAGATGGGCTACGACCTGAAAAGCAACAAAGGCTTAAACTACGGCAAGGGTCGGCATCTCCCTGTCCGGCTTTCGATGCCCAATGGAAAGCCACAGGATTACTATAATCGGACTCGACGGGGGTTAGGCTATGTCACGCCGCCATCAACTCCAGAGAGTTCAGACGCAGAAGACATAGAACATTCCCACTCGTCTGAAGCATCGACGTGGGATTCCGATACCAGTATCGGATCAGTCTTCAGGAAAGTGCTGTCAGCTAACATGACATCGGCGCAACCTCAGAAAGATGAAGGCGAAGACCAACCGCCGGAACCCTTCGAAGAGGAACCCTGGGCTCAACGCCTAGGAGAACAATGGGAGTCTCGTTTTGAGTTACGAGAACCTCCCACCGAAGACGAAGTCGAGCAGATCGACCTCGGGGATGGGTCTTCTTCTAAACCCATCTTCATCAGCAAAAGCTTGGAGGGAGAAGACCGAGAATCTTTAGTCCAACTGGCTAAAGAATATATTGACGTCTTCACCTGGAGTTACGAAGACATGCCGGGTCTCGATCCACAGATCGCGATGCATAGGTTGAACATCTTACCAGATGCCAAACCTACCAAACAACAACAGCGATGCTTCCGCCCGGACATCATGAATGCCATCGATCAGGAGGTGGACAAGCTCTTGACCAGTGGCTTCATCCGTGAGGAACAACACCCGGACTGGGTAGCCAACGTCGTCCCTGTCACCAAGAAGAACGGGAAGATACGAGTCTGTATCGACTTCAGGGATCTCAACTCTGCTTGCCCGAAGGATGAATTCCCGCTCCCAATCACCGATGTAATGATCGACAACACATGTGGCTTTGAACGCATGTCCTTCATGGACGGGTATTCAGGCTACAATCAAATCAAGATGTTCCCCGATGACGCAAAACACACGTCATTCAGGACTCCGAAAGGTGTTTTCTGCTACACAGTAATGCCCTTCGGCTTGAAGAATGCCGGAGCAACATACCAACGAGCGATGAGTACCATCTTCCGTCAACATCTTCGCAAGACAGTTGAGTGCTATGTTGACGACATCGCAGTCAAGAGCCACCTCAAAAGAGATCACCTACAGGACCTGAGGACGGTCTTTGATCTCATGCGGGCACATCAACTCAAAATGAACCCGCTAAATCCTTCCTGGGGGTTTCTAGCGGCAAATTCTTGGGCTTTGTCATCACGGCAAAAGGTATTCATGTCGATCCCGAGAAGACTAAAGCCATCCTCAACATGGACCCTCCGAAGAACCTTCGAGAACTTCGGGGCTTACAGGGACGTCTGGCATACATCCGGAGGTTCATAGCAAACCTCTCCGGTAAATGTCAACCCTTTACTCAGCTCATGAAGAAGGGAGTCTCTTACGTCTGGACAGAGGAGTGCCAAAAGGCTTTCGACGACATCAAGGCTTACTTGACAAGCCCGCCAGTCCTAGTGGCACCTGTCGCCGGCAAACCATTCCTCCTCTACGTCTGTGCCATGGATCATTCCCTCGGCGCTTTACTGGCTCAAAACAGCGATGCAGGCTACGAGCAAGCAATCTACTACCTCAGTCGAACACTCATCGGGGCCGAACACCGGTACAACCCCGTTGAAAAGGAGTGCTTGGCTTTGGTGTTTGCCATTCAGAAGACTCATCATTACGTCTCGGGCCAGACAATTCACGTCATCTCCCGAGTCAATCCACTCAGAGTTCTCATGACGAAGCCAGGGTCATTAAACTCCCGGCTGGCTACATGGGCGATACTACTAACGCCATACAACATGGTGTTTGTCCCGCAGAAGGCGGTCAAGGGTCAGGCTCTGGCTGACTTTTTAGCTGCACACCCCATCCCAGAATCTTCAAAACTCTATGAAGACATCCCAGATGAAGTCCAAGAATCAAACGTCACTGAAGGAAGCCTCGTTTGGCGGATGTTCTTCGATGGCGCTTCAAGAACGGGTCCCAACGGCCAAATCATCGCAGGAGTGGGGGTAGTCTTGGTCTCCCCCGATCAGCTGGTCATCCAGCACGCATACTCTCTTTCGAAGCCGTGCTCCAACAATGTTGCTGAGTACAACGCACTCGTCATGGGACTCCAGCTAGCACAACAGCTGGGAGTGGATCATCTGGAAGCCTACGGCGACTCGAAACTCGTCGTAAACCAGATTCGGGGGCAATACGAGGTTCGCCATGAAGATTTGATCCCTTACCATGAAGTTGCATTGAACATCATTTCAACCTTCACTGGGTTCTTCATCGAACATGTACCCCGTCTACAAAACTTGGAGGCTGACGCTCTGGCTGGCCTCGCAGCCTCATTGGCCGTGCCCCCTGGGACTCAACACTATGTCACGGTAACTGGCCGAGACTTGATTTGTCCTAGAAACAACCTATGTTTGCAAATGGCTCACGCCGTGCCGACAAACACCGATGTTAATGTCCGAGACTGGAGATTTCCGTTCATCGACTTCGCCGTCTACGGAATCCTTCCGGAAGATCCGAAGGAAGCCGTCTCAGTCAGGAGACGCTCTCTTCGATTCTACTACGATACAGCCACTAAAACGCTGTACCGACGCTCCTTCGACGGGCTTCTCCTTCGATGCCTGTCTAACGAAGAAGCGGCCGAAGCTCTTCGAGAAGCTCACGACGGAACTTGCGGAGCTCACCAACCAGGTCCTAAGTTGCAAGATCGACTGCGACGTATGGGCTACTACTGGCCAACCATGGCCGCCGACGCAGTGGAATATGCTAAGAAGTGCCATGCATGCCAACTTCATGCAGACTTCATACATACACCGTCTGAACCTCTACATCCTACAGTCGCCTCCTGGCCATTCGAAGCCTGGGGCATGGACATTGTAGGACCAATCACCCCTCCTTCATCAAGAGGACATCGTTTCATCCTGGCCATCACCGATTACTTCTCCAAATGGGCGGAAGCAGTCCCACTAGCGGAAGTAAAAAGCTCCAGGGTGGTCAGCTTTATCAAACACCATGTCATTTACCGTTTCGGAGTACCCAGGCGAATCATTCATGACAATGGTCCCCAATTCATCAGCCACATTTTCAGCAGGTTCTGTGACAAGAATCGCATTCAAAACGTGGCCTCAACCGCCTACAATCCGGCAGCAAACGGATTAGCTGAGGCATTCAACAAGACTATCGTTAGGCTGCTCAAAAAGGTCGTGTCATCCAACAAACGCGACTGGGACGAAAAGATTGGCGAATGGCTTTGGGCCTACCGCACAACGGTACGGACCCCAACAGGCAACACTCCATTCTCCCTGGTCTACGGGAGCGAAGCAGTACTGCCTCTCGAGATACAGATACCTTCGCTCCGCGTGGCAATCACAAACGATCTCACAGAAGAAGACAATCAACGTCGTCGTCTGCGGGAACTGGAGGCACTTGACTAAAAGCGTCTCCTAGCTCAACAACGCATCGAATTTTACCAAGCCCGTATATCACAGGCTTTCAACAAGAAGGTCAAGCAAAGAACTTTCCAAGTTGGCGACCTGGTTTTAGCAGTCAGAAGGCCAATGGTGTTAACTCACAAGACACCAGGGAAGTTCGAGCCCAAATGGGAAGGACCCTTCATCATTGAGACGGTATACTCAAACGGTGCTTACCGCCTCGCCAAACCCAATGGAGACTTGTTCATGATGCCCATCAACGGCAAGTTCCTAAAGAAGTACTATTCTTGACATCCTCCAAGACATGTATTTCCCCAAACAACCTCTTTTCACAAAATCAAACGCTTCCGGAACCCAGCTGTTCCGTGGCATCCTTCCGTAGAAAGATAACCACGTCCACATTACCTCTGAGTTGTCTCTCTACATCCTACAAAGCGGAACCTTACATTTCGTGAGCTTACGCTATCCTTCATGTTTACCACGTCCACATTACCTCTGAGTAAACATCCCGTACAAACAACTCCTGTGTTGTCGTACATTGATCGCAGAACTTCCATGTCCATATTACCTCTGAGTTGTTCAGCGTATCCCCCAGGATCATTCCTACCATGTCCATAAATACCTCTGAGTAGGAAGATTCTATCATTTGAACCTAATGATTGCCATGTCCATATTACCTCTGAGCAAACATGTTGGTTCCTTCAAACTTATTATTTGTACCTAAAAACCAAGGTGCGCAAAAGATAATAGGTCCACATAAATCATCAAGTTCATGAGATCAAAAATGAACACATCACAAAAAAAAAAAAGATAGTGTATTTCTTTATTTTTCAAAGAAGGGAGTACAGAAATACGCTATTTTCCCAGCAGAGTCGCCAGCTTGTTTGCCATTAAAATTGTTTTGATTGAAATCTTAATACAAACAGAACAGTGATACAATATAGGACTTAGATGTAGTCCTAGGAGTACACTTTTGTTTAAGCTGGGTCCTTAGTGCCAATGGAGCGAGTGGTAATGCGTTGACTCCGTTGACCGGCTGACGACGGTTATCGGTTCTCTGAAGGTGTTGATTGCTCTGGGTGCTGGAGCTTGCTGAGAGGCAGTTCTAGACACTCAACGTCTTCCTCCTCTCAGCAAGCTCCAGCACCCAGAGCAATCAACACCTTCAGAGAACCGATAACCGTCGTCAGCCGGTCAACGGAGTCAACGCATTACCACTCGCTCCATTGGCACTAAGGACCCAGCTTAAACAAAAGTGTACTCCTAGGACTACATCTAAGTCCTATATTGTATCACTGTTCTGTTTGTATTAAGATTTCAATCAAAACAATTTTAATGGCAAACAAATACAAGGTAAATATAATTTATCGGTTTACGTATTAAAATACGTATTCCAGGATTGGGGAGTGACATTAGCCGTCGCAACAGCGTATCAAGGTTATCATGTCGGGTTGCTTATCAAGTTTACTTATCAAGGCAAGGGTGCGTCACAACGGACCACCATCAAGAATTATCATGTCAAATTACTTGTCAAGAGTGCACCACGACGGGTCACTAATCATGCAATTCCATCACTAAGCCTTGTTCCGATTAACATTCATAAATAATGTCATGATCACATCGGGTTCATGTCGAGTTTACATCAAAAGGCGTAAGGATACAAAATGGGTGCAAAAATTATAAGAAGGAGAATGTGCTCAAGTCAGGCTGCGCTCAGGTCAGGCAGCGTATGGACTCCATACGACTCCTCTTCAAGGCAGCGTATGTACTCCATACGACTCCTCATCAAAGCAGCGTATGAGGTCCATACGACTCCTCATCAAGGCAGCGTATGTACTCCATACGACTCCTCTTCAAGGCAGCGTATGAGTCAGACTGCGCTCACGTCACCAAAAGGCAGCGTATGAGTCAGACTGCGCTCACGTCACCAAAAGGCAACGTATGAGTCAGACTGCGCTCACGTCACCAAAAGGCAGCGTATGAGTCAGACTGCGCTCACGTCACCAAAAGACAGCGTATGAGTCAGACTGCGCTCACGTCACCAAAAGGCAGCGTATGAGTCAAACTGGGCTCACGTCACCCAAAAGGCAGCGTATGAGTCAGACTGCGCTGCGCTAAAGAGCGCGCACAACTCAGTGGCACAAGCTAAAAAGCTCGCGCACACTGCTCAATGTCTTCTCCAAATCAGCAAGAACTCCATGGTTTGAACCCAAAGCTTCAAAAGTCCATAACTTGGTCAAAATAAGTCCAAATCTAACTTTTCAAAAGCCAAAATTGGGTAGAATTGAATTCTCTATAACATGGAACAATTAGTTTTCGAAAGCAAGTAAATTTGGTAGATCAAAATCCAAGAAAACCGAAAATGATATAAACTTAGATCGACAAGAATTCACTCGGTAAAATCGAAAACTCCAAGTTCTAAACATGCTTAGAATCATGCAAGGAAGAAGATGGAACAAACAAAAATAAATTTGCTCAAGGTTCGGCAAGGTGTACTTGCCTCTCCTCCTTGGTGAAGAAGGAAAGAAGAAGAAGATGAAGATGGAAAAATGAAAATGAATAATGGAGGAGAGAGAGAGTGGTAGGTGGCTTATATAACAAGTCCAAGCAATCTCCACCATTCATTCCTCTCCACTCAATCTAAACCATACACCTCTCTCATAAGAAACCAACTAAACCAAACCAAGTCAAAGCCAAACCAAACCATGTTAAACCAAACCAATAAAACCAAGTCATGATTCATACCAAAATAAATGAAACAAGCCAGTATACGGGTCACCCGACAATTGTCAGAAATCCGTACAATGACAATTCAGCAACTTTAAATATTCTCAAAATTCAGGAAATACGAAATACAGCTCAAATAAATATGTATCCGTATAAAATACTGATACAGTGAGGCGGACCTCACATATCTTCTTGTTGTTCCGTAGTTTATTTGGAACGACATGAATAATATGGTACATGGAAATAAAATATGTGAAGCAAAAATGATACAGGGTGAGGCAAAACTCTTATTGACAACTTTTCAAATGTTGTTCTTCCTTTTTGTATGATTCTATAGTGACTCAAATGCGATAGTTATCCGCTCATGATGTTGTTTATAAAATTAAATCTAGAGAAGAGTGGATTGTTGACAGTATGAAGGGAGGATTCGGAGGTGCCGTGAGAAACTCGAGAGAAAATTTATGGCCGACTTTTCGAGAGAAATTGTGACAGTACTTGGTCTATCTTTTATGCGAAACTTTGGCAAATTGTAAGGGACTAATCATAGCTTTTTTGTGTTGGATTTTGCTTTGTGATTCTCGCGTTAATGCAATTGTCATACTTAAATCAATCTCACGATGATACAACAATTCGTTATCTTATACTAGTAAATGCACGTGCTTTGTACGTATAATAACGTATAATAATATTATTTACTTATAGTCAAATATTTTTTCTAACTCATGTGGTTATGATATGATGTATTTTTCTTGTTTGGTTGAATTCGATTTTTCATGTTGATAAATTTAAACTTTTTTAACAATTTTTTACACAAATTTTTTTATCCAAATAAAATGGACTGTGATATAATGACGACTTAGACGGCTCAAAAGTTAGCCGTTTTAAAGCCTCATTATATACCGGAAGATTTGAGTTGTTTACGAGGAGTTAAGAGGCTTGCTAGCAACTTCATGACTTTAAAGTCCAGTATGTTCCTAAGAGTTGCATGTAGCTCATAGTTTTGCTCGGTATACTTAATATCTTTGATGTTTGTATCTACTATCTACTAGAGGAGGATCTTTCTTTCATTGGGGCACCTCTGACTACTAATGTTTTCTAGTTAGTGTTCTTTTTGATAAATTTGTACTTATATTAAAAAAAAAAATGCGTTGGCCGCTAAGATTTGGTTTGAGATTGTTGTTACTTTTTCAGAAGCTGCCAGCATAAACATTAACGACTTTTGGGACGATGTTGTCAAAAGTTGTCCTAATTTTTTTTTAAAAGTAACCTTTTGTTATAAAATATTGTTACTGTTAGTGCCGGAGTACAATTTTTCGATAAAAAATTTAGAATGTGAAACAATTATAAGAACAATGTTCCAACGCAACACTTCTAGGAAGCTTGCGCAAGTATAACGAAGATCTAAGAAGATCTCGTTATAATATTACGAGAATCTAAAAAGATTTCGTAATCCACATCAGCATATGATATACGAGAATTTAAGAAGATTTCGTAATCCACAACAGCGAAGAAGATGACAGACGAAAGATGGAAGATGGCCTGCTGAGGTGAATGATCACCGTTGCTAAAAGCTATATTCTTCCCACACGAATAGCTTCCAGGAACCAGCAAGTTCGTCGGAGAACTTTGGAACACTTCTGCTCTTCTGACTCCTCCGATCGTACACGGACTCTCGTGCAAAAGCAACGCTGATGCAAAGCTTCTCTTCTCTCTGACAGGCTCTGTTTACTCGTGTTAAGAAACACTTGTCTCGCGCAACTAAAGCGCACTATGCGCCTAGCGATGATGCTAAGTGCAAAGTGCGTCAACAAAACGTCACATTACGTCTAATGAGTCCGAGTCGCTAAGCCCCTACGGGACTTAGCTCCCATAGAAATAAATTTTTCAAGAGCAAAAAGCATTAATGCTTTTAATTGTTGATTTAGCCTTTTTTTCCATTAGAAAAATAATTTCATATGGCACATCCATGTGCACCTCCACACCACATGTGCATCTCTAAACTAGTATAGCTAAATATATAGAGATACAACTTCTTTGGCTTATCCGGTGTGAGACTAACATTTCTAAAGAAAAAGTCAAAAACCCCAACAGTTACTGCAAGGTCTTGAAACGTTATCCAAAAAAAAAAAACTTCCAAACGAAGCAATCTAAACCAAGCCTAAAACCACAATAGAAGTAGCTTTTGATAGCAGAAGGGTGAATGTTGCCAAAGTTATCTTGAAATTGTTTTTTTTAAACGCAATTGACAAGTTGTTCTCACCAGAATTTTTTTGACCACTTTCCAGAAACACAAAAGCATAAACTCTCTCTAGCGATGTTGAGTTTGAGATTGCTGCTATTTTTTCAAAAATATAAAATAAAAGTAGCTTTTGACAAAAACCTCCCCCTTATCAAAAGTGGTCCCATTTATGAAGTATTTTTTCATTTGTTTTTTTTTTGATAAGTTGTTGTCACCTATTATTTTTTAAAATGCTTCTAAAAAAATAATAACAACCACGATAAACAATTTAAAATCTAACTTAGCTAATTATTTGTTAGGGGCTCACAAACCTTTAAAGAAGTTTCAAATCTCTACTATATAAAGAGGCTTGAAAACGAATGTATATATATTGGGTATTAAGAAAAAAAATAAAAAACATAAAATTATATTATTATTTAATAACCACACAGTATTATCTAACTTAAATATATACAAGTACTAAAACATATATAACACAAATCTTAATTAAATATATTCAATTTATATTTAAATATTTTCATGTAATTTAAAATTATATATAATTTTTAATAATATTATAGAAAAAATAGTTCTACCGATCATATTGTCTAAAAACAAGAGATGGTGTGACGTGTGATTAGCATATATAAGAAACTAATCAAATCATAATTTTTTTTTACATCTACGTTGTATTCAAAATAATTTAAGTCCACATTGGCTTTAGGTCGATTCTACGAGTCACCACAAAAATAGGTCATTATTTCACTAAAATGTAAGTGAAAAGTACAATTTATGTTATTATATTGGTTCAGTTTGGATTTAATTAGACCTCAGGGTCATTTATGACATTCTAATAGATCATGTACAAATACTTAAAAAAATAATACCAAGTTTACAACTACTTGTAGTTGTAAACCTTTACAATCCCCTACGTGGTGGTTGTTAATTGGTCCTCATCTCCTTTCCACTACTCCACATGGAAAGAAGGGGTGGGGGGAGACCGCGCGCCGACGTGTCACCCTTTCCACCACACCCCATTGGCCCCTGCACCACACCAAGCTCATCCTGCCCCTCCTTCCAATAAGTGTGCGACACGTGGCCCGCAGACTAGGACTGCGGTCCAAACCCGCAGGCAATGTAACACTGCTCTTAGGGGTGGACACTGATCGGACCGGACCAAAATTTGATAGATTCGAATTGGACCCGTTAGTCGGCGGGACATGACCGGACGGGATGGGACAAAAATTATTGGAACCAAAATGAACTTGACTCATTCGAAACGGGTCCGAAAAGAGCCGACCCGCGAATCCAAACGGCTCCAAAAAATAGTAGGAAAAAAAAATACAAAAACTATAACAGTCAACAGTTACATATGTTCTATTATCTATAGAAACATAACATGTTTAATATCTTTCCAAATTTATAGAATTTGTTTATTAATAATAATATATTATGTTATCTATAGACTATATAACAACAAAAATTCAGAAATTGATAAGAAAAAAAAAACCTCCTAAAAACGGGTCGGGCCGGAATCGGTTTGTTTTGGAAATATGACTCTCCCGATCCGTTATTGTCATACGACCCGTCCCAGTTCGTTCCGTTTAAATTATAAATTTAGAAATCGACTTACTTGTACATTTTATTATTGGGATTGGATCGAAATTGCAGATCATGGAGCCTTATACTCGGTGCTATTTCCATGCACTTGCAAGACATTCGACCTGATCCCTCCCAAGATCCTCAGAGACGTACCACAGGGCATGGTGGACTCGTAATGCATGTCAATCTGAAAATTATTGGTGCTCATGTGGCTTACTTCGGTGGATTGTACTATTTTTATTGCCACTTCCTACTTTTTTGAAGGACATCGAGACTCCATTGAAGGGGAAGGATGGGGTTAAATTTCTTCGTCAGCTATTCGTTCATTGGGATTTGAGCCTCGATGGCGTCAAGGTGGTCAAGAATGTTAGAGTTCGACTAAAAAAGCTCCAATAGAAACTCAAAATAAAAACTTGTAAGATAGATGTGATACATAATTTTTTCTAAAATTAAAAATATAATTATTTTTCTCTTTAACTTCTTAAAAAAAAAAAAAATTAAGCAATGAAATGCATGTAGTCCAACCACATATGGCCGAGTTTTAAAAATTAATAACTCATAAGTACCTCGAGGATTTTTGAAGAAATGTTATTGGCCGTGTAAGTTACTGTCTCCAAACGATGCCCAATCCAAGTTCAGTTTGCGTGGTCTTGATCAAGTAGGATTTGTGCATGTGGTGTTCTAAAATATGCTCAGAATCAACCAACTAAGCTTGCATTCTTACTAGGCTAGACCTAGCTTTAACCGACTGTCATCTTTATTAATACTAGTATTAAATCACAGACTGTAAATGATGTACTGGAGCTAGGGGTGAGAGTTTATTCGATTTTAAGTTTAATCGAGCCGAAATAATTTTATTTATTATTTTTTTTTTTAACTAAGGCATGTGGACAACGCCATCCAGCCAACCTTGACCCGGAGGTTGTGGACAACGCCACCCAGCCACGCCCGTGGGAGTGGGGGCTCGAACCCGCGCTCTCACCGTCGAGTGCCAACGGTCTTAACGGTGCGCCACCGCGCCACTGACGAGCCGAAATAATCAAAATTAAATAAACCAAATAATGCTCACCCCTAACTAGAGCTACCATGGAGAAGAAGAATCTTCCATCAAATATTCGACCCAGAACCACTGTTCTTGTGAACATTAGGCCAAATTCAGTGATCAATGTAAGCATTCTGAATTTTGATTCTTCATTGACTTCAATTTTAGAAATCAAGTTTCTACTTAATTTTTGAAGTTGATATTTAAGAATTATATATAAGAAATCATGTTCATGTAGTTGGGTTGAGGAGAAAACTTCGCTTTTTCAACTAGTGTGAAGCGTACACTAGCCCACGGAAAAAAAATACAATCTGAAAAGAAACGCAAATTTGGTGGAATTGAAAATGAAGTGAAATACGTTTTTTGTTCAACTTGAAATGAAATAACAAGATGCATGTATTTTAGACCGAACACAACCATGACATTTATAGTTTACTTGTAAATTATGTCTCTTGAGGTATATAACTTACATAATTCAAGATTCTATGAATTACATAACTCACGAATTCAAGATAATTACTATCTAATTTATTCGTGACAAAAATGCTACTTTAATTCTCACACTCCTCCTTAAAGCACATTTTTGTTGTTATCACCGAGGCACAATTTTTCGATGGAAAACTGAAATATCGTAACAATTGTACAAACAATCGTTATTACGTAACACTTCACAGAAGGTACGTAGTAAAATCCCACAAGTGCTATCCTTCACAAAAGGTGCACAGAACGTAACACTTCACAGAAGGTACGTAAGAGAGATTCCACAAGTGCTGCACTTCACAAAAGGTGCACAGAACGTAACACTTCACAGAAGGTACGTAAGAGAGATTCCACAAGTGCTGCCCTTCACAGAAGGTGCACAAACAGAATTATGATAATATCAATGCAAACACTTCACCGAAGGTGCGTTAATATAATCCTGACATAAATCAACAAAGAAGATGACTGGCGAAGATGAAATAACTCCTGCTGGGGTGAATGATCACCATTGCTCAAAGCTTTATTCGCCCCACACGAATAGCTTCCAGGAACCAGCAAGTTCGTCGGAGAACTTGGAACACTCTGCTCTTCTGACTCCTCAGATGAACTTGAACTCCTGTGCAAAACTTAACGCTGGTACAATTCCTCTCTTCTCTTTCACAGCCTCTAAGCACTTGTAAACTTTATGTATACTACCTATGCATTAGTTCTAACCTGTGAGAGAGGAGGATGAGGCCTTTTATAAGCCCCTGCAACAACTGTCCGGTTAGCACCATTTTAGGGACGTGGTAGTAACCACCCCGAACATGGAGCAACCGCTCAGAACATGTGAAGACACGTTCTGCTGCAAGTTGTGCCACTCACGTAACCAGCGTAATTTGCACTTTACGCACACAGCCCCTTTACGCTCCCTACGCACACTGCGTACGCTGCGCACACTGCGCGCACTGGGCTGCGTACTGGGCTGCGTAACTGGACCAGCGTAACTGGGCTCGCGTAACGGGCCCTGGGCTGCGTACTGGGCTACGTAACTGGGCCAGTGTAACTGGGCTCGCGTAACGGGCCGCGTAACGTGGTCGCGCAAGTGGCTCGCGCAACGACGAGCCGCGTAACGTGGTCGCGCAAGTGGCTCGCGCAACGAGCGCAACTTAAGCGCACTATGCGCCTAGCGACGATGGGCCAGCGTAACTGGGCTCACGTAACGGGCCCTGGGCTGCGTACTGGGCTGCGTAACTGGGCCAGCGTAACTGGGCTCGCGTAACGGGCCGCGTAAGGTGGTCGCGCAAGTGGCTCGCGCAACTTAAGCGCACTATGCGCCTAGCGACGATGGGCCAGCGTAACTAGGCTCGCGTAACGGGCCCTGGGCTGCGTACTGGACTGCGTAACTGGGCCAGCGTAACTGGGCTCGTGTAACGGACCGCGTAACGAGCGCAACTTAAGTGCAAAGTGCGCCAACAAAATGCCACATTACGCCTCATGAGCCCTTGAACCCGAGCCCGAGCCCGAGTCCGAGTCCGAGTCGCTAAGCCCCTAGCTCCTATGGAAATAAATTTCCAAGAGCAAAAAGCATGAATGTTTTAATTGTTAATTTTAGCCTTTTTTCCATTTAGAAAATAATCCCACATGGCACACCCATGTGCACCTCTACACCTCATGTGCATCTCTTAAACTAGCAAAACTAATATATAGAAATACAACCTATTTGGTTTTTCCGATGTGGGACTAAAGTTACAACAAGGAAAGCCAAAAACCCAACATTTGTAAATGACTCAAAGCATCGTTTTTCTTGCTCCGGACTTCCAAATTTCAATTGTCCATTGAGTAACTCTCTTGAATGAAATAATGCTCAATTTTAAGATGTTTCATCCTTGTGTGATAAATAGGATTTGTAGCGAGCTTCAATGCATTTGGTTGTCATCGTCAATAGTATTTGTTTTGTCACTTGAAACATGAAAAATCTTCAACCAACTACCTAACCAAATGTATTTTTGTGCCGCATGGTAAGAAATCTTGTACTTAGCTCTAGAAAGAGACATCAAATCTTTCGCTTGCTACACCCTTAAACAGCGGCCGTACCATACAACATATATCTCAAAGTGGACCTACGATCATCTGAAGCACCTTCCAAGTCGGCATTGCTATAAACATGCAAGAGAAATTTAGCAACCTCCTCTTAGAGCAACCTCCATTCAAGAGTCGAATTTACATCAAAATTCGATTGGCCGCTTCTAAGTGAGGCTTGTGAATTTTCCTATACCGATTAACAAGTCCAACAGTAAAAAATTTATCTTGCCTTGTATAGTCACGTATATAAGGCTACCACCAACAAGTGCACGGTATAATCGAGGATCGAAAATAAGTTTTTTTTTTCACACGGAAGTCGTATGTTTAAATCAAGTGGAGTGGAACACCGCTTGCTCTCATTCACGCTAAATCTCTTAACAATCTTCTCAGCATACTTCCTTCGAGGAATTTTTTTTTTTAACCAACCATCCTCTTTGTCCACTTCCAACTTCCAAGCCAAGAAAGTGATGTAGTTCACCTTAAGTCTTCCATCTCAAACTGACTCTTCTTGAAATTTTGCAACTTCTCTACTATCGTTGTCGGTGATGATTACATCATCAACATAAAGTAAGACAATAACATGCATGCCTCCATTGCTCTTTAATAAATAAACTCGAGAGGGAGTTAGAAGCAAAATAACTATAAAATTGAAGGTGTACTCGACGATTTTACCATACCATATCATTGTAGCTTGCTTCAACCCATAAAGGACATTCTTTAGCTTGCATATATATTTCTAATGAGAGTTTGAAAAATACCCCGTTGGTTGCTCTATGAAGATGTCCTCGTCAATTTGTCACAGAGAAATGCCTTTTAGACATAGAATTGCCAAGTATTCCATCCTTTACAAGCCGCCAAAGGTATAACAATCGGACCAAAATCATCTTTGTAATCGAGCTAAATATTTCTTCATAGTCTTCTCCATTTTTCATATAGAAAAATCTCTTACAAGAAGACAGACTTTGACCTCTCCATGCTCCCGTCTAGCTTCTTTTTCGACTTGTAGACTACTTAGCATTTAGCAAGAGACTTGATTTACATCTTCGAACTTTGACACAAGATTCTAAGTTTCACTTTTGATCAAAGCACTCCTCTCTTCGTCCATAGCATGAACCCATTCTTTGACTCTTTTGGCCTCATTAAAACAAGGGCACACGATCATCCATTAGTCATGCAAATAAACAAGAATACATGCTCACTAAATTTATGTCTTATAATTCGACTTTACAATATTTCTTGCGGATTTCCAACGAGGTTGACCACTCTCAACCGCCTCAACATGTTCATCACCATGATTATCTTGAAGATCATGAGAAGAAACATGTTCCCCTTTTTGGATCATCTTGTGAAGTATTTGTCAACTCAATCTCTAACAATTGCAACCAAACCACGTTCTTTTTATTAAATAATCATCAAGAGTCTTCCATATATCCCACGTCCACTTGCATCCGATAATATGCTCGAAGAGATCATGCAAAACTGTTCTCTTTAAGATATATCCTTCGCTTTAGCATTTGAAGTTCTTAATATCTTCAAAGTTTCCACATTTTTTATGTATCCGGTTGAGCAAATTTGAAGTATTCATCAACAAATTTGTGAAATTCTTTGCTAACAAAATATGACTATAAGTAACTTCATCAAATCTTGTAGTTGGAAGGAGTAAGCACCATAAGGCCAAGTCCACCATTACCTCCATTATCCATCACATACTATCGATTTCTCTTCTTCTCTAAGAAAAATGACACGAAATTTAATCACCTCCCTTGTCGCTGTGATACCATGAGGAGAAAATTGTCACATTCTCAAGTAATATGAAATACATACTAGTCCAAGAATCTTGAGTATCTATAATTTACTCAAATTGAAATAAAATAACAAAATGCATATATTTATACCAGACTATCCATTACCATGACATTTAGTCTACTTGTAACTCGTGTATATTGAGTTATATAACTTAAATAACTCATGACCCTATGATCTATATAAGTTATGCATTCAAATTAGTTTCTATCTAAAGTTGTTCATGACAAAACTGATACTTTAATTCTAATATTGGTAATTGAACTTTTCTCGCTGGAGTGACAAATTGCGGATAAGACGACCATCTTAATGGTCTAAACACATTCAATCTAGAGTATCTATACGTACAACCATATCTATACTATTATATAATGAGAAAAATAGATTTTACCGTAAAAGTTTTTGTTAAAAAAATATCCTCATGTTTACAAATTAAAATTGTTCATCAAATTTAATATGGCTAGTATTGTAATCTATACTACAATATAATGAGAAAAGTATGCTTCACCATGTAAATTTTTTTCTCTCCAAAACTACCCTCATCTATGTTTACTAATTAAAATTGTTCACCAAATTTAATATGAGTAATTATGTAATTATCTATAAAAAAGAAAATAAATTAAGAAGGATGTATTAAAAAGGATGTTATTTGTTTTTTCTAAATATTATAAAATACATACAAGACACGTTCATATATACTAGTACATATAAGAACGTACTTAGGATTAAGATTGAAAAAAGAAATAGTTAATGTACATCTTCCACTATATAATGATGTTTCAAAACGGCTCAATAGTGAGTCGTCTAAGCAAAAATGTTAAAATTTTCAACAAGAAAAATCGAACTCAACCAAACAAAAAAAATACATTACATCTTAACCACATGAGTTAGAAGAAATATTTAATTATAATTGAATAATATTCTTATTATACGTTATTATACG